>ML791730.1:16344-27458 GCA_009831015.1 Picea engelmannii | reverse complement strand
TTTTCTTTTAAACTCCCATTAGTTAACTAATTAAATTCTTCTTTTCAAATTTACAACCACCTATTTGAATTAATTTCTTAATCTCTTTATTTTACCCTACACACTTTATGAAGACTCACATTAGCTTAAGTGGGTTTTTTTTTGTTTAATTTTATTATTGGCACCTGTATTGTTAGTTCTAGCTAGTAGGAAATGAAATTCTAATGCTATTTGAATGGAAGAGCTATTGTGAGCTAGAATATAATGGCATTGTTATTAGGAGATGGTTAAGTTTTGATTATTATGTTAGGGAGAAGTAGTACCTTCACTAAAAAGATAAATTATCAAGCTTATTACTGGGAATGAGGAATGGCCTTATGTATGCAATTAAGGAAGGGATTACTTTATGAATTCAATTAAAGGAGGAATTGTTTTATGTATTTAATTAAGGAAGGAAACTCCTTGGATTAGGTGGAGGTTGCAAATCATAGGGGTAATGAATATTTAATGTATAGTCTTGAATTATGTTTTTTTTTTTTGACATAGGGCTCAAATTCTGAAGTTAGGGGAATTGTTTAAGAATTTATTAAGGTGTTTATGTATTAGGGCTATTTAGACTGATTCCTTCATCCACATTATGGCGACGTGCCCTTAAGGACGCACCACATGCTCCAAGGGTGCCACTCGCCTCTTGATTTTCTTTTGTACGACATGCCCTTCAAGATGCACCACGTGCTCCAAGGGTTCCACTCGCCTCTTGAGTTTCTTTTGTGCGACATGCCCTTCAGGATGCACCACGTGCTCCAAGGGTGCCACTCACAAACTAGGTTGATTGGTAGACATCTATAACCCCTGGAGTCAACACTCCACCAGGTGAACTTGTGGGAGACTAAGGGTTCTAAGGAATAAGGCCCCCACCTTATTGCGCGGCCCTTAGAATCATCATGAGTGACTATCGCAGTCTGCCCTCATGGCATCGTGGATCCTCTCGAACTAGGTAATCATTAACCTATAGTTTGAGCCACGACAGGAGTTCTAGTAGTCGATGGCAGGGTTGTTGTCCACCCCTCTCCCTCAACCTCTCTGGAAATCATGTGTGGCCCCTTTACTCCATATGTGAGTCTGGTCGGAAAGCTATCGTCAGCCTGAATCATCAACAATCATGTCAGAAATGTCAACATCAAATCATCAAATCAATGAAATATCACAGTGAATAAATCAACCCAAATAGCACACTCCCTGACTCAATCCGGAGTCCAAGGGGGTTCTACCAATGTCGCTGCATCCTCAAGGTCCGAAACCCTGCACACTCGATAAACGTAGTCAATAGAACCTGTCTACATCAAATAGTAAAACATCACATAGTCTATCAATCGCATCATAATCAAGCATAAATGGTTTACATCATAAAAGTCCAGATCATTTGCGAGCAAGTGTCCTCAAATAATAAGTTTTCTCAGTGCGCCAGAGCGGGATGTTACATCCTTTATAAGCATGATTGACCATTAGAGAAACCTATTTTACAAAATGGTTATCCCAAGCCTTATTACCAATGATTGGATCCCTTTTAATTTAAATCTTTAATTTATTAAATTGTGTAAATGGAAGTTAACAATGTTCACCATTAAATTGAGGTGTCACTCCTTCTTTATTAGAGACTCCATTAATGTTTTAGAAGGAATCATAACATCATATTTTATCTTACCAACGTGGTTACAAGTTAATAGGTGGAAGAATCTTGTGGTCAATAGAATTGTGCCTCAAGTTGGTTATTGCTGGATAGATGGTGTATCGCAGATATCTTTTGCGCGCTCATAAATTTAAGGAAAATTAAAGTATTGTATAATATTAGATTATCTCATGACGCACAGCGAAAGGCCACTAAAGTTCAACTAATGTTATTTACTTTTTCACCTTGCATTTTTTATTCTTGATAGCTAATTAGTGCTCACATTGAAGGTTCATGTTACATGTGTCAGTTGGTGTTGTTTCTCTTGTTCGATTAAGGATTGTCTTTTGTCTTGTAGGCGTTATTATTCTTTTTCTGATTGGACGTCGTATGTTTCTCCCAAATGCACGATGTGGTAGTATGATAGGTTTGTATGTTTGTATGTTGCGCGAATTGTGTGCATTGTGTTTGTCATTGAGCTGTGACGATTGAATGTATTGTCGTTATTACCTTTCTATAGAAAAAAAAAAAAAATTACATCACATGTTGTCGTAACCTCAAGGAGTCGTTACATATGGTATGAGAGTCGATTCGACCCATGATTTGGGATCACTACAACTTCCTTTGGTTATATATTTGATTATAATGTCGCTAATTAAAAAATGATCTGTATTCGGATTCGGTAATCATGGTTAGAGGATGCCACAGAGGTAGACAATGGGGTGCTAGGGGAGGAGGCATGATGCCCCCAATAGAATCCACACCTGAGGGGTCAAAAACCCAGGCAGACGAACAGGTTTTTGGGCAAGAACAAAGAGTTGTGGTTGATGTGGTTGGGCTAATGAGGTCCTTTCACAGGATGTCTGAGGCACTGATTAACCATTTGGACAGAGATCTGGCCAGGGTGATGGCACCTCTTGAGGGTCCACCGTGCACTCTGGTCGACATTGGTAGCATTCACTGCGAACTTGAGAAGGTCAAATTTCCTGACTTCTTTGGTGCCCCAGATGATGCAACCGTCGAGAAATTGTTGGATAATATGGAGATGTGCTTTGCACTTCATGACTATACGTCCAACATGAAGGTTCACATGGAGGTCTATCAACTAAAGGGGAATTCTCTTCTATGGTGGAATACTCTCCTTCCACAATTGAACATGGCCATCGAAGATGTGTCATGGGAACTGTTCGAGGAACGGTTCCGAGAAAGGTATCTATTTGAGGAATTCATTGAGCGTCAGTCCAATGAGTTGAATTCCTTGTAACAAGGTGGCCATATGGTGCTCGATTATGAGGCCCATTTTATGAAGATGCTTTGGTATGCACCCCACCTGAATACTAAGAAACTTAAGGTCAACAAGTTCATGTTTTTCCTTAATGACAACATTCTTGCAAAGGATGGGATTTTGATTCCTCAAACGTTGCATGATGTTTTCCAAAAGGCCCTCATAGTAGAGAAGGAGATTATCAGTGGGGGTCAGAGAAGGACTCCAGCTAGACCAGTGGGGAAGGTGTCATCTAGTGTGCAAGAGCATCAGAGACCAGCTAGCCATTCACCAGGATAACATGGAATCCAGAGAGGATCCACTTTCAATACACCTCGATGGCCAATGCCTTAGAAGCATAATTATTACCGAGGGCCAAAACACCAGTAGAAGTTTCGATTGCAACAACAACAGTTTAGGCCTTTTCAGTAGAACAAACTAGGGTTCCAGGCAGGTGGTTCTTCCTCTTCTACTTCGAGTACCATGAGTACTTGACTGAATAAAGGGTATTCTACAGGTGGGGAGCCACATTACCAGTGTGACTTCCCAGTGGAGAGGACCAGGGCATCTGGATCAACTGGATCCACTACCATGGGATATTTGGGCAAGGCCCATCAGATTCATGCAGTGGTGAATAACCGCTAGGAATATCACTATTCGACTATGCTCGAGACATCAGGTACCGTCGCTGACAATACCCTTAGTATCTTGTTAGATCCAGGTGCTACCGAGACTTTTACTTCTAGTGCATCGCTAAAATGAATTAAGGAAAAGGAAGTCGAACAAGACGATTTTAGCATTGTAGAAATGTCTTTGTGAGTCTAAAAGAATGTTGGTTGGAAGCTTACAGGTTGTATCCTTAACCTGGGTGAGTTTTTCAGTAGGGAAAAACTTCATGTCACAACCTTAGGGTCTTATGACATTGTGATCGGTATGGACTGGTTGGAATCGCATGAGGCGACAATCAACTATAAGAAAAAATAGTTGAGGTTGGTCGATGACGAGGGACAGAGACATGTGATAGTGGGTTGAAACCAGGGAGTCTCCCTGAGCTTCATCTCTTGCTTGCAGCTATAGAAGAGCATGCACAAGGGATGTAATCTTGATTCAATCCTTGAGTTAAATGAGAAGGGAATAGTGGAAGGTCTAGAAAAATGTTCAGTGGTGTGAGAGTTTGCAGACGTCTTACCTAAGGAGTTACTTGGGACGTTACCAAAGAGGGATTTGGAATTTACCATTGACCTAAAACTGGGAACTGAACCGATAGAAAGAACGCCTTATTGGATGTCGACACGAGAATTACAAGAGTTGAAAATGAAACTAAAGGAGTTTTTGGACCTAGGACTTATACTTCCAAGTATGTCACCATGGGGTGGGCCTTTTATATTCATACGGAAGAAGGATGGGTCATGGGGACTCTTCATTTACTATTGTCAATTGAACAAGGCAATGATCAAGAATCAATATCTGTTTCCAAGGATTGATGATTTTTTTGATCAAATGAAAGGCGTGAAGGTGTTTTAAATGATCGACCTGAGATCAGGGTATCACTAGTTATGAATAAAAGAAGAAGAAATCCCTAATACCACTTTTAAGACGAGGTTTGGACATTACGAGTTTACATTTTTATCATTTGTACTAACGAATGCCCCAGGGGTATTTATGAGTTTGATGAACGGGGTGTTCCACAAATACTTATACAAGTTCATCCAAGTATTCATTAAAGATATTTTGATTTACTCCCAGACGATGGAAGATAATGATGAACACCTGTGCATGATACTATAGTGTCTATGAGGGAACACATTATTTGGGAAACTGCCAAAATGCTCATTTTCTCTGTCAAAGATTCATTACTTAGGGCATGTCATCTCCGGCAAAGGTATTGATGTGGATGCAGTAAAGGTTGAGGCTATTATGGAATGGCCTACATCGATGAATGTCCCAGAAGTGCATATCTTCATGGGTTTAGCAGGATACTATCGATGGTTCATCGAGGGTTTTTCGAATATAGCAAATCGGATCACGAAATTGTAGAAGAGGAGAAATAAGTTTGTTTGGACTGAGAAATGTGCGAAAGAATTTTAGAAGCTCAAGGAGATCTTGAAAACAACACCGATACTAAAGGTCCCTGACATGGATGAGGAATTATTGGTATGCACTAATGCATCCAAGGAAGGCTTAGGCAAAGTATTGATGCAAGATGATCGAGTGATCGCTTATATATCAATAAAGTTGAGAAGGCATGAGGAGAAATATGAAACACATGATTTGGAGTCGTCAGCCATTGTATATGCATTGAGATTTTGGAGACATTACCTTATTGGATGAAAATTTGAACTAAAAACGGTGCATTGCGAACTACAACACATCTTTACGCAAAGCGACTTGAAAGCGTGACAATTTCATTGGTCGAAATTGTTTAGCAAGTATGATTTTGAAATTACTTACAAAACGAGAACAATGAACATAGTGGTTGATGCATTGAGTCAGAGACTAGGGATATTTTTGGTGTAGCCTCTTCGGACAAATATACGTGAAAATATTCTAACCTTACAGCACGATGATGACTAGTATAAAGGGGTTAAGGATTTTATCAGACAAAACAAAATGATGGTACCAATATTTGAAGGATTTACGTTGGACGACGATGGATTATTGAGATTTAAAAATCAAACTTACGTATCACCCAATGACAAGTTGAGGAGTTTGATCCTAAACGAGGCTCATAGAGAAGTGTATATGGCTCATCCCAAAGTCATGAAGATGAGATCAAACCTTAAACCCTTATTCTTCTGAAAGGAAATCAAGGAAGACATAGTCAACTACGTGGAAAGTTGTCTAGAATGTCAGCAGGTGAAGGTTGAACATAGACATCCAACATGATTAATACAACCAAACACTATTTTTAAATCGAAAAGGGAGGTCATTTCGATGGATTTCATTGTTGGATTGCCACTAACGACAAGGAGACATGACTCAAATTTTATGGTAATCGACACTTTGATTAACAGTGCTCATTTTATTCATGTGCGTATGACATATCAGGCACCTGACATAGCTATATTGTTCGTCAGTGAGATTGTGAGGATGCATGGAGTTCCTAAGAGGATTATATCCGATAGAGGATCAATGTTTACAGGACAATTTTGGACTAGTTTCCAAGAAGCCTTCGGAACCCAACTTAACTTTAGTATTGCATACCACCTGGAAACATATGGGAAGACTGAGTGAAAAAAACAAATATTGGAGGATATGTTGCATATGTCCGTGATATACCAACAAAACCCTTCAGAAGAATTCTTTCCATTGGTATAATTTGCATAAAACAATAGTTATCAAATCACCATTAAGATGGAGCCTTTCGAGTTTCTTTACGGGTGACTGTGTCAGATGCATTTGAGTTGGGATCATCTTGAGGATAGGGTCTTGGTGGGGCCAGAAGAGATCCAACAAATGGAATATCAAATGCAAACAATAAGACAAAGGATCAAGGAAGTGTAGGATTGGAAGAAGAGTTATGCCAATGTGATCGTGTCAACTGTAGTTATGAAGTTGGCAATCGAGACTTATTGTGGATGAAAAAACATAATATTTCGATCAAGTTTGGAAAAGGTGATAAAATCTCTCGTAATTTCATGGGACCCTTTGAGATTGTGGAAAAGAAGGGGCCCATTTCCTATCGACTAGACTTGCCTAATTATTTTAGCGTATGCATGATTTTTTTTGTGTATTTGTTTTGATACATTATGTTAGTGATCCTACACATGTTATTGACTTGATTTCCTTCTAGGTATCAGATGAGGGTTCTCTTATGGTGGAGCCAATCCACATACTAGTCCATCTCATTCGACAGCTACAACGTCGGACAATAGATCAGGTCAAGGTCTGACACTTACATATTGTGAAACTTCAGGACAAAGTTTAAAACAAGAGGGGGTGTATGTAAATCCTGGTCTTGCACACACTAGGATAACTTACTCTTTGAGGAAACTTGCGTGCAAGTGATTGGGGTCATTATACTATTGGTTTTTTTTGTTATGATTATGAGATATTGTGGATTTGATGATATGTTATTTTTTTTTATTTACATAGATAGGTAATATTGACAGGGTTCTCCTAATTGTGTAGGACTCTGGATGTTGAGGATGTCGAGGCATCGATGAAACCCCTTGGACTCTGAATCGAGTCATGGATTGGATTGTTAGGGTTTGAATGTTATTGATGTGACATAATTACTTATGATTGGATATTATGATGTTGATTGTTATTGTTGACATGATTCATTGATGGATGCAGGGTAATGATAGTTTTCCGAACATAATCACATTTGGAGTAAAGGGGTCATGCAATACAATCACAAACATTGAGGGAGAGGTGTGGAAACAACCCTTCCACAACCTACTAACACTTTCATTGTGGCTCAAACTATAGATTAACAATTACCTAGTTCGAGAAGACCAATGTTTCCATGAGGGCAGACTATGACATTCACTCACGATGATTCTAAGGGTTTTGCAATAAGGTAGGGTCCTTATTCCTTAGAGACCCTTAGTCTCCCACAAGATCACCTGACGGAGTATTGACTCCAGGGTTTTGACGTCTACCAAATTTAGTCAAGAGGCAAGTGGAACCCTTGGAGCACGTATTGTGTCTTGATGGGCACGTTGCGTGAATAAAATGAAAATATTTGAGTGACACCATTGGAGCATGTGGTGCATCCTAAAGGGCACATCACGATTTTAACTAGTAAGTGAATAAACCTAGTGCCTAGAAAACTATGCCACCTTAGGACTTGGTCAGCCTTAAAATGAATGATGTGATAAGTAAAGTTTAATAACTAATTTTCCCTTAAGAACTTTCACCAAGCCTAGTGAATTGAAAACCTAGGTCTGAATAGAACCTTGTAACAAAAAAACACTATTTATATTTATAACATGAAGGGGGTAAAGAAAATTCAAGAATTAATAATTAAAGTGGAAATTTTAATAAAGGTTTAATTAATAAAAGGGGTATTGGTTGTTTTTATCTAAACCTGCTAATTCTGAACTTAGTTATAAAAAAGAGGAAACTTTAGGAAAAATGGAAACTTGAATAAAAGGGGGAAACCTAAGGAAAAGGGGAAAATTAAAGAAAAGGGGAAAGTTAAAGAAAAAGGGGAATGTCTAACTTAGTAAGGAATCTATCCTTTGGAACTTTTTATTTATAAATTCAACTAGGAATTAACTAAGGCATGAGTCATTTAATAATTATAAGGGAATAATGGGACACCGAGGAGCATTTTTATGAATGATTTTAGGTAAGTGAGGTAAATAGAAAAATTTAATTAATCAATAAATTGATTTTCTGGTGCAACTAGGGGATCGGGCGACATGTGTATGGAGGAGGTTTTCAAAATTAATTAAATGAAAAAGGAATATAATGAGGGTTTTGGGAAACTAATGACTAAGAAAATTATATAAAAAGGATGGAGGAGGAGGAATATGGATCCCATATGGCTTGTGTAACGTTACGCTGTCGAATTTCATCTTGACTGAACTTTCTCTTATGGCAGTTGGGATACCCAGATCAGGTGACGAGTGGTAGCTCGACCTTGCGAGGTGAGTTGGGTGATAGCATTCTCTGGTATTGTGTGTATCCCCTTTTCGTCTTGGGGGGATAAGGATGAAGAAGAGTACCCATAGCATTGGCTGGGAGGTACCGATGAGGTCACATCGGTTGGCAAGTGGGAGTTGAATGGAGTGCGTGCGGTACAATGACTTTGGAGCATTAACAGTGGGCTACGATACACATGTGTATATGTGTGTGTCACTATGTTAAAAATTTAGTTAATTTTCTGTCCTAGAAACTTACGCTTGTGAATTTTGGTTGAAGGGTAGTTAAATTATGTTCATGTGCATTCAGTTAAGGTCCTTATATTGTGTTAAATTTTATGTTTTATTCAATGTAATACTATCCACAGATTTCATTTTTTTCTTTCAGCTAATTTGTCTTGAAGACCCCAACATTTTATGAACAGATAATTCAAAGTTATCCTAGCCTTATGCTCACTGTACTTTTGATTTGATTTCCAATGGAGAACCCAAAATCTGAATGTAAATGACTTCTCTTTTTTTTTTTATTGTTTCTAATACAAGGAGAAAATGTGTTTTTATATTATATTCCTTTATCCTTTAAGTTATTAGTTCGTTCATGAGCATTCAGTGAGGAGCCAAATCAAGTATATTTCACTCTGGTGTTAAGGATGTAGATTCAAATGCCTTTATTTCCCGTGCATGGTTAACTGTAGGATCCTTTCTCTGTCCAACGAGGAATTCTCCCCTGAGGGTTTATTCCCACATCATCCTTTGCGATTATTGTGATTTATTCTATACAAACTCGTGCTTCCACACAACGATTTTGGGGATGTCTCTCCCGTTCTCCAAATGTTTTATTTCTCTGCGATTGGTTTATTTCTTGCAGTGAATTTTATGCTGCGAATGAATTAATTCTTGGTGCGAATGATTTATTTATGGATGTGATTTTCTTGTTGCATTTTGCTTTTCTTCCTGGAGTTTGTCTCCATTTTTCGCGTGTGGCTAGAATGAGCACTAGACTCAAACCTTTCTTGCGTTTTGTTTTTAAACTATTGCATGTGTTTCCTTTATCCCTTGTATGAAATATATTTATCAAAAATGAATAGAAAACATCTGGATTTTAAATGTCATCAAACTCTCAACAATAATTTCCTTTTCTCTAAATTGGTTACTGCTTCTGACAGTTAAGATCTACTACTGCTTCCTACTAGTAAAATGTAATGAAGACTCGTAATAACTGTGGCAATGATCACATATTTGGTTACTTATTTCTAGGGGAATTTATTTGATTCATTCAAAAGGATTGGAGTATATTTTAGGATTTGCAAACTTATGAAACTAATTGCAGGTAGGTCTTGGATACTCGTTGGTTTAGCACGATGTGCGAGTTATACAAGGAAATTGCACATGTTACCATGTTACCATGTTAATATGCATGTTTTATTATTCAAAACACACATCGTTGCATTGGAAACTCCCTTTCGATAGTTATAATTACAAGACCTGAGGTTAAGTGTGCCCAACTTTTAATCCCCTTGATTAAACACAAAACAATTTTTAAAAATTGTGCAGAGATAATTTTTACCTATCCCGACCGAATTTGTGTTTTTTATTATAAACATAATGGTTGTAATTCATTTCCTGTAATAGTTATAGCGTTTTCAAAACCTTGCATTAATTTCACAAATGGAGATTGAAGCTTTAGCTATATACCTTGGACAAATGGAAGGCATAACCATTCAATTTTTGTAATACAAAATAATGGTAGGCTCAACCATTCTTCAATGTATTTATTCATTTACCTGCGGGACCTATACACAAAAATATGAAGAAAACCAAATAAGAAACTTATCAAGGGAGAAAATGATTGAAGGATATAATTTACTCCTTTAAGGTAGTAATTTTCCTATGCCGTCAATCCTGGTATAACCTTTGCACAATGGTAACATTCTTCACCATTTTAAGATATCCTTCAATCATCTCAAGATTCCTTTGTGGAACAACACTCAAATTATGATCTCATTTGTTGAATAATAGCCTGTCGAATTAAGACTGTAACTAACGATAATCATCAATTATTTTGACAAGATATTCTCAATCTTCAAGTATTGACATGTGTTAAAAATAATTTCTACATTATAACCACAACCAGATTATTCTCTACAACTGTCTTAAAGGAAATCGCAAAAAATGTACATAATTCCAAAAAACATATATTATGACTACAAGGTATGGAATGTCTTTCTTTTCCTTTCAAACTTTTTCTTGATGAAACTTTAGAATATAAGTTTTAATGATCATGATCTATAATACTAGGGAAAAGAAACACCAACAACCTTAAAAAACATTTTTAATGATCATGTGCACCATGTTAACCAACTGAGAAGTCAAAACACTGCAACAAATAAATCATGTATGTGGAAGAAAATGCGATGAGACATCAGGTTCTTATAACACAACCACCACATCCCTTAATCCTAATCATTAGGTTATATGTACACATGGAATTCACTAATGAGAGTGTCTTGATAGTATTAGATGACCAAAACATTAATTAATGGGGAAAAATAAAAACAATTGATACAAAGAGGCACACAAAACCAAATAAATAAGGAATATTATATAA
>ML791729.1:262335-280591 GCA_009831015.1 Picea engelmannii | reverse complement strand
TACTTGTGCATGGTGTTTCTTCTTGTGATCTTGGTTACTGCAGCAAATTGTTTATGGTGTAACTGCAATTATCTATGGTTCAAGTAAAATGTTAAAATTGGAATGAACTTCATGCTTGAGCCTAGCTTAATGAAAAATCAACAGTTTGTTCAATAAAGAAGGCTTCCTACTTTGTCCACTTCATTTATGTTTCATATGTGGCTGTCCTTTAATTATTCATGGTTGCATGTTATTACTTGTCTGATTTTGTACCTGTTTTGAGGAGCATCTTTAGAAGGGTCCTCCTTTAATTATCTACATATTGAAGTAGATCCACATGCTTAGTTAGAGCATGTTTATAACAACCTAACTACCGGTCCTTTCATACTGTTTGAACCCTCTTGATTGTTGATCCTAAGTTCCTAACTCCATCGCCCAATTGGATAGACACTGGTCTTGGCAATCCACCATCTCTTTATTTCTAAAGAATATCATAAAATTAATTTTGTAGGGTTTCCCTCCTTGTGCTGGAAAAGAACTGGCCTGAAGTGAGAGGAAGAGTTGTTGTTGTGATAGTGGGCAACTTTCCTAAGTGCCTCTATGGTTTCACTTCATTTAGTGACTTGAATATCTTTGAGTGCAAGTCTGGGAGGTAACGGAAGTATTCTAGACATTCATATAGTTTCCACTTGAAGTGAAGAGACAAAGTGGCTAGCAAATCAAAGCACTAAGGTCAAATAATAGTGGAGAATACAAGTTACTAACAAAGGTAGCCTAAAGCAATTTATGTATAGGAGGTGTACCCATGTGTTAGACACAAGGTTAACCCTAAATTTTATTGCAATCAAGAGGGAAATAGCGGAACTAAGTAAGCATTTTCAAAACAACAAACAATATGTCCGCCATGAAAGATTATAAAGCTCATTCAATTATTCTATTTAACAAACAATGCTACAAAGTAAAGAGAATGTACACTGTGAATGTTGCAATCGTGAGCCCTTAGTGATGATTTGATAGCCAAAAGGGAACAACACTTGTGAAAGAGTGTCACTCCGACTGTGTTGAGAGTCAATCTTATGGTTGTATTGCGATAAAACAAGTGCAAACACCAATATTTTTGGTGAGTTTGCAATATGGAACCAGAGTTGTGGAAGAATCAACTAAAACAACTTCATGCAGCAACGGATCTATGGCACACAAACAACATTGAGCAAGCAATAGGCTTAAGAGTAAGACCTCTCCATAAGCCTTCATGAATGATGTAGGGGTGCTAAAGAGACATACATGTGCCAAACATAAAAAACAATATACCTTGAAGATGCATAATCTGGACGTAAGGAAGGTCTCTTGTAATGTGTAAATCTGTCCATGAAAATGAGGATTTTAAAATATTTTATAGCTGATGATGAATAAGCCTTCCCTCAGGGATTACACAATCATGCTGGTAAACATGCTATGTAGCATGCAACAATAATGGAGTAACACGTTGATGCAATGGGGTCATGGCAGAAGTAAGTTGTGTCTGACTGTGGCCACATGGTAAAGCCAAAGGTGGATGGAACAGGTTTGACAAGGCCCTAATTGAGGATTCGAGTGGGACGGTTGAGGTTCTAGGCGTGGTTAGGATGGCTAGATAAGTGAGATAACTGGTTACAAAGAAAAAGATATGACAATGGCTTTCAAAATATGTGGTGAAACTCTACAAAGCTATGTGATAATTATATAGGTGTGCATGGTGCACATATATGTTTAAGTCATCCTTGGGTTTAATAGGATTGCATGACAAGTCCAGGTTCTGTTGTTATAGTTTACAGTTACATATACACCTTGACAGAATGGTATAGTGCAGCAAAAGTATCATATGATTATGGACATGGGAGAAGCATGCTGGTAAGTAGAAATTGGTGAAATGAATTCTGGATGCAAATAAAAAAAAGGAGCAACAACATGTGAAGTAGTGTTGTTGAGATGAAATATTAGTTGATATTATAGCTATGCAGAAAGGTTCTACAGTTCTGTAATTTGATAATCAAAGTGCAATACAACTTGCAAAGAATGTTATATTTCATGCCAGAAACATAGTGAAGTTCATTTTCATTATTCAAGACAACTGCAACAAGTACAGATCAAACTGTTTTTTAGCTAAACTGGTAACCAAGTAGTGGATCGTTTTAAAATGGCAATGAGTTAAGAAAAGTTCAAAAAAATCTGAAACATGTTGCAACTGAAGGAGAACCTTTTTCATAAGGGGGAATGTTGGAAAAAATGAAAAATTGGAAGATTGTAACTTTGTGGTCTACCGTCTGGCAGCACTTTTGTATTGGAACTTTTGAGAGTCAAAGGTCTAAAGAAAATGCCAATAGGAAAGTTATGGATGAGCGGAACTTCACAAGTGCAATGGAGCATAGGAAGTATTGTGGATGTCATCAAACTGAACTTTGGAGATACATTGGAACTTTTAGTATGCTGAATTGTGCCGTAGAAGCATGGCAGACTCAAAGCAGGTGGTGGGAAAGTGAAACCAAGTCCACAAGTACAAAAGCATGAGAAGGATCTGGAAAATCTGGAATTGGATCCACAAATCTTGGAAAGAGATGTCAATTTCGTTATGGAGTTCCAATCAATAGCAAATGCGTGATTGCCACTTAGCAGCATGGAAATTCATGAGCATGTGATGCCTCCTGAAGGAAGATTGCTATCTGAGCAGAATCATAACCCTTAACATATAAGTATGTGTCCTGTTCAGCAAAGTTGGAGAGAAATGAGGGAGAGTGGGAGAGACAGATACACAGAGAAGCGTGATAATGTGTGAGTGGCCAATAAGCTCTGCTTGTGAAACTGAGAACATGATAAGTCTGCAAGTGAGAAAAGAGCAGAACTGCAACCCTTTATGTCCTGTTGAGCAAAGTAGGAGAGAGATGAGTGAGAGTGGGAGAGACAGATACACACAGAAGTGTGATAGCTTTTGAGTGGCCAATAACGTCTGCTTGTGAAACAAAGAGCAGAATAAGTCTGCAAATGAAAAAAAATCATCTGAGTAGTTGTCAGTCTAAATGGCTGAATGTGAATTTGTTTTGTTTTGGGAGTGAAAATCCCTGCATGTATTTTGATGCATTGTGCTCTATCTGTAATAATGGTTGAGATGCGCCTATATATTATGCATTGACTGCAAATCTGTGCGTTGAATCGGAAATGATAATATGGTTTCATAGTATAGAATGTGGTATAGGAACAGTGAATATATTCTAGCAAGGTATCAGCGCTGCATAATTTCTAGCAACTATGCATAAAATTTTTGAGGACTCTTGTACTGGTTTTTTCTGTTTTTCCAACTCTCAACTGATGTCACAAGCCAAGCATTAGTTTATTGGGGGTTCTTGAAGTTGAGGTGGCTTTTAAGAGGAAGAAGATGATAATTGATATTATACCTGTCCATGTTTTGAAGTACACTGCTGCCCTTTGTATGATCAAACTTTTTTCCTTTGAGACAGCTGATTATGATGTTTATAGTGGATGCATTTAGTGCCTTGGTTAGTTATGCGCTTATGGTGGGTCACACTTGAGTATATAACTCTGTTTCAGGATCACCTCTTCATGTTCAGTTTCTTATCGAGAGAACAGAGATTGTGTAATTGATAGTTGAGATTCTCCTTATTCTCTTTTTGATTATTTTTGGATGCTGTAAGGGACAAACTAACATGTTAAAAATTAAAATAGTGTGCAAGATTGCATTCTTTGACCCTAAATTTTTCTAAGTAGTAGCAATGACAGAATATGGAAAGACCATGCTGATTTTACAAAATAGACTTTTTGATACACATATATCCTGTGTGTTGCTTAATAAGTGTCATTATTGGTATCTTTTAGAGTAGTTCTAGACCTGTAAACTGTATCTAGCATTCCTTATTAAATTTATGACAAAATTTGTGCTATTTTCTGTTATTGTTTGCAGGCAATTGACAAGCTTCCTCTTAT
This sequence comes from Picea engelmannii, assembly GCA_009831015.1. NCBI lineage: Eukaryota > Viridiplantae > Streptophyta > Pinopsida > Pinales > Pinaceae > Picea > Picea engelmannii. Next base: position 276,637 of record ML791729.1, on the reverse strand, counting down.
TCCAAGTGCATTTGAATTTGTTGGAATTCTGTTTTCTGGGGTAAGTAGTTGATTGCAGACTGATTGTTTTCATTTTCAGTGTTTCTTGATTAAATTTTACAATGCACACATAGAAATGATTCGATTGTTCTCTCCAGTCTCACCTCACTTATTTTTTTTGTTATATCTAATATCTGATTTGGAGTTCTTTTGACATAAGATGGTTTCTTTTTACAGTGGTTCATATACCGAAATTTGCTCTTCAAACCTGATAGGTGAGGATTATCTTATGAAGTTATGTGCTTGGTTATGATAGGATAATTGAAAGAAATTATATGTTTTTTAAATTTTTCCAAGGAAAACCTCACAGGGAAATCCAAGGGATGCTTCCCACATTCGTGGAGGGCATCTCTAGTAAACCCCTCAGCATAGACTAGTGCGCCTCACCCAGGGGGATTTGAACCAGGAACCTGCTGGCACAGAACTAGCCAAATGCTCAACAACATTGGCAACAACTGGTTGAGCTAACCCCTTGGGCTAGAGAGAAATTATATCTTATCCAACATTGGTATTGTTAAGTCATCAGTGAAAACTGAAGTCTGGTTTGTTATGAATGTTTTGAACTGATATTAATAACATGATTTCAGGGAAGAGCTATGGACAAAAATTCAAAATGCCATATCAGAAATTACAGGCCAGTGAGACTGGATTCTTCATGCATGCATCAACAAGCATGCCGAAGAATATGCAGATTTATAGAAGCTGGAGATTAAGTGGTTCTTGCATTGGAGTGAAATGGCAGGTGTTGTTGAGATAAGGGATCCCTTTTATGTTACGAAATTCATTTTCCTATAGGAAAGTGGAACGTTTGATGTTTTATTCCTTTCAATCAGTGTTTATCTTTTGCTGGTAGAGATGCTTGCAGAGATTGTCGAATATCTTTTAACTGAGGATTAAGCAATGATTATATACGCTTCATATAAAAATTCGATTAAGAAATACATGAAGCATTGCCCATGCTTTGTTGAAGTAATTACCTGCTCAAACAGTTCATTTTGTATTTGTATCTTTTAACCATCAGATAATACAACTAATTTTAAAAAAAGTGCCTTTTGTATCTGTATATTTTAAGCCTCAAATAATGCAAGTTTTTGAACTATACATATTTTAATGCTTTTTTTGAGTTCAAAAGCAAGGAAGAGTTTCGAAATTTTATACCTCAGGCTTTCACGCTTGCAGTTTAAGCAAGCCTGCATTCCCTTGCATGTGTAGGAGTTTAATGGAAAAACCACTATTATTCCATGATTATCCATTTCTTTACTTTGTTGGAGACCTAGCAAGTCGCTGTTTTACTGTTGTGCCTTGATGGATGTTTTTCTCATCTTATTTTATGTAAATAAACACTGGCATAAAATATGAAAGAGAACGAAAAGATGACTAAGATATATGTTTTACAATAATTTAACAAGTCATAGACTGAATTGGATTTATTGACTCAATCCTGAGTACTGTCATTTCAAGAAATTTCTATTTGCTACACTACAGATCCAGAGTGCTGCAAATGAGGAATGCAAAACAAGCAAACTAGGTTTTGTAAGAGAATACATATAGAAGAAAACATTGTATGGACCACATTGCAAGAAAAGACAGGTAATAGATTTAGAAATCAGGGTGGTAAGATTGTGGGAATTATGCTTTTTGATTTTGATTTGAGCTGAGGAAACTCAAGGCTCAAATGTAACTACATGCTTATTGGGCACCCACATTCTCAGTGTGGCTTAGGAGGTCACATTGATCATCACAATTTAATTGGTCCTGGTGACCCAGGGCACTCTCCAACTCACCCTCCTCAAAAAGAACTAACAAATTCACTTAAAAGAGGGGGTGAACAGTAGAAACTCATTACTTTGCCTTTGCGTTCCTTGAAAAGATGGAAGGTCCTAGTCATATGATTGTATGTTGTACAGGTTGTTAAAGCAGCTATCATAGGACTTAAGCGTGAAGAAAGAAATACTATCTGCATTCAATGACAAGGTGTTATGAAACTGTAATCACATTTGGATGTTTATATGTTGGGATTTGGCACTCTTTATACAACATACTATACAGTAGACTGTAATAAAGGGGTACACATGGCACTTATCCATTGTTTGCTTCTATGAACTGCTTAACAAAGATTGCCGTCTTCAACAATGGTCATTGTTTTACAGGAGAGAAGTTAGTTATGACTGTAGTGGTTAATTAAAATGTGATTCTTTTAAATGTCCCAATCAATGATTATGTTGAAGAAGTGCAATGGCAATGCCAATTATCTTGTTTGTGTTGGATCACGTTGTCATTGATGCCAATGGTTTGATTATTTGGGAGATTGTTGGATCATACGTCATTGATGCAAGTGGTTTGGTTTGATTGATGTCAAGTAATTGATTGATTGATGATTGATGAACAATGTATATGCATTGATGAGAATGATAGATGTCCAAGAGGAAACCAGTTGATAAAGATGAATCATTATTGTCTTATCATGGTTGATAAGGTGCACAAATGGATGAACTCCAAAGTGGTCCCCTTATGGTGAAAGCCCTCACGGGAAGACGCTTTACGGATTGAGTTATCCTAGAAGAACGCTTGGAGGACCCATGCTTGCATGTGGATTAATGAGATGAAGATCAGTGAAGTTGTTGGTGAAACTATCCTAGATGGATAGTGCTTGACATGCCATTTCCGGTGGTATGTGGAATGTCACATAAATCCTCATGGTTTGAGAGTTATGGCTCTATGAAGTTGAAGGACCCTCATATGATGGCTTGAAGCCCCAAAAGGTCAAAGGACTCAAAGTGCTTGAAAAGAAGAAATCATTATTTAAATAATAAAGTAAAGTGAAAAAATCTAGAAAGATTATTTAAATGATAAAATGAAGTGACAAAATCAAGAAGGAATATTTAAATAATAAAGTATTGGAGAACTTTCTATTCATGGAAAGTGGTTAACCCTAAAATAAGGAAAATAGGTTAAGTGACCTAGAAATGGGTTAAGTAACCTAAAAATGGGTTAAGTAACCTAGAAGATGAAAGTATAAATAAGAAGCTAGGATCTCTTGTAAAATGTACATTTGGTGAGAATCCTTTTTGTGGATCAATGGAGAGCTTATTGTGAATATCTTTTGGAGTATTGATGGAGAGCTTCTTGTGAGAGCATCTTATTGATGTGGATCTCTTGAGCATGATTGAAGATCTATTCCGAGGAAGAGAGTGAGAGGAGGATCTCATGGATGCATCAAAGTTTCGGCAATGTCGGAGATCTTGACGACAAAAGTCTTGGATTCACAGAAAACCCTATTTTTTGATGTCCACGCGGGCTGTTTGTGTATAGAGTGCGTGTACACACGGGCTGACTGTGTATAGGGTGAGTGTATTTTATGACATCTTTAGAGCCCAACATTTTGGCGCCGTTGCCGTTCTATCGACAATTACAACAACATGACTTCAGCCATATGAGACTACCACAGTTCCACTTTCATACTGTCTTTTCCATGATTCATTCAGCATCACTTCAGATTCCTCCACTTCACATTCTCTGATCCAACAGACAACAGCCATAGCTACAACAACTGTCACTTTTCATATGATCCTGTAGCAATGACATCTTCCATGCTCCACCAACCGCATCATCCATATTCCTCTTTCATAGTTCATCAACATTTTGGGTAAGTGGGGGTATGTTATTTTCTAAACTTTAATCATGTAATTCCTCAACTGCTAGCAATGAATAATTTGGAAACTTCCCTCACTAGGTTCCCTTTCCTTTTCACTTCTACGACTTATGCCACATTGCACGAGGACATGCAACAAGTTAAGTTGGGGGGTAGGGGAATTTATTCACTATCATCACTCCATTTTCCCATGACCATCATTCCATTTTTCATCTCATTTACCAGTTATGAACAGTTCTTTTCCAACGATACTCTGTTTCACTTTGCTTCATAAGAACTGATATACATATCGGCATGATTCACAAATATATATATATATATAAAGAGCTTTATTATACTCAGTGATGTTTTCCTTATGCACATTGATAGCATATATTTTCCAGTAAAAATATGGGAAAATTATTATCATAACAACAAGAGAACAAATAATGAAATGAATGTTGTAAACACAAGAACCAATATTCTTTATATTCATGGTTGTACACAAGAACCAACCATAAGAAAAATGTCAGTTGTTACTCATGTAAATCCCATCCTGGAAAACATTCATTATCATCACTCAAAGCCAACATTCAGATGCCAAAGATTTCTTGAGGAGATCCATGCATGGTTGCATGAGGATATGCAACAAGTTAGGTTGGGGGGCATGTTGGGGCTCATAAATGTCCTATTTTCATCCATCTTTCCCTTCATCATTCTCCACATTTCATCACCCCGTTAACCTTTCACGATATAATTTCCATAAATATACTTGGGTTTCACCTTATTGTTCTCCACTTTATTCATTTTAGTATTTAAAAGGAATTTGTGATTAAATGTTAGAAAATCAACATGTTTTCATATATATCTCAAATATGTGTGAGGTTTGTAATGTGTAGGAATATGAGAAGGATTAATTCAAAAGCACTTCTCAAATACTTCCTCCACCATTTCAAGATTTGAGGAGATAATTCAATCCCATTCCAAGGAGAAGATCATGGAGATTTGGTTGGAATATTTTATCCAAGATATATGAGAGATATGTGTGAGGATTTGAAGGGATTATATTTTGTAATAATGGGAAAATAGTTGAGAGAATAGTGGATCTGTAATAATTAGATGATTATCTTATCTTCAAGGCTCTCATGTATAAAAGAGAGTGCTCTCTCTTCATGAGATTTCAGTTGTAAGTAGAGAATTAAAGTAGTCATTAATGGTAGTCATTAGGATTCGAAAGAGAAAGAAATTCTTAGTTTTGATTCATGGTTTTCGTTTTCATGCTTTCATTATTCTGTTATGAAGATTGATTTGATTATTGAATGTAAGATTGCTTCATTGGTGAGAGCTCTCATATGTTGTTATGCCATTCAACTCTTCACTTGTTGTATCTTCTCTTCCTTCATGTAGTTCTCCATTTCTAGATTAATTTCCTTCATGCAATTTCTCATTCCTAAATTAATTTCATTTACGCAACTATATTAATTCAATTCCAAGTCGTGTGTTAGATTAATGATTCAATTTCAATCGTGTATTAGATTAATGATTCAATTTCAGTTGTAGCTTAAACATTAGATTATATTAGTCCCGCTTCAATCTTGCATATACTTTGCGTGTGCTTCATCAGTTTACGAACCCTAGGTTGACAAATTAGATAGTTGAGCAAGTACTACAACTCAATTAATACAACATTAGTTCGGTCCAATATAACGACTGTCATTCTCTTGTCACGATTGTTGTTCCTTTTGTTGTTCATTTGAACAGAACGATTGTTGTTCCTTTTGTCACGATTATTGTTCCTTTTGTTGTTCCTTTGAACATAACGATTGTTGTTCCTTTTGTTACGATTGTTGTCCCTTTGTAGGGGTTGCATCTCTGGAGGACGGGTATTGAAAACAAAAGGTAAGAACCTGCAACAGGTAAAACGCTTGTGCCAGCGCCTACCTTTGGATGATGCATAGAGGTTATATTTTAGGACATCTTTAGAGCCCAACACACTTGAAGCTATTTTAGTGCAAATAGGAATAGGAGACTTGGATCACCCGATAGCGTTCGCAAGAAGGAAATTATCAGACTCAGAACAAAATTATAACATGACGGAAAGAGAAGGCTTAGCTATGGTTTATGCACTACAGAAATACATACATTATCTATTGGGAAAACAATTTAAGATGTTTATAGATCACTCAACCCTGAAATACCTAGTTAACAAGCCAGTGTTGGGGGGGAGAATCTATTTATGGTTACTGCTATTTCAAGAATTTGATTTCGAGGTAATAGTCAAACCAGGAAAACTGAATGCAGGGCCTGACCACCTATTGAGGGTCACAAATGGAGAGGAACCAATGAATTTGGAAGACAACTTTCTAGATGCACAACTCTTCTCAGTACAGATTGATGACGATTACTTCAAGAGATCATCCAATACTTGAGTACAGGGACTGCGCCACAAGGATATACCACTGCGCAGAAGAACCTGGTAGTCCGCACAGCCGAATATCAGCTGATCGCATGGAATCTATACAAAATGGGTGCATATAGCATCTTACGAAGATACGTACTAGACCATGAACGACCAAGAATTTTAGTAGAAGCCCATGAATGAATAACAGGAGGGCACTATGAAGGAAAAGATACTGCACATGATTATGGTGGCCAAAGATACATAGAGACTCGAAAGAATATTGTCAGCAATGTGATGTCTATCAATGGGTCGGTGAACCCAACAGCAGGGATGAGATGCCACTACGACCGTAAGTGACACTTTCGGCATTCGACAAATGGGCAATAGACTTTGTGGGACCCATTAACCCACCCGCCAAGAGAACAGGGGCGAGATATATTATCACCGCGACGAAATACTTAACAAGATGGGAGGAAGCCGCACCAGTAAAAGATTGTAGCGCAGAGACAACTGCCCACTTTCTTTTCGAACAGGTAATTACTAGATTTGGGTGCCCAATAATTTTGACGAGCGACCAAGGAACACACTTCATCAACAACACCATCCGAGTGATGCTTGAAGAGTTCAAATTTCATCACCAAAAAAACACACCATATCACCCACAGGATAATGGCACAGTAGAAGCCTTCAACAAAATTCTAGAGAACGCCCTGACGAAGATATGTAGCGTCAACAGGGAGGATTGGGATCTCAAGGTACCAACAGTACTATGGGCGTATAGAACCACATGAAAAAAGTTGACAGGTCACACACCATTCAAAATGGTCTATGGTCAAGAACCAGTAGTGCCGTTAGAATTTCTAATACCCAGTCTATGTGTAGCAGCTATCACACAAATGACAGAACGAGGCGCAGTTCAGGAACGACTGGATCAATTACTGTCAATGGAGGAAGACGAATCTTGGTAGGATTCCATCAACAAGTATAGAAAGCGAAAGACAAAGCGTGGCATGACCGCCACATCAAGAGAAAGATGTTCAATGAAGGAGATCTAGTATTTCTCTACGACAGTAAAGTGTTGCAGCACCCATGAAAGCTGAGAATGCATTGGCTAGGACCATACAAGTTAAAAGTTGTCACAGATGGAGGAGATGTATAGTTGAAAGTCTAGTGGGTGCAGACCTCAGAGGAATGATCAATGGGAGCCGGCTGAAGCTATACAAGGATAGTCGACTACCCACCACACAGTAAATGGTAAATAAAAAAAGAAGAAGAAGAGAGCCTAAAAACAATACGCGACATGACAGACAAGCCGCATACGAAACACAAACTAGTGAGGGAAAAGGCGATGACCATATCGGAAAGGGAGACAAGTGGGAAAAGGAAAGTCAACAAAAGCACACTGACAAGACAACATGAGACATAATTAAAGCAAGGCAAGGACGGATGGGATGTCACACTAAACACGCCAACTAGCGATTGCAAAGTAGCCATTAGGGCAGGTACAAAACCGCCGCAGATGCATTGAACCCACACTTATGGTGAATTAATCGTACAAGTTAGGAAGTGTCCTCAACAAGCTTCATGGCACACCGATACAACACATGATCACAGAAACAATTAGTCTATTTGCAAAAGAAGAACGAATAAAGAGAAATAGCAGCCCGAATGCATAGAGCGAGATCGCAGAGCTTATCTGAGCTATTCAAACCAAGAAAATGTTCGACATACACCAGTATGGAACCACCAAAGCTCGCAGAACCAAGCTAGACAGTCAGACTAACTAGGGTTCAAACTAGGTCACGAGGAACACGGGAAGACAACGAGCATCAACCACCAGAGATTTTTGATATTGACGAAATCCCATTGCCAGAGGACATCCCAGTCAAATCAACACCAATCCAGGAAGAGATCCAACATCCCCAAGTGAAATCCATGAAAGAGGACACGCTAGCAGCGGCGCAGGAGCCTCAACATGAAGCAATAGGAACCCATAAGGAAGGATAGCCAGAAAACACCGAAGCAGCCATGGAAATAAACGGAAGCACATAGAAATCAAAAGTAGAAGTCCAACCATATGTTCCAAAAATACCCATCCCAGACTTTTCTTTTTTGGCCGAGATGACTGGTGAAATGGGCATGGATTGGGAAGAATGGATGGCGAAGGAGAAACCAGAAGCTGCTGGAACTTTGAACCAGCCAACAAAACAGGAAGATAGGATTCAGATACTGAGCTCACCTCGAAAGAAACCAATTGCAAAAATTGTGCTACCTCGCACACTAGAGGGAATATAGGTGGACTCGCAGCTATTGGGTCACGTCGGGAAGCTCAAGTTTTCTGACTGTGACGTAGAGGATGAAAGAAAATATCCAGAGCTTGCACCACAAGTATTTATGGAGACAATAGCCGTGAACCCTCTCGGAGGAACTATCACTAAGCCACACAAGTGGGCAGCTGGACTGGATAGAACCAGAATCTTAGGATTGCTGAAGATACCACACTTTGGCAGAGGCCAATATGCGACGACATGCATCAAGCAACTGTTAGCAGTTACGCATGGAGGGGATGTATTGCTGGACAAACTCGTCCCCATAACTATTGAACTTATTACGCAAATTATAGGACTACCCATCTAGGGTAAGGATCCCGCGCTAATATTGGATGACAAGTCCAAGGAAAAAGCATTGGCAGAAGAAATGAAGAAGAAATATGGCACCGACAAGGGAACAAGAGGCATTATAATCAAGCGAATTATTGATGTCGTGACACAACTGGGAGCAAAGATCTTAGCCTGCAAACTGCTAAGAAAATGTCGTAAAGATGAAGTTCCAGCAGGAGTCATCGCAGTTGCAACTCAGTGCGTAGAAGGCACCTTCATGAGCTGGGCTCCATATCTGTCAAACTTGTTCCAAATAGACTGTAAAGATGCGCAGGAAGCAGGTACAAAATTTCGTTACTCATGGCTGATTACTCTCATCGCTTTCATGGGATGGAAAGAACCAGAGCATGTCACCTTCTATACCACACCACATCCAGGACGAGAGAGATATTGCGTCCTGAAATCTGTGCCACTGGCCAAGAATAAGAAGGAAAATGGAATTATATTCGAAGCTTACCTACGGGAAATGCAGGAAGCAATCAACCGAGCATGGAGGATAACACCAGAGGCTTTCGCGTGATACGTGGGCATCACCAATTTCTAGGCTAGGCGACAAGCCATGTGGATACAACCAAGACATGACCCACATAAATAGTGGCTACAAATGTGATACTACGTCACCGAGGGAGACATCGACATGATCATCCACGAGTGGCCGGAAGAATGGAAGATCCCAACCATACCCAGAGCAGTACCGAGACAAACAACAGAAGGAGGGGCTCCACAGGCGGAAACACAACCTCCACAAGTCCCAATACCCAAGAAACCATGAACGGGCCAAATCAAGTCTACTCAGATAGAGGGCGGCCTAGAGCAGCCAGGGACCCAGAAGGGGAGAGCAAAAACCACTCAGCCGACCAATGAACAGTAGAAGCCAACCGAGGGAACACAGGAAACCGCAACAAACCCCATCACATAGGAACCAGGGGGAACTAAGAGACCAACAGTATAGGAAATAGGTGCGCGCAAGAAATCAAAGGCACAATGACCACCACTAGAATACACAATCACAGAGGACGATGGCGAGATGATTTCCAGAATGGTCCAGGATTGCCTCACAGAGGACTTTGATCATGCAGTGCACCACAGGGATAAACTACAGAAGGAGCTGGAAAACATGGGGCAACTCCTGAAGAAATTCGGAGAAGCCCAGATTACAAGTAGCAGCAGAGGCATAGAGCCATCGAGCACACAAACCACAAAAAGAATGGAGGTAGGAGAACACGACTCATTTCTTCCGAAGCCACATTCCATGGTTTACATAAAGCCGAGCATGCTATGAATGGATGAGATTGTGGGACAAACACCACTGAAGGATTTGGATCAGATCCAATTGTTCCTAACATGGATGCCAGCGAAGGCCTTATACCAATTGCAGGTTAGCGTCGACCATGAAATATAGTCTTGAGCACATAAAAACTTGGTCGCGCTACAAGAAACAACAAAGAAGAAGGAAACACTAGAAACAATTTGCGCGCAGGAAAAATATGAAATGCAGGAGGAGAAGGAACGCAAAAATGCGTTAAAACACAGAGTGGAAGACATTTTTGGGAAAATTCCAACTACTGCGCAAGGAAGTGAACTCCCAACGGCAGAAAAGATCGATCATATTGTGCAGGCAATTGATCAATATCAAAAGGAGATCGAGACTCTCTGTGGATAGATTAGACCAACAACTCCACCAATAGTAAATTATAAGAGGAAGCAGGAAGAAACAGTGCAACTACAGGAGCTGGAAAGACAGGTCAGCACAACAACTGACTTGTTGGATAAAGCAACACAACTCTAGACAAAGCTGGAAGAGGACTCACAGGTCCAAAAATGGGACAAGGGGGAGGAAAGGATCAATGCAACAATCCAAGAATTCAAGCAACACCAAAAAACCATCCCAATTCTAGAACAGGTCAAGGGGACACAAGAGTTAAAGAAGTTACAGGCAAAACTTCTCTCTGCACAAACACAAAAACATGAGCTTCAGGCTCAAATAGAACCGTTGCACGAACAGATAGCAGTAGTACTGGAGTAGGCAGAAGAAGCCATAACACAGTCAGCATAGACTCAAATAGAATGTGCAGGAATGATAAATGAAGAAGTAGCAGCGCAAACAATCGATATTATCAAGGAGAAAACCGCGCAGGCACTGACAAAAGCAGCAAAATTGCAGGAGAAGTTCCAGACGATCACTAGGGAGATCGAGGAAGCACAACGCAATTAGGTGACTTGGGACGAGTCACATGTCAATGTTGGGGGCCTGTTGGCACTAGGTCGAAGTGGAAAGAAGGATGATCATGGGAAAAAAAGTGTGTAGGAAACTGAAGTGACAACTGACAAAAGGTCAGCATGCGCGAATGCAAGAAAGCATGCACAGAGGAAAGCGATAGCTGGAGGAAGAACAATACGTGCATGGGAGAAAAACCTAGCGTAAGAAGGGTTAGGGTTTTGGTAATATTCTATAAGTGGATGAAGAGCTTGACATGTATAAATATAGATACGAAAGTATCATATAGGGTTGTTGATTTTAGGTTAGTTTTTGTGAGGATTACGTTTGTTATTGAGTGATTTTTTAGAGTATTGTTGTTGGTGATACGTGAAGGGTTTTGAGTTGTATGAACCGAGTGTTGTAAGATGTTGAGAAAGAAAGATATGAGGGAAGGTAGATCTGAGGATTAGACTGCAGGCTGTAGAGCCTATTGCGATCTAGTTCACCTCACATAGATCTTACCCACTTTTGTAGAGAACTGTACGTGTGTGGCACAAGGAAATCAAGAACTACCATAATAAAAGAGCCAAGAGCCAAATCTTTGTGGATGTATCCCATGAGGGGTGAACCACGGTAATATTTGTGTAATGTGTTGAATGTTTGCATATATTTAAAGCAATAGATGATTATGATTGAGGAATAACCAAATGCATTATTAGAATCTGTTTATATTTTGAGTTATACGGATGCGATTCCTAGGAACAAGTAGATTACAGTAACAGTTCGCAGAACAGGGCCTTGATCAAGAAACCTTTTATCCCCTACTCTGTCCTAGACTGTAAACACCTGAGTCTTATAGTCAACCATCTATAGCTATCTCGGGTGAGACTGCGTAGTACCTTCCGGGCGCTGCGTTGCCTTCTAGTTTACCAGGAGGGCCTATAGTTAGAGGATTTGTTGGAACCCCGAATGACATGAACCCTGGGTCAATAACTCAAATAACCTGAGAAGGGAGTCGATAACACCCAACATGCATTATTCTACTCGACTTGCGAAGCTCTGCGCTAAGAAAGACCCGGATCTAAAGAAAAGAGGTAATATCTTAAAGCTTTGTGCTCTGGTAAAGGTAAGATAAGTGGAAATTTTTACTTCGAATGTATGAATCTAGGTATGTTTGATAGATTTTTTCCTAGTCCGAAAACAAGGGCACAGTTAGAAGAAAGAGTTGATCTAAATAGATTTCATAGAAATAGAGAAAATTATGTTATTCCTATGCATAGAAAGAATTTTTGGAATAATAAGTGGATGCACGAACCTAGAAAGAATTTTTGTGGATTGCAGGTCCAACACTATGATCCCAGTGCGCAGTACAGGAAAGGCTGAGGCATGTTTAAAATAAAGAGAGGATTGACACTATGTTATAATTGCAGAAGGCTGGGACATATTGCTAAGGAACGCCCTCGTACAGGTCCTATTTGTCTTTGTTGTAAAGCTATTGGTCATGAGGTTGAGGATTGCCCAAGAATGATTGCTAAAGTTGAAAAGATGAACATGAGACAAGAAAACTATAAAGAAGAGACTTACGATATGTGAAAGAACGATATAGAAAAAGAGTCAGAAACTATGTTAATACAGTTAAAAGAAGTAATGGATGATCACAAAGACATTAGTTTACCAGAGATCCTGAAAGAAAAATAACGCATAGTTACACGAATAGAAGACTTCGACATAGACTGTGTATTGGATGAAGAAACAGATGTGAATATTATGCCAGAAAGCACTTGGGAAAGTTTGGGAAAGCCTGCTATGATACCTTCATTGGGAAGGATAGACTTGTTTAAAGGAAAGAAGATAACCCTATGTGGAAGAGTTACTAATATACCTATGCTTGCTCATGAAACATTGACAAAAGAGGACTTTGAAGTTATTAGGTTTGTTGAGAACAACGCCCCTTTCCCACTTTTATTAGGAAAGACTTGGATTGAGAAAGATCAGATCAGAAGAAAAGGAGAGGAATAAGCCACAAAACAAAAAAAACAAGAACTAAGGGATTTCATAGCTCGAAGAATAGATCGACTGAAAGAAGAACGAGAAGTTGAGTCGAAACAACAAAATGAAAGAGAAGTAGTTGTCAACTTTGAAAGAGTGCAAGAAGAGTTGAAGGACTTATCCATGGAAGAAGAAAGTATGTCCGCCCAGGAGATAGTAAGCAAAGAGGTATTACCGTTGAACCCTTTAAAAGAACATCGACAATGCAAAGTTACCATGCTAAGAAAAGATAAGAATAAGAATAAGAATGGAAAGAGGAATCCATAGACTCAGATCACAGGAAAGAAGACAAGGAAGCTTAGTAAGAAGAAAGACAAGTTAGAAAAACTATGGGAAGTTCCAGAAAAGACTTCCCAGGAGGCAGATCTGCAGAACTTGAACCTCGCCAGAATAACAAAACCACACAGAATGGGACTTCACCACGACAAAGCGATATGACCGTTGGAGGTTCCCCGATCGTTATAATAACGCCCCATAACGACTAGAAAACACAGTTATGAGCGAATCGACTGTTGAGATCGTGCCATAATGGACAGATTCACATTGATGGACACATTCTTTCCCGTTGGAGGAATCCGTTACGACACTTGCTTGTTTAACCCGTCGGACGCTGCGTTGGGACCAATTTTTACCACTCGTGATTATTTGAGCTAACTGAGAATCAACTGCATATTACGCTGTGATTTCTAGATCTCGCCATCCGTTTGATTACCTCACTTTTCTGCTTGCCTACCCGATCTATTTAGTTACAAGTGCGAATGTCGGGCGAACCGAGGGCGTTAGAGAAGTCTGTGGAGGATATTCTTGTAGACCTCATGGCTAAGAGAGTCATGTATGTAGGAATACATGCGTCATCGAATGGTGGATTGCAAGCATCCCCCTCGACTGGATGACGTTCTGGTCACACTACTGAGAAGCGAAGCAAACACCGTGACGATCTGGCTAACACGAAGCAGATCCCGTCGGTCTTGCTGGAGTACATACCGCCTTTGGATGGCGCAGTGAACTACGACAATATCTCATGTGACTTTGAGTATACGTTGATCACCATGTACATCCCGAAGGGGATACACGTACTTAGACCCTAGTTAGGACACATCCCAGCTCTGAAGAACAACGAATTTAACCTCAGAGACAGGAAGAACTACTCGATGCTTGCGCCACATAGGTATTTGATGAGAACGATTGGGAAGAAGCCGCACATAGTCTACCAGCCGTGGATTAAAGAGCTCACGCAATCAACGATACTGAACATGATGAAGATCCCTCACTTTGGCTGACATCAGGAGGTTAACGCTTGCGCTAAAATCCTCCTGTCATGT
>ML791729.1:224540-242900 GCA_009831015.1 Picea engelmannii | reverse complement strand
AATGACCATCCCTGAGGACATCACAAGATTGCAGGTTGGTTCATTTAAAAATCCCTTTCAAGAAATTGCATGGATTTTTACGAGGATAACAGGACATAAAACCACGACCATCATCTCCTAGATGATTCTTTACATTATTTATTTTACGAACAAGGAACCTGCTATCTTGGATTGGGGTAAGTTGATTTCCATTGAAATATCTTCCCAATTGGCGCAATACAAGAAGGAGAAAAAATTCTTTATATCATATTCTTTGGTTTTCGCGATATCACATTGCTATCAGTTCCTGAGATTATCTGTCTGCAAGAAGGTAGACTGTGAGTTCGACCTAGTAACCTTGTGGTATCAAACATTGTGGAGGCACAAGACCTCCCAATATTTTTATGAAGTCTTTAATGATTTTCTCTCAGTTTTTAAATAATTGTTGTGTGGAAAAAATGCTCCCCGGATGTTTGACCAAGCTAGTAAGTTCCTGGATAGGAAGGGGACACTAGAACAAATGGAAAATTATAACGTTATAAGGATTTTTGGATCCAAAGAAAGTCCTTCCTTCCTTCTGTGCCATATATCTGACAAAATTTTTGTTGCTTAGATAACAAGGCAATGCACCTACTGGTTTCATTTGTTCCATGAAAAGAGAAAAAATCAATTCATAGTGCCGCCTTGGAAAGTCGAGGATTTCATATTCATAAATACGAACAAGATTTATGAATTCACATGCCACTTCCATAGCCTCAATTTAGAATATGCTGAAAAAGTAAAATGGTTCGACCCTATTGGTATTTTTTTAGAACATCTATTGGCTGTCGGTTTCAACAATTATTTCATTAACACTATTCTGAATGAAGATGGAGACAATGCCTTGGGCACTCCTGCTCGTGACACTGATGACCTAGAGACAATACTCAACACCAATGAGTCCTACAAGCAGAGAGGAAAAGGTCCAGGTGAGAAAAGTGCCCAATCCTCGACGATCATGCCAAAGAGTACAACATCTCCGAGCAACGTTCCAATGGCCTACCCAAGTAAGAAAGTCACCCACATTTCTTTAGGTGGAGGAAGAGATAAGAACCCTCCTTCTGAAAAAAATGAAAGTTCTCATAAACTTCCCTTGTGGAAGAAACGAAAAAGTATTGTGCAAGAAGAGAGGAGGATCTCCCTTCCCCGAACCGAATAAAACCACTGAACGCATGCTAGAAGGAAAAGGTATTGTTCAAGAATGTAGCCAGGCCATAACTAGAAGAGAGGAACTGTTCAAGAAACTAACTGAGATAGATCTAGCTAGTAGCACCAATGAGGTCCAAGACTTGAAATTGATACTCAACTTGTTGTTCTTAACCAAGCAAACATTTGATGAACAAGTTGAGATCTTTAAAGGGTTGTCATTTGATAAATTCTATGGCATTCTTGAATATGGTGAAGGTGACGTGGAAAATAGGCTAGTTGATTATTCGATCAAAAATCAAGATATTGAAGAAGCATCACAAAACATTTCTATTGATCTAAGGGACTAGGAAGGTGAACTCTTCAATATAAAAATCCGACATGAAATCAATGTGGCACCAATGAGGAGATAAATCAAGGAGTGGTTCAAAAAGGTTGTCGACAAGCTCACCAATGAAGGGAAAAGGATGGTTGAGATAGTTCCTATAACCGCCAAGGAAAACCATAAAAGGACATCAACGAGCAAGTGAAAATTGATGAGATACCATCATAGTAAGTTTATACTGATCACATATTTCTGTATTTATCAAGCTCTTCATCTAGTTACTCCACCTCTTTAAATAGAAAGGTTTAACCAGAGACTGATATTTTTCTTTTTCTTCTTTCCAGGTCTTTCTGCCTTCCCCCGACCACTTTATTCTTTCTACAAACTTCATTCTTATACATATTTTCTTTATGGTCCGTGGGAGCCCCAATTCCAGTCATTATGACAAACACATTTTAATTTCAGATAATATGTATTGAACTATATAATTTTTAGAAATTCCAAGAGTGTTATTTTAGGAACAATCTCGACTGTACTTTGTAACCTAGTTTTTTTTTCTGAATATAAAGTATTTGAGGTTGATCTATCGTTATCTCCTTTTGAGTTGCCCATGTATTACTCTGTCAAAGTTCTCTTATGCATGCAAATCATTTTCTTTTAGTTTTTTATGTGATCAGAAATCTCTATTCCTACTATGATGGATGTGAGGAATTATGTTGATTCGCTCTAAATGTATGAACGTGTGTGTGTTTCCTAGTCCATTCTAAGGAACTCTCTTTTAAAAGATAAATAAAAACATTTTATGTTTTCTGTTATATCTATTCTATTTTCTTTTGAAGGACTTCTTTAAAGGTCCCACATTTTATAAATCTCAGACATAAGAGTACCACATCTATAAAAACGCACGAGGATTCACATCCTCATGAGGTTTCCATTTTGGTCCCGACGAATTCAAGCGTCAACATTGTTGGCAACCATACTGGGGACATGAACTGAAAATTCAGAGCTTGAACCAACGTTTTGAAAGAAATATATGAATTTACCCCAGCGTAACTAGGCCCATTTAGAAATTGGAATGAATAATCAACGAAGCATTTTTCACCATGTTGGCACAGGGGCAGACCCAGGATCAATTCTTCAATAACGCACCACTAAAACCCTAACTACCAGCTCTTTCGACAACACCTGCAAAGCAAATGAAGTCTCACTCGAGGTAGAGGCAGGGTTGGTTGCAGGACTCAAGTGTCTACAATCTAGCTAGGAAAAAAATATGTGGTTACAACACTTAACAAAGAACTTAGTAGTTAACATTCATCCATATTTAACGCTTATTCACATCATAGGTCGAAACCCTAGTTACAGAGCAGCGAAATATTCAACAAGATCTAATACATCCAAGCACTTAGCATATAGAAATAGATCACATCTAGGATTCATTCACATTAATAAACAATAAGCTACTATATCAGATGCATCTAACATATATCACTGCACTAAGCATAAATCACATCAATAACATAACAACTATAATGCACAAAGCAACCACAACACATGATATACGTGGTTCACCCTAGTGTGGGGCTACGCACACCAACTCTTCTCTTATTTATTGTATTCTTTCAATCTTCTACAAGAACAAAGCCTTAAGAACCCACTTCGCATAGGACAAGAGATCTGCACGCACCTTGGCAGTCCGTCCTTCCCCGGGCTAAGTTACAACACAAAGCCTCTTTACAGTCACTTGCACTTAGCTCTGCAAGTTCTCATGCACACAATATGCACACAGCTAACTCAACCAAATAGATCCAACTAATCACTTGCACTCAACACAATATAACACTTAGAACGACTTCTCTCTTAGACCTAGTCTCATATTTCTTACATCGTCTAGCTTTCTATTTATACATTACAAAAGGGGCCAAGGCATGGGTAAACCCATGGGTTGACATCCCATACCCATTACATAAACTCTAAACCCAAAAATTCCCTAAGAAGGGGCCGATATCTCATGATCTCCACTTTGCCTTACACTTCGCCTTCGACCAGCCTATTGAAGTCCCAAAACTGGTCAAACGTGACCAAGGTTCTCCAAAACTTGGTCAAGGGCCAACACACCAATTGTATAATCTGGTATTATCAACAACCCAAACTCAAGCAGAGTTATAAGGGTCCTAGCAGATCTTAGTCCAAGAAGAAGAAAGAGAAATTCTCCAAAGACAAAGGAGAGAAGAACGACAAGATTGAAGAAATCAAATATTGGCTAGAGAAACACAAGAAAGAGGTCAAGATTGAAGCTGGATGAATACAAGGGACACATCACCCGAAGTAAAAGTAAACAACTCTCTGTCCCTAGAAGTGAAAAGTCTGATTCTGAAACCTCCTTAAAAATGGCAGTAAGAGACAAACAACCCCAAATCGAACATTATGAGGAGAGACAAGGAGATGAAAGAGATGCTGCAAGAAACCAAGGAATCCCAGGGTTTGGAAATAGAAGGAGGGTGAGATATTCTTCTCTTAATCTCATGGGTGAACAACACGAACTCCTAGTTTTCCCTAAGGGCACCTTGAAGGAATTTTCTAGATATGGGACAATCGATGCAAAGAGGCATTTTCATTTATTTCTTGACGTTTGTGACTTCCACCAAGTTGAACATGATGACGTCATGGTGGGGTTATTTTTGAAAACTTTATGAGAAAGAGATTATGAATGGTATACAACATTTCCTAGTAGATCCATTCACTTTTTTAATGACCTCGAAGTTATGTTCCTAAACATGTTCCCCCCCCCAATTTTCTACCATACCCTCCTCATAGACTTCACCCAGATTGGGTTAAGGAAGAATGAAAGGATACACGATTTCAATCTCATGTTCAATAAGACTTTGAGTAGAATCCTAGAAGAAAAAATACCAAATGACCCGGTCATTCTCGGTTGCTATAAGAATGCAATGCCTCCGAATGTGAAATATTCCATCAGAACATCCCAGATGGATACCCTGGAGGAAACAATGACTATGGATACTGAGATGGAAGAAATTATGATTGAAACAGGCGCTGACCCTGACATTGTATTAGGAAGAGTACAAAGACAGATGGGGGGATTGAATATTGATAATCAAGGAGCTTCCATCTTGATAATAAACAAAGAGTTTAAACCTCGAGAAACTTAGAATCAAATGGCGGTAGGAGTATTTTTTAAAGGAACCATACCTGATGTAAAAGTTGACCCTGTGGCAACACAAGAAACAAAATATAGAATTGAGATTGTGAAAATGAATAGAACCATCAAACAAATGCAGAATGAAATAACCAAGTTGATAAGGGGAGATAATTACATTCCAAACTTGAGAATGCCAATTCTCGAACAAAGGAGGAACCCTCCCCCCAAAAATAGGGTTAGATTCGAGAATACTGAAGACCCATTGAGACCAAGGGTTCCTAGACAACCCACTCCAAATGCGGTTGTTTTGGATGATGTCTATGATGAGAAATTGACCGAAAAGAAGGTTATTACTTACCTGATGAATGCTCCGAGACAATGCATATGGAAGGATGCAAGGCATCCATGTACATATATGGAGATGGTGACAATGATCTAGACTCTTAAGAAAACACCACCCAGACAAGAGGATTTGTAAACAGACCAAAAAATAAAGGCGACTCCGACAATGAAAAACAAAAATAAAAAGAAAAGGAAAAATCCAGTGAAAAAGGGTCGAATGAGAAGGTGACAGTTGGAACCACAAGGAAACCTGTAGTGACAAGCTCAACTCAAATGACGTACAATGTCATGGAGGACTTAAGTAAGTTGAGGATAACCTTTCCTTTTAAAGAAGTGGTGAAGATTCCTCAGCAAAGGAAAAATATCTTGAAGTTGCTGGATGATCCATCAGAAAGAAGGAAAGCTATTGTTACCACTCCAAAATAGAACCAGAGCCCATCGACTGCTAAGCCGAGAGATAAAATTCCACCATTCTACATCTCAATTGAAAACCATGATGTTGCATTACATAACTGTTTAGTTGATACTGGTGTGACAAATAATATAATTCCATGTGCAGTCATGGAAGCATTGGGCCTGAGCTGCACTAAATATTATGAAAATGGAGAGATCATATATGCCATCTATTCAAGAAAAGTGTCAGCATACGAAGAAATCAAGGATTTCTATGCATGGATTACAACAACTCCCCATATTATCACATTTTTTAATATTTTTGTGGTAGATCTACCTCTAGCATATGGGGTTGTGCTGGGAAGAGATTGGAGCTCCATGATCAATGGATATATAATGAATGACGATAGCTGTATGATGCTACCAGGAAAGGAGGGAGCAATGATTAAAGTACCCCAAGATCCCATAAAATATTTTTGCTTCAAGAAGAAGGATAATGAATTAATGGAAGACTACATAGATTCCGTGATCATAAACTATGCTATCTTGGAGATGGAGCATAACAAAAACTTATAACGAGTTCAAGAATTGGAGGTCCCAACATGTGTATTTGAAGGCTACTTGAGAATGTCATTCGATGGAGCATGCTCTAAATCAGGGAACAAAGTTGGGATTGTTCTCATAAGCCTAGATAAGATGACACATCCTCATGTTGTAAAACATGAGTTTCCATGCACGAATAATGAGGCATGATACAAAGATTTAATTCAGGGAATGATCCTCACACAAGGAATGAAAATAGAACATCTCATTATGACTAGAGATTTAGAGTTGGTCATCAACCAGGTTACCCAAAAATACAAAATAAAAAAGGAAAGACTTAAACTGTATTTCAAAAGAGTCAATGAATTGATGGAATCTTTTAGCTCTTTTAATATTGCTTTCATTCCAATGGATAATAACCATAAGGCTGATTCACTAGCTTTGACAACTTCATTATCAAATCTAGATGATATGCTGAGAAAAACATCTTTCCAGGTGGAAAGGGATTTTAGGCCATCTGTGCCCGATAATATTGAGTACTTGCAAGTGTTTGACAATGATGAACAATTGGAGATTTTTTTGTTAAACGATGATGATGAAGAAGATGATAAAGTGATTGTAGTCCCCAAAGACCGCATACAATTTGAATCTTTGTTCACAAAATACGATCATGCCAAGAACATTTTTGAAGAAGTTTTAGTTTGAAAGGTGCAAGAGACAAGAAAAGTTAGTATTGGAATGAACCAGTCCCCAAAATATGTTAATTTTGGAGTCGATTTCACCCCCGAATAAGTTGATCAATATGTCGCCTTATTTAAGAAATATATTGATGTGTTTGCTTGGAGATATGACGACTTAAAGGATTAGGAAAAAACAATATTCTAGAATGTCATTCCTTTGAGGGAAGAAGCCAAACCAGTGAAACAAAAAATAAGAATGATGAATATCAAGCTAAAGCCTCTGTTAAAAATTGAGTTGGAAAAGTTAAAGAAAGCAGGGATAATCTATCCTATCATACATTCAGATTAGCTTTCAAATCCCGTGATTGTTAGGAATAAGACATAGGAAATACGAATGTGCGTCGACTTCAAAGATCTTAACAAAGCAAGCATAAAATATAATTTTCCACTGCCCAACATGGATTTTTTGTTGCAACAAGTTACATGATCGTCATGTATGTCTATGTTGGATGGTTTCTCTGGATATAATCAAGTTTTAGTGGCTAAGGAAGATACAACAAAAACAACATTTATCACACCATGGGAAACATATGCTTATGCTAGAATGCCCTTCGGCTTGGAGAATGCTAGATCTAAGTTCCAAAGAGCCATGGACCATGCATTCAACGGACTGATATGAAAGTTCATGACAGGCTACCAATATGACTTGAAAATGCATTCAAGCGAAATTGAGGATCACATCCATCATTTAAGAAAATTCTTTGAAATATGTAGATCATAAGACGTCTCTCTCAACCCTAAGAAATGCTTGTTTGCTATGACTCAAGGAAAGATGTTGGGCCACATTGTATGCAAGGAAGGGATTTACATTGATCCGGAAATAGTTAAAGCGATTAATGAACTCAACCCCTCGACATCAAAGAAGGGAGTCCAATCATTCTTTGGGAAAATTAATTTTGTTCGAAAATTTGTTCTTGATTATGCAAGCATCATAAAACCCATCAATTTATTGCTGAAAAAAGAGAATAGGTTTGAGTGGACATCAGATACTCAGGAAGACTTCAACAAGAACAAGGGGGCCATCACTACCGCTCCTGTCCTCATTATTCCATATTTTCAAAATATTTCATTATCTATTCATTTTCTACAGAGGAAGTTTTTGCGTCCATCCTCACTATGAAAAATAGCCACAGAGAAGATCTCCCCATAGTTTTTATGAAAAAAAATTTACACGACTATGAGTTGAGGTATTCAAAACTCGAGAAATAGGCTTTGGCTCTCGTAAAAGCTGTAGCACACTTTCAGAATTATATACTAAACTCTCTTGTTATTGCCTACGTCCCCTTGTCCCCCGTCAAAATGATCCTAAATCAACAGTTGAGGGAAGGAAAATGGGTCAACTGGTTAGCAAAAATTCAAGAGTATGATATCAAGATCAAATCGTTGAAGGGAATAAAAGGAAAATGATTATGCAAGATTATGGCGAATGGGGACTCATTTGATGGAATGATTTCAATCTCATTCGGGGAACCATTAGCTGATTCAGAGTGGTACAAAGATATCATATTATATTCAAGATCCCGACAATTCCTTGTTACAATGAGTTCCAAGGAGTGAAGGAAACTCAAGAAGGTGAACCAATATGTATTGATTGCTGATATACTTTTTAGAAGGAATTTCGATGCTATACTACTGATATGCATCGATGAGAATCAAGCTCCAGCACTGATAAAATAATTCCATGAGGGAATATGTGGTGGACACTTTTCACCCATGACCACTGCTCACAAAATAATCAGAGAGAGATTATATTGGCCGTCAATCTTCAGGTACTCAGACACTGCAATAAGGAGATGTTTGTCATGCCAACAGTTCTTAGGAAAAATGAAGAAAGTTGTGATGCCTCTGTAGCCGATTGTGGTGGAACAACCATTTTCCCAATGGGGACTTAATGTTGATGGACCAATTAATCTGAAATCTAGAAAAGGGCACATGCACATTCTAACAACTACCGATTATTTAAAAAAATGGCTAGAAGTGGTGGCGCTGAAGAAGGCCGACACTGAAGAATTGATTGGATTCCTCAAAGACACCATTCTGTCAAGGTTTGGTGTCCTTGATAAATTTATCACAAACAATGGTTCAATCTTCATTGGGTCAAAATTCACTAAGTTTTGCGGACAATATGGGATCATTATGGGTCATTCTTCGAATTATTATCCACAAGGAAACGACCTTTCCAAATCCATGAACAAAACACTTGTGCAGATATTAAAGAAAACTGTTGATGGAAACCAAAGAAATTGGCACATGAAGCTGACATAAGCATTATGGGCAAGTAGGACAACCCCAAAATATATTACTAGGATGACTTCGTATCTATTGGTCTATGGGAAAGAGAAAAAAATTCCAATTAACCTCGAGCTTAACACATTGATCTCAGTGGTTAATACTGAAGATATAGAAGACACTTCGCCTACTCAGAAAAGGATCAATTAATTGCTAAAGATGGAGGAGGAAAGAAGAAAATCCCTGAACCAAACTTTTCAGAGGCAACAGATCTTCAAAAAATATTTTGATCAAAGCATAATTACGAAGAAATTTCAGAAGGGAGAATTGGTACTGCTTTGGAACAAGGCCAAGGAAAAGACATCCATGCACACAAAGTTCGAAGCACTCTAGATCATACCCTATGTCATCAAAAATATATTGGGCTTCAACTCATACATGCTCCAATATATGAAAGGAAAAAGGTTAATGATTCCTATCAATGGGAAACATCTGAAAGGTTTCTTCTCCTAGCACTTTTCATTCTCATTGTACATAATTTTATTTCTAGTTTGTATATTCTTAATATGACTCCATAACCCAATGGGCGGAAGCACATGGTCACGAGATATTATGGATTCTTGAAAACCCATAGGGGGTCATCATCCCATAGTTGGAGACTATTGTTGAGGTCATTCCCGCTTCCAAAAAACTCCCCCCCCCTTTTCTATTCTCCCGAATTTGTTTTTCCATTTCTTTTCCCCCTTCTACACTTACCCATTTTTCCCTTTTCTTTTTTCCCTCTTTCTATCCCGTTTCTAGTTCTAACACTTAGTTGCATTTTAGACCGTGGGTTCCTAGGTTGGAAAAATTACATTTTCTCACCTCTATATACAACTTCACATCATGAGTCCGACTGACTACCATGATGTTCCATACTTAGCCGATTCTATGATCATGGGTTCCTCGGTTGACGGGATCAATCTTTCATGTTCCTGTGTTTCATGATAGACACATTGCACCAAAGAGTTCCATGATCTACATTTCGACCCATGGAATCCATGAACTTCCTAAATTTCATTCCTCCTACATGAATCCATCTGACCACCGCGTTGTCCCACACTTAGCCAATTTCGCACATCATACCATCGCGAGCTCTCGGGTTCCTAGGTTCTCAAAAATCTCAAGTCACATATTGCCCCAGTTCGTCCCCACCACCCTCACGCCCTTCCTAATGCACATTTACTATGATTTTAATGCTGATAACTTACAATACATGTTCGAAAGAATGGTCATTAATAAGCTAAAGGTTCAAGAATATCTCCTATTAAAACACATTAAAACTGGATTTACGGAAGATTATATCATCTCACTCTATCGTTCATTCCTAACATAATTTGGAGAAAAGGAACTTTCTCGTCGACTTATGGCAGAAACTCAACAACAATTCTATAGAGATACACTGAATAGTTTCAGGTGTGAGGATCAAAGTTTTTAGTGGTCTAGGGCATATTCCTATTATTCATCCCCTTCTGCCTAGAAGGAGATAATATGGACGTCTGGAATTGTGCGCGTAGGGTGTGTCCCAAAAGTTTTTGATTGTAAGGAGTTGGTCACTTGGTGCACTGAGAGATACATTACAAGCCAACAGATCATCTAGTTGCGGGACCATTCCCCTGTCTCTCTGGCACCTTAGGTTTTCCATAAGATGTTGAGGCTTCCCGAGCCAACGCTCACCTTCAAAGGTGAATATTGTAGGGAGTTCTTAAAAAGGAATGAAAATGGACTCGACCTCTTACTTGAATTCATAGAGAACCCAATGACCGTCCCCGAGGACATCACAAGATTGCAGGTTGGCTTATTTAAAAATCCCTTCTGGGAAATTGCATGGATTTTTATGAGGACAACAAGACAAGAAACCACGACTAGAATCTCCTGGATGATTCTTACATTCTTTATTTTACGGTCAAGGAATAAGACATCTTCGATTGGGGTAAGTTGATTTCCATTGAAATCTCTTCCCAATTGGCACAATACAAGAAGGAGAAGAAATTATTTATGTCATCTTATTTGGTTTTCGTGATAGCACCTTGCTCTCAGTCCCCGAGATTATCTGTCTACAAGAAGGTAGACTATGAGTTTGACCCAGTAACCTTGTGGTATCAAACATTGTGGAGGCACAAGGACTCCCAACATTTTTATGAAGTCTTTATTGCTTTTGTCTCAGTTTTTAAAGAATTGTTGTTTGGAAAAAACACTCCCCGGATGTCTGACCAGGCAAGTAAGTTCCTGGATAGGAAGGGGACACTAGAACAAATGGAAAATTGTAACGTTATAAGGATTTTTGGATCCAAATAAAATCCTTCCTTCTTTCCATGCCACATATCTAAAAAAATGTTTGTTGCTGAGTTAGCAAGGAAGTACACCTACTGGTTGCTGTTTTTCCATGAAAATATTAAAAAACAATTCATACTGCTACCTTGGAAAGTCAGGGATTTCATATTCAGAAATATGAACAAGATTGATGAATTCACATGCCACTTCCACAAACTCAATTTAAAATATGCTGAAAAAGTAAAAGGGTTCGAACCTAGTGGTATTTTTGTTGAACATCTATTAGCTATCGATTTCAACAATTATTTCATTAACACTATTCCGAATGAAGATGGAGACAATGCCTCAGGCACTCCCTCCCATGACATTGATGACTTGGATACAATAATAAAAAACAATAAGTCGTACAAGCAGAGAGGAAAAAGTTCAGGTAAGAAAAGTGCCAATCCCCGATGGTCATGCTGAAGAGTACATCTTGGAGAAATTCTCCAACGACCTACCTAAGTAAGAAATTCACCCACAGTTCTTCAGGTGGAGAAGGAGATAAGAACCCTCCTTCCGGAAAAATTGAAAGTTCTCATAAACTTCCCTTGAGGAAGAAATGAAAAAACATTGTGCAAGAAGAGAGGAGGATTTCCCTTCCCCAAATCGAATAAAGAAACTAAATGCATGCTGGAAGGAAAAGGTAAAAAACCTGAATGGTATTGTTCAAGCATGTAGCCAAGCCATAACTAGAAGAGAGGAACTATTCAAGAAGCTAAGTGAGATAGATCTAGTCGACAACACCAATGAGGACGAAGACCTGAAATTGATACTCAACTCGTTGTTTTTAACCAAGCAAGCATTTGATGAGAAATTTGATATATTTAAAGGGTTGTCATTTGAAAAATTCTATGGCATTCTTGAATATGGTGAAGATGATGTGGAAAACCGGCTAGTTGATTATTCGATAAAAAATCAAGATATTGAAGAAGCATTGCAAAACGTTTCTATTGATCTAAGGGACATGAAGGTGAAATCTTCAATATAAAAATCCATCTTGAAATCAACGTGGCACCAATGAGGAGATACATCGAAGATTGGTTCAAAAAGGCTATCAACAAGCTCACCATTGAAGGGAAAATGACGGTTGAGACGGTTCCTGTAACCACCGAGGAATGCCATAAAAGGACATCAACGAGCAAGTGACAAATGATGAGATATGATCATGGTAAGTTTATACTGATCACATATTTCTATCTTTATCAATATCTTCATCTACTTACTCCACCTCTTTAAATATAAAGGTTTAACCGAAGACTGATATTTTCCTTTTTCTTCTTTCCAGGTCTTGCTGCCTTTCGCCGCCTACTTTCTTCTTTCTACGAACTTCATTCTTATACATATTTTCTTTATGGTCCGTGGGAGCCCCAATCTCAATCATTATGACAAACACATTTTAATTTCAAAGAATATATATTGAACTATATATTTTTTAGAAATTCCGAAAGAGCTATTTTGGGAACAATCTCGACTGTACTTTGTAACCCAGTTTTTTTTTCTTCTGAATATAAAGTATTTGAGGTTGATCTATTTTTATCTCCTTTTGAGCTGCCCATGTATTACTCTGTCAAATTTCTCGTATGAATGCGTATCATTTTATTTGAGTTTTTTATGTGATCAGAAATCTTTATCCCTACTATGATGGATGTGAGGAATTCTGTTGGTTCACTCTAAATGTATGAATATGTGTGTGTTTCCTGGTCCATTGTAAGGAACTCTCTTTTAAAAGAAAAAGAAAAATATTTTCTGTTTTCTATTATATATATTCTATTTTCCTCTAACAAAATTCTTTAAAGGTCCCACATTTTATAAATCTCAGATAGAGGAGTACCACCTCTATAAAAATGCAGGAGGATTCACATCCTCATGAGGTTTCCGTTTCGGTCCTCACAGATTCAAGCGTCAACATGTTCATCATAACAAATCTTTTCTTTATAAAAGGATGACAGTCCACTCAAAAACCTTTGTATTTTCACCTTCTCATCATTTATGAACTCGACAAACTTTAAAAACCCTAAGAACTTCTTCTCATATTCTACCATAGTGATGCTTCCCATCCCGAGTTCAAAGAACTCTTACATTTTCTTGTCATAGAAATGATCTGAGAGGTACTCCTTCTGGAAATAATTTTTGAACTACTTCCAAGAGATACTATTCTCATTAATATGCTCAACTTTCTTCAACTGGTCCCACCACATAGCAAATTTCCCATGTAAATGGTAGGTGGCAATTTTGACTTCTAGGTTTGATGAATAGTTATGAAATTGGAAATATTTCCTGATTCAAAGCAACCATGCTTCAACATCATCTTTATTTTCTCTTTCACCATCAAAGGATGGTGGCCTAATATTCCTCAAATCTCCTTACAAACTATCCAATTCATGCCTTCTTCTTTGGTGTCTAACGAGAGACACCTCTGGACTACTTATGGCATCTTCAGATGGATAAGACCTTCATCTGAGTAAGGAGGTGAGTGATGTTTATGAGCTCTGCTAGCACTCCTGGAATAACCAACCCTTCCATGATCATATCTTATTTCATGATACATGCCTTCTTACTCTTTCTTTGAGCCATTCTTTGTTTGTCTCTGCAATTGATTTAAGCTCTGCAACCCTCGGGCACTTATCTAACTTTTCTCTCTCATCATCCTCTCATTGTTTTCCTTGTAGCTGTGCACTTCTATTTTCAGGCTTGTCACCATTTCTATCAATGTTTCTTGATCCCCTCAGCCCTTGTTTCCATTGGATTCTGTCTCTACATTACCAACTTAGATATTCTGACCTTGGGCCTCTTTATCATGGCTGGAAGCTTCCTCTCCTTCTTCAATTTCTTGAATACACATTTTTAACTGATATGTTTAAACCCCTTAACTCTTCAAAATGTGCAAGTGACCATTTTGTTAGAATTAAGCATATGATAATTTTTTTTGTCAACAATGCTACAGTTCCTTTCAACTCATGAAGAATATATATATATATATATATATATATATATATATATATATATAACACTTCCATGTTATCCCTTGGCCGATACAAAATTCAATTCTACACATGCGCTTACTTCAAATCACTTTCCCAAGTGACCACAGATTGAAACTGCGAGCCAAATCCTTCCTTAGCACTTTTCCTTCTTCAAAAAAATAAATTCGACCATTATCTCTTTTCCCTTCATCTCTCAATTGCATGTTACCATGACTATGATTCTACGCTTAGTTGAAAATCACTTATCCCGAGATTTGGGACTTCGAGCTTTGGGGGTTTCACCCTCATCACACTACATTCCCTCCGAACGCTGAACTGGCGAGCTCCTGGAAAGGCTCTTCAGAGTATCACTACTCTGGTGCTCCAGAGATTTGGACTTCAGAGATTCTTACCACATCACACCTTAAAATTCCCAAACTACCGAACCTTTGAACTTCCATAGTCTCATCAATAACTACGCACCAGGGGGTGATTCTTGGTGAAACCACGAAGTTGATATGAGTCCCATTCTGCGGGTGAAAAATGTCAAGTTCTAATTGACCCAAAAGGTCTATGAAAACCCTAAATCAAGATGACACATGGCACATATAAGGTAGGTCCACATCACCCCAGGTGATGTTATCCTGCCACGTCAATCTAGATTTCTGGGCCTTTGGGGCTTCGGGATTCAGAGGATTTCCTAGCATCACATTACAATTCCTTCGAACACCAAAGTGACGAACCCATGTAGGTTTCGAGGATCAACAATCCAAGTTTTATGTTGAGATCTACGATCATTAGGAACTCCAGGACTTTGGGCTTCAGGGAATTTCGCAACACACCACAACATTTTCCCTCGAACGCCAAAGTGGCTGACTCCCCGAACCGTCTCTCTCCAGAGATTTAATACTTCGATACTCCGGAGATTTGGGCCTCGACACTTCTTGTAACAAAACACTGCAAATCTCCCAAACTGCCAAATTTCTAAATAGATCTACGTTGTTGACAATGGAAAACGTTAACGTAATTTCACCCACAAAGTGTTGCTAAGCCTATTATTATATAAGACTAAATAATGCTAGTAGGTGGGACCCCCTTGAACTTTTGAAGATAAGGTCTGTTCATTTCCAATGTTATGATGATGTGCTGCAAATTTTTACATGGTTGATGAGAATATGGTTGTCATTGATATCTGTTAAGCTTTGAGATGTTGTTCCTTCATGATACTAAAACCTGCTATTCATTTATGGTATTTGTTCTTCTCGCACCTGTAAAACAAAAATGTTAGTGAAAATTATAGAAAGGCATTTTGAGGAAAAGAAAAATACTATATCTAATGCAAAAGAGACCTAGCTTTGCGATACTATATGCATGAAAATACTTGTTGATAGTGGTTAAGTCCTAACAAACAAAGAAATGGCTATGAAATATTGTTAAATTACATTTTTATATGCATATGGTGGAAATTTTGGTGGCACATTTGGCAAGGTGATAATGCATTGGTTATTCATTGCTTAATGGAATCGGTAGCTGATATACACATGTTATAACATTGGTGGCTCATGGAAGTGATGGCTTGCATTTTTTATGGTGATTATGCTATCTTTCGGGCTGATGTTGATCAAACTATTTGGTGATGATTCTATACATGATCGTTTAGATTGTGTAGTGGTCAAGTGATTTATTTGAGTTATATCGGAAAGGTAAACATGGGTGGTGCATTTGTCAAGGTGATTGCAAATCGTTGAATTATTATGTGGACTTGGATTATGCTATAGTTTAAATGTGTTGATACTATTGATGCACTGGTTTATTAATGGTGTTAATGGAAGGCCCGTTGGCATGTACTGTGGAGTAAATGAGATAAGGGTGGAGGTGACATGCATTTACTGCATGTCACCTTTACCCTTCCCGTTGGCCACCACCCTAGTCAGACTATTGTTTGATCTTGCTGTTGTGTTCACGCTTCAGGTTTTTAGCAGGGTGAAACCGCTCGACCTCCCCTTGTCTTAAGGATTTTGATTAACAAGTATGTCTCTTTTGGCCATTCTTGACTTCAATCTGGTTATGAAATGGTTTTGGATCAGTTGTGTGGGTTTGTGTTCGTCCTGAGTGTTGCAACTGTGTGGAATTTTGGATTTGAATGGAAAATAGATGGTTCAACTTATATTAGTTAATTTTGTTGGATTGTTAGTCTTCCTGGGTGATAGTTATTTATTACCATTGCATGTCAGTTGAAGGGTTTTGTTTAAAATTATGGATGGATGATTGTCTTCACGGGTATTGGGTTTAATTAAGAGCCCTATTTTCTTGTTTCGGCCTTGTCAAGGAACTCTCTCCCATCCACAAGAACCACAGCCCCTTGTGTGTACACTTTCGGCCTCAAAGTCTCACTGAAGTTAGTTTCATTCCTCCTGTGAAGCCTACTGTGCAAACCCTTAAACCTCCAGGCTAGGGTTGCATAGGGAAACTGTCGAGCCTATCAAGTTGTTTCCAGTTATTGTGGTCTATTACCTTGAATACAGGATCACCCGTGGGTCTTATATCCATCATGTTGGTATGACTTCCCGTCACTGCCTTTGTGATATTAGCATAAACCTTACATTGCTATTTTCTTTTTAAGGTCACAGTCACCCTCCTTATGCTAAGTAACTCAACGATTTTAATGGAAGGGCCTCTACCCTATGTCGATTGGATGTCTGGTTATGCATAGCTACCATGGCTTGTTTGGTTGGTTGTTGCTCTACCACAGTGAAATTTTTTATTTGATATACAATCAATAATATTCACACATTTGATGTTTTGGTTGATGGCTGGCATTGGTTACGAAGATTGGGGTTGCTCACGCAGGTCACGTTTTGTATAGGGTGTTTTGAAAAGTAAATTATTGGATTGGGTATATCTATTGCATCTTCTATTGTTGGTTGAATAAACCTGAGTGCACACAGCTTGATTAATCACAATTGGCTAAATCAATAGCTCGACATGATTTATTGAGTTATATTGTGGTCGCATGTTGCTGTGTGATTAGTGGAATTGTTGCACCATGAATTTTTCTTAGTTGTTCACTGTGCATAGTATGGATGACTTGTTTTCATGCTTAGTGATATCCACTAAGTTTTAAGCACGTTATTGATTGAAAATTGACCACTTTTGATGACATGCGTGTTGGTTATTTGGTTTGGTTTTTAAGTCAGATTGAGTTGTTTTGTTTTACAGTGGCATGGTTACATTGCCTTGGAAATTTACTCTTGCATAGCCTGTGTCTAAATAGTGGATGTTTGGTTGTATAGTCAATTATCATTTCAATCATGGCATGTGAGGTTTTGATTATCTTGATTATTTTTACATTATATATGGGAACGGATATCATTATAGACCTTGATTGGCTCTATTGCAGAAATAGTGACTTCATTATTATTTCAGAAACATGACTTTTAAATATAGATTGGAGAAATGTATGGCAGTGGTGGATGTTAATGATTATAGATTGGGAATGAGTGCTATTGTTGACTGTTATAACATGTAGAATGTGCGAACAAAGGGGACATAACCTATTACAAATTGTGTGAAATACTTACCTTTAATGATGGCACTGTGTTGGATATTTTATTATTGGACAATGAACTAGTTACCCAATCATCTGATTGTTGGTTGATGTTATGGATTGATTGATTAATATCATGAACAATAAACATTTTGTTCCCTCTCATTATCTCATTTTCTGCTAATTACAACCCCCTCACATATCCCATAGTCATTGTTTTCACCCCCTATTCTGATATTGATCACAACTAAGAAAATTTCTGTGTTAGATTGGATAGAAGTGGCAGAATTCTGTGTGGATTGCAGTGAAGTTTATTGGTTTTCTTACAGTTGATTGTTGTTATCATTGAGAAGTGACCATATATCTCCCCTTTCATTATATCATATTTTCTCTAATTACAAACCCCTCATGTATCCTTGAACATTTTTTCCACCCACCTGCTCATTGATTAACATTAGAACAATTTGTATGGATTGGATTGCATGAGCATGATACAATCTGAGCCAAATCTATTTCCTATTTTTAAGGATTTATCATGCATGGTTATTTAAAATACTATTTGCTAATTGTTAACATATGCAGGATGAGTTTTTTTAGTC
>ML791729.1:176584-212769 GCA_009831015.1 Picea engelmannii | reverse complement strand
GATGAGTGATCGATGAAAAGATAAGTAGATGGATAGTTCTCCTCCAGGAATTTAACTTGGAGTTCGTTTCGAAGAAATCCAAAAAGTCGATGGTCTTCGCAAAAATCATATCGAAACTTTCGATCGAATCAGGTGATGTTATACCTGACGTGTCGCCTATCAAAGGAGACATGTTTTTGATCGCATCTTCCAATTCCTGGTATGGAGATCTCCTTATCTATCTCTAGACTTTGAAGTGTCCCGCATATGCTTCTCGTGATGAGCGTTTCCATATATTCCATCAGGCTAAGAACTATCTCATACTCGAGTACATGTTGTATCATTGAGGTGTAGACTACATCCTTCGTTGATGTCTCACTCACGAAGAAGCATAAATCATACTTAACGATTGCCACACTGGAGCATGTGGTGGTCATTTTTCTGGGTTGGCAACAACCCAAAAGATTTTATGAGCCAATTAATTCTGGCCAACATTAATCAAAGATTGTGTTGAATCAGTCAATAAGTATCACCTATGTCAGATCTTCTCTCGGAAGATGAGGGAACACCCCGCTCCCATGTTTCCCGTTATTACCATTGGTACCTTCAATAAATGGGGTATTGATTACACTACATGCAACCCCCCTTCAACAAGGGGGCACCGCTATATCATCGTAGTAGTATACTACTTCACCAAGTGGATCGAAGCTATGCCAATGTTCAAAGATGATGGGGAGACAACAACTCTCTTTTTGTTCAATCAGATAATAGCAAGGTTCAACGTCCTAAGAGAGATTGTCACGGACCATGGTAGTCACTTTCAGAACAAAATGATGGCCGAGTTAACGTCAAATCTTGGGTTGCAGTAGGAACATTCATCACCCTACTACCCCTAAGCGAATGGTCAGGTGGAAGCTGTAAATAAATCTCTTAAAACCATTCTACAACGAACGATCAATTCGGCCAAGTCAAATTGGAATTTAATGTTATATTCAACATTATGGGATTACCAAACATATATTAAGACTGCAACCAGTTTCTCACCTTTTCAACTCCTTTATGGGCCAGAAGCAGTCTTGCCCATAAAATGCCAGATCCCATATTTAAAGTTGGCAGTACAGTTATTTCCAGACACTTCACCGCTTCAAGAGTGTTTATTATATCTCGAGCAGCTCAATGAGAAACATCATGATGCAGCCTTAGCTAACAAATCTCACACAAAAAAAATCAAGTGTCAATATGATCATTCTGCTCGTCCTCAGATTTTCTATGAAGGTGACCTTGTCCTGGTCTATGACCAAGATAAGGACCCCCTGAGGGAAGGCAAGTTCAAACCCATGTGGTTCAGACCTTTCATCGTTAAAGAGGTTTTAAGAAAGGGTGCTTATCGTCTGGTGGACTTTGAGGGAAATGTTTTGGCAGAGCCTAGAAATGGGCTCTACCTCAAAAAGTATTACTCATAGGTGGGTCACCTTGGGTGAATTTTTGTAACATATGTATAGTCTTTGTAATATTACTTTTTGGTTTTTATTTTGGTTTTATGGACGTGTCGTTTTTGATGTTATATTTTTCACTGTGGCAGATGTCAAGTGAATCAGAGGTGTTCATTGGATTCACGGATGGCGCTAGCTGGCACACTCGGAGGATTGCCTCCACAACTTGGGTGATTTTCACACCTTAGGGCCAGTCTCTATCTTCAGGAGGTATATGTTTAGGTGACACCACAAACAATGTCGTCGAATACAACGTAGTTATTGAGTTGCTTCGTGACGCTTTGTCACTTGGTATCTCTCACCTCTGGGTCTATTTAGATGCTCATCTGGTTGTGTTTTAGTTAAATGGAGTCTACCGTGTTCATGATCCTACTCTACACCGACGGTTCCTTAGGGTACATCTCTTAGAACGAAGCTTTGATTATATTACATATTTTCATGTTCCTAGGAGATTAAATCAAGTTACAGATACTCTAGCTAATCATATATTAGATTGACATCTTGCACACATATAAGAAAGACACACACATGCACATGTAAATACATTTGTATATATAATCCATAAAACATGAAGAGATGAAAACATAAATATATATATCGGAAAAAGTGCCAGAGTACAAGGGTGGGTGCAAGCGCCTCAAAAAAAGGTATAGTAGGAGTCATGGGGCTTATGCCCTAAAACAATATACATAAGTTCCCTCGACACATGAATAATATAGCCTAGCTATGGGCATGGCCTGTTGGCCCAGTCGTAGTGTACAACAACATTTTCCAAATGCCGAAAAAGCTGGACCCAATTTCGTGGAACCCCAACTACGTGAGGCTGCATAGATGGTGGCAGATCCTCGATCTCTTCCATGGGCACCGCACAAGTAAGAGAGATAAGGTTCCGCTCTGCCCGCCTCAATACTCTCTCCACCTCACAGGATAGAGGCCCCCCTGCTGCTCCTACTAGTCCAACGACCCCAACTACTCCCACCTCTAGTCGAGGACGTTGCCTGTTCCTCGAAAAATCCATTGGACGCACTGGTCCCACGTCTGCACACAATAGAGACATACATGTCAGACACTTTGGTATACAAAAAAATGATACATATAAAAACAACATAAAAAAATCAAATAACTTTGAAAATAAAGCTTACCTAGCTCTCCTCATACCACTCCAGGAGCTACGCCCATGTTAGGGTCCCTAGAAAATTCGATTCCGGCATAGGGATAGTCCTCTATCACCAGAATTTGCCGATACCACCAATCAAAAAACTTGTCATCGAAGGCCTTTATAGTCCTCCCTCCCCCCTATCGAGGCAACAACGCCGCCCATTTGTTTATTGCTGGATAAGAGGCTATGTGCCCTTGTACAATATCCCTTGGACTCAGACTAGGCACCCTCTCGAAGAAGAAAGCGAAAAGGATAGTACCAAACCCAAAGTTTATGTGCCTCCTCATCTGACACTTTGTTAGCTTCCTTTTCATGCAGTCTAGTAATGTAGTACTCCAATCAAAAAGTTGTGCATTTAAGCACTGAATCACACAATTCATGTTCACCCGAGAAGCCTGGTGTAAAGCCGTAGATCCAATAATCCACCCAATGAGTGGAACTATCACTTTCAATGATATGTTTCTGATCTTATGAACCAACACCTGAGTGCCCACCATGTCAGTACCTGCTTCACAATGGAGGGTAATCAACTCCGCTATGTTGTGAGGCCCGAAAGAAAAAGTGTGAAGGTTGACTTCTTCCCCTCTCCTTGAGAGTCCAGTCAGAAAGTAGATATCTTTAGTTGTTGGAGTCAACGACTGTCCCTCAAGCATGAAAGCCTTCGCATCTAGGTGCTAGTAATCAATCAAGGAATTCAATAGCCTAGGTTATGCCCACATAAATGCACTCTGGAGGAACTTAAATAAGCTACATTGAGCTAGTGCAACTACAACATCAGGGTCATCTGAGACCGCAACATCAAAGTCCTCATGTTCTCTCTCCCTCCAGTGAACATACATCCTGCAATTGACAAGTTCAGGAGGGATTAGCCCTTACATTTAATTTTTTTTTTCTTATCTTAGAGGGTATATCTGAGCTATAATTCACACAGTCATGTGTGCACGTGTGCAGTATTTCCTTTGCACACGTGCACAAGCGAGCTGTCATAAGATAGCCCACATATACGTAGGGCCGACCTTTTAAAGGTCAACGCCCCCTCAAAAAACAAAAAGAAATGCTTAAATGAAGTATTGAAATGCAAGGGGGGTTAGTATGTACTTACTTGGTCTAATAGGAAGTTTGTTCCATCTACCAAAGCTCCCAGAATCAACTCTTTTTTCATAGGGGTGATTTTGGCTCCACAGTCAATTTGTCAATTAACAATGGTGATAATGAGCTACCAGCTTCTATTTATAGACTTTTTGGGCCCCTTTTTGTCATTTTTTGGACTTTATTGTCATTTTTTCTAAATTGAAAATCATTTAGTATGGTTAAGGAGTTTTCTATGGATTGTTACGATAGGTGTTACTTTGGGTATTGGGAAACTTTTTGGAGATTTGGGTCTTTTTAAAGGTCCTTTGGTAAAAATTCATTTTTCCAACTTGTTGCATTTACGTTAGGATTCCACCTCCACTTTATGCATCTCGTTGTCTTTATCACTATGCCATAGGGTTGACCCCACCAAGTTGCGACACAGAACCCTCACTGCTTCTTTAAAAGTGTTGTAATTTAGTGGTAGAGCCTACCTTAACATGGATTCCCTAGGTAGATCCTGGTTTCATTTTTGTGTCCATGCCGTGTAAGGTAGATAGAGAGGTAATGGGGTGGCCCAGAGGGCCCATAGTGATAATAGTGGATTTCATTCAATGTAAGGTGGACTAGTTCCACTATATTATTAAATAAGGCCCACTATGGTAGTTAGATATAATAAATGTAAGAGAACTTCTTAGAAGGTTCTACTTCTAGAGGATTCCTCCTCTAGAATGTTCTTAGGTGATGGTAGCACTATATAAATGGGTGCAAGAAATGTAATGAGATATGAAGAGAAGTATTATATTTGGAGCGATAGCTCAATAGGAGGAAGCCCCCTCGAAGAGGCAAGTGAACAAGAGAGGATCCCTTCCATAATAGGATCTGTTGTATGGTGTTTCCCTACCTCAAGGGTTTGATAGTAATAAAGAGATTTGGAATATTGTTCTTGTAATTCTATTTTGGTGCTTTTGTATTCAGTCTTTGGTTCTTAACAAGTGGTATCAAAGCACTTTCCTTGGGAGACATTGTGGGCAAATATTTTTTATTTTTGCAAATTTTTTTTGAAGAGGGAAAAAGAGGGTCGTGACATTGCAGAAATTTTTGAAATAGTTTTGTGAAAAATTTCTAAAAACAGGTTGTATATCTAAGTTCTTCTTATAAAAACACCCAATTTGAAAAAAAAATATCCGAAACGGAGTCCGGGAAGTCAAGATATTGAAGTTTTAAAATATGCAAATTTTCAGGGTTTTTTCCACGGATGGTGGCACTATTTTCTTTATTTCTATAGTAGTTGGAGGTTGAATTTTCCCAAACAAATTACAGATATGAATTCCTCTCACAATTTCACCCAATTTCAAAAAATAAATCAACCAAAACGGAGTTCGGGAAGTGAAGTGAAGTTATGAGCATTTTAAATTCAACAGTTTTTCCAGAAAAAACCATGATTTTTCTGTCGTAACTTATTGTTTTATTTTTTGGGTTTTTTCATGACAGCTGTAGAACCAAAGAGTTCATAAGGTGCTCAGATGGATATTTCCTCTCGAACCTTCAAATAAATTCTACATATTACTGAAGAATTCAAAGACCAATTGTTTGACACATTGAATGACAAATTGGATGGCTTTGTAGATGGTTTCAATGATAGTTTTCATAGTATTCAAGATTCTTTGGATAACATGCAGGAGAGGTTTCTTATTGTGGACCTCAGGGATGAATATAATCAAGAAATATATGCTTGGTATGATTTTTAGGTCGATTKCAATGATTGGTAWATGGATAGTTGTCATTTCTGGGATGACAACCACTTCCATATTTTATTTGATGACTCTACTCCACCTTCTRTAGAGAACATCAATGTCCCACATCAGGAGCTAGTTACAAATTTCCAACCTACATATTATACAATGGTATTGTTCCTTCCATATTCATCTTTGATCATCTCTCACTATGTGGATGGATATTCTTATTTGAATCCACATGATAGATTTCAGTATTGGGAGCATCATTTTTAGTTGGTTATTGGGTGCCGATATATTCCATGTGGGGTTCACATGAGAAATTGGACATGGGACCCTGGTTTACAATTGCGGTTGGATTACTTCAACATGGTGGCTTCCATTTCTCAATAGGACCCTAGTTCTCTAGTCCACTTCAGCACTATGGTCCACACTTATCCATGGGACCCTGGTTTATGGTTGTACATCAAGCATTGAGGACAACACTTTCATAAGGGGGGTGGAATGTAAGGTAGCTAGAGAGGTATTGGGGGGGCCCAGAGGGCCCATAGTGATAATAGTAGATGTCATTCAATGTAAGGTGGACTAGTTCCACTATATTATTAAATAAGGCCCACTATGGTAATTAGATATAATAAATGAGTAGTTAGATATAATAAATGTAAGAGGACTTCTTAGAAGGTTCTACTGCTAGAAGATTCCTCCTCTAGAATGTTCTTAGGTGATGGTAGCACTATATAAAGGGGTTTAAGCAATGTAATGAGATATGTCGATAAATATTGTATTTGGAACTGAATCTCATTAGGAGGTTGCCCCCTCGAAGAGGCAAGTGAACAAAAGAGGATCCCTTCCATAATATGATCCATTGTGTGGTGTTTCCCTACCTTAAGGGTTTGATAATAATAAAGGATATTTTTCATATTGTTCTTGTATATATTTTGTGGTTCTTTTGTGTTCAGTCTTTGGTTCTTAACATGCCATCACTAATGACTATAGGCTTGGGAGTCCTTATTAGTTTATCCTGATTACGAGTATGAACCTCATTTACATGATGCATTATCACTCTTAACCTCACCCTCAGGACTCCCAAAACATAACGGGTCTTCTTTTAAGCCCTTTTCAGACCCTCTAAACATGAAAAGATTGCCAAGTGGTCTTGTTGGCCTTCACGCTCGCTAAACTGAAATTTGAAGGCACGTCTATCCGGCGATAGTTTACCCCTTTTTCGGTCTGGATGGTCAATTGTATGAACAAAGGTATACTCTAGGAGCTTCGGTTCCATAGAAGAGTATTCTCATGTATGATTTTAACCCTTTTTCGGGCTTGAGGGACTAAATTTAGGAAAAAGGAACCCCCACGAAGTCTATAGTTAAGATCTTTTCAAACTCCCTAAAATTGAAAAGATCGTCGAGTGACCTTATTCTTTCACACTCATTAAATTGGTTCAGAAGAACATTCCTGATGGAGTCTATAGTTAAGCTTTTTTCAGACTCCTTAAAAATGAAAAAAATACTGAGTGATCTTGTCTCTATCACACTTGTTAAAATGGTTTTGAATAGACGTCTAGTCGGTGCTAGTTTACCCCTTTTTTGAACTGACTAGACTATATTCGAAAAAGGTACCCCAGTGGAGTCTCCTTTTATGCTTTTTCATACTCTCTAAATATGAAAAAACGACGAGCTTACCTTCTCTGGGCTCGTTAAAATTACATTGAAGGATTTTACCATTGTAATTCTTATTAATCGCGTTTGCATACCTGCATCTTTGGCCTAATGTTGGCTCCATGTTGCTCTCAACTGAACCATCTGAAGCATTCCTTATACACAAGCCCTGTAGCACTTTGCCTCTATGTCTTGACACCTTTGGCCCATGGAGGATTTTTCCCAAGTGTCCTTTTCCTACATATGTACCTTTGACCTGAGCATCCATGTGTTCCATGCACTTGGAACTAGTATGTTTGTGACACTCGATCCTCCTTTGTAATGTGGCATTCTTTTATTCTTTTTCAAGATTTCCAAAATTATTGAAAAAGACAAAAAAAAATCAAATATACCCCAAAAAGAGGAAGAGAAAAGTATTTTCTTTTTATTGGTAGCACAATGAGTCGCCCTTGGACAAAGCAAATCCTTCCATTTGTTCGTCAAGCCTTGGGATTTAACATGACCTTAGGAAGCTGTTCTCACTACATAGAGATGTGTCCTCTTCCATTTGGTTATTATTCAAAACATATGGAGAGTTTGTGGCGCCTCCTGCATCGTGAACTTATGTCAAAATATCATGATTCCTGAGTCTCATCTTTTATTGTGCTATTGTCCAAGGGAAGTTATTACCAAGCTTGAGTCGGCCCGCTCTACAAATTGTCTCTTACCCTCATGCCCGGTCATCCCAAAAGCCCAATCAAGTCTTTGTTCAAAATCCATGAAACCGTCAACTTGATCATCAAAATCCTGTAGTCCGTTCCCGACAAGTCGTTGAATACCTCTAGGTAGTGAAGTCGTACACTCATATTACACTCCTACCCAAGTTGTGAATATTTTGGAGCCGTTGCTCGAGCTCTGAAGGCCTCATCTCTAGCCATCAGGCCTTATTCACTTCTTGAAGATGGATACTATACATGTATATCTTTTTGATTTCGAGATGTAGATCCACTATGTATTTCTCGTGGCTACACTTTATATAGTTATATGACATGGATCTACAATGTATTTGATTGGTAGCCATGATTTTCTTTCATCCCGAGCATGGGTATGCCCGCCTTGGTGAGACAATTGTTATTTTGCAGATGACACCTCCCAAATTATGGTCCCTGGGCTCACTTGTTTGGTACGTTGGTGAATATTGATAATGTATTTCGACCATCAGATTCTCTTCTGACCTCACACATTAGGGGGAATATATTGTAACCCTAAATTGCACCAAACATGCTTACCTAGCATCAGGCCATTTCATTTTCCTTCTTTGCCAAGCCACTACTGAACAACTTCTTAAAAAACACCCTTTTTTAGGGAATACATGCCCTGCTCCACTACTGCGCATGTGTGTATGCTGGCTGATCCACTACAACCCGCGTATACCTAAAAAGCACGAAAAGTGGAAAGTTACAGACGGAACACACAGTTTTGGGTAAGTTAATTAAACTATTTGACCACCCATAGCCAGTCACTCGACCAAATACCTAGCCCTTTCTAGCCTATAAAATAAGGGGTAGGGGTTCCATTTGGAAGGAGGAAAATAATTGTACAGAAACTCTACCCGATTTTGCATTCCCTTTGTCCCAAAATTTTGCAACTAGTGTGTGAAAAGAAGCATATATAGAAGCAGTTGGAGCACAATTGAAGAGGAGCCCATGACTAGATTCGAGGAGCAGTGTCCAATCTCACTATTGTATGGTTACTCTTATGAGATTAATAAAAATAAGTACTTTTCCCATCCCGCCATATGAGATTGTCAATATTTAAATTTGATTATATTTTGATAGAATCTCTAACCCATTAGTTCATAGATCATATGCATGTAGAGTTCTTTGTTTTTCTTTGCGTGAATGCATGTCATCATTGGGAGGATATTTTCAGTCAATGAACGACCAAACATTAAAGGGATCGACATCAAAAACAGAAACTAAGGTACAATAACTTGATCTGTTTAACCTTGTATTTGCATATGAATAATGGGGTTTATGATCGGGATGTTGGTAAGAAGTAGGAGACTTTAGGTCATTTTTGCATGCATGATAAAACCCTTAATGCTAGTACGTAGGAGGGAAACCACATGTGAGGTAAGGAAGAGTGCCAGAGACAAGATCTTTGGTAAAATACCAGAAGCTACTATCGCTGTCCTAGATTTTTCCAAGCTAGAAGATGTCATGGTCATCAATACTAGGAACAAAGCCTATGCCCCAAAAGGCAAATTTGACCCTCCTCGTAGTTCTTCTAACCCAAGTTCATCTTCAACCACTGCTACACCCTATAATCCCAAAGTTCCTGAGAGTCAAGGGATCACTCCTCCTCCTCCCTCTTCCAAATACAATATCTTGAATCAATTGGCCAACATCAAGGTAGATGCAACCCTCCTAGACATGGTTTTCTTCCCTGAACAACAGATGAATCTGAAACAATTCGTGGAAGGAAAAGATTCTGTTGTAGCCAATGTTTCTGAAGAGGCAAGTGAAGAGGATTCTTTTGTAAATAATGTAGGTGTACATAACTTCATATACCTTGTAAAAAATCCCCCTTTTTATATTTCTGTAAAGATCATGGATAGAATCTCCCATTGTTGCCTCATTGATGGTGGTTCAAGCCCAAGTGTCATGTCAAATATTATTATGGAAGAGCTAGGATTATCTTGTACAAACGAAAATGCCATAAGCATGCTTTCCTATAATAGTTTGCAACAAATGACCATAGGTGAGATCAAGGATGTAACCTTGGTTTTATACGCTCAATCCTTAGATAAGGACAACCCTCAAAATTCAGGTGATTGATATGCTTGTGAGAAATTAATCAATTATCTTGGGAAGAGATTGGAAATCCCTAATGGGTGGATACCTCTCGCTCGACAGGACACATTTATCCATGCCTCAGAATGGTAAGAATATCATAGTTCTTAGAGAGGGAAGGATTTCACCCTACATAGAGAATGTTATGCAATACAATGTAAACCATGCCAAAGAAGACCTAGGAGTACATTCCATCTTTGTTGAAGAGGATAATATTCCTTTGGAAACAACTGATTTAGATAAGGATTTGTGGCATATGCATTTTGATGGTTCATGATCTAATGAAGGAAATGGGGCTAGAATTACCTTGGTTTCTCCTGCAAGGAAAATTCATAATGTGTCCTACAGGTTAGATTTTGCTTGTTCGAATAATGTTGCTTATTTAAAAGATTTATTATTAGGCATTAAGAAATCCCTTAATCTCAGTTGTGGTCACCTTTCAGGTTTTGGAAGTTCTGAGCTTGTTGTGAATGTGATACACAAAATATTCTCTCATGGCAATGAGATGGTAGAATAATACTCCCAAATTGTTTGAGCACTTGTCTCGAACCTGCTATTTTTCAACATCACTCATGTGAAGAAGGAATTGAATTCCATGGTTGATCGGTTAGCTATCTTTGCAGTGTTCCCTATTCAACAAATTTTGCCTCACGGGCCTGATTGTGATTTTCAACTGCTATATCATCTATATATTCCTGTCCATGTAGGATCTTGGGAGGCCCTCCTTGATGATGAGAGTGTTTGCGCAATCATCCAAGATGAACCTCTTAATCTTGAGAAAATTATATCCATGAAAAATAATAAGATTCCTGAGGGCTTGATTCCTATTGAGAGTTAATTTTCATTGAGTGTTGGAGGCAATAAAGAAAAAGAAGAGGAGTCACAACTGAATATGGTTGAAGCCATCTCCATGAACATTAGGACACTTGGATCTTCATCGAACGTTAAAATAAATATCGAGGGTTCTGATAAAGAAGAAATGAAATCTGTTGATTTTCTTAGTGGATTTCAAAAGGTTTTTTCTTGGTTTAATGTGGGTCTTCGTGGTTTTGATCCAGGTCCTGTTCAACATATTATGAAAACAACCAGGCAAA
The DNA here is from genome assembly GCA_009831015.1 of Picea engelmannii. Taxonomy (NCBI): domain Eukaryota; kingdom Viridiplantae; phylum Streptophyta; class Pinopsida; order Pinales; family Pinaceae; genus Picea; species Picea engelmannii. Next base: position 201,742 of record ML791729.1, on the reverse strand, counting down.
AACAAAGACTTGTGAACTCTGCACTGGAAGCAACCTTTCGAAGGGAGTTGAATAATTCCTTAAGAACTGAATTGTTTTCTTTTGTCCACCCTGAAGGGGTTTCCAATGGGGAACCCACTTCGAAGACCCCTAAAAATTTTAGAACCTGCATTAGTCTTCAAACTTTCAGGGAAGCAATTATAAGAAATCCTTTTCCTCCTCTCAATATGGAAATGTTTTAGCAACATATCATAGAGTTATACTTGGAGCCCTTACTTGACAATTTCTTTGGTTACAATAAAATCAAGGTAGAAGGGGGAATTTATCACAAAACCACTTTCATTTATAATTGCGATACTATGTCTTACAATTGCCTGCCCTCTGGCTTATTTGATACAAGTATCACCTTAAAAATACCTATACACGCAAATTTCGATGAATCGGTCAATCTCCATGTTTATCTTGATGATTTAATCATATGTGTCAAAAGGATGATAGTTACGTCAGAGTGTCAAGTGTTGGGTCATTTCCAGATTAATTTTGTCTTGGACACTAACTCGAAAATTTTAAAGGAATTACAGAGACAATGGTTTTCTCACAACACTAACAGTCCTCGCTTGAAGTATTGCGAGGGACCATCGTGAAAAATTTTCTTTTCTGTTTGGATCTTTCTATATACTAGTAGCTTAGCTTTGTTTTCAATTTTTTGTGCTTCTTTTTCTTCTTTACAACACTTTGGTTTCTGCTTTCTGAGTTGAATTTTTTTCTTGCCGCGTTTTATTTATGTCTTTTATTGCTGCTGTCTTAATTTCCGCATTATTACTTCTGTTGCAAATTTTGTCTTTATCATCTTTTAGTATTTGGTCAGGTTATATTGTTGGATCAATTATGCCACAGTGACACTCCTGCAAATCATTGTTAGTTAATAACATTCAAGCTTGCACAAATGCTATGATCTCTTCGTTGAAGGGCCCTTGAATTTGTTACATATTTCCACTGCTATCTTATGAGGAATTGGTTGTTTCCCGCTTCTGCTTGCCATTTCTTCATCCATCAAGATCTTAAGAGAAAATATATAAGGTTACTCTTTCAAGTTAAGAGCTTATTCCAGTCAAATAATTATTCATACAGTGGTAAAGCCCCTCATTCTTAAAACTTTTCATGAGTTACTCCCAAATTCCCAGTCATCTTTCCATTAAATCCACTCACTTCCCCCTATTGCATAATCATTTGAGTCACGTCTTCTTGAGATTACTATTCTTGGTCTGCGAAACCACGAGTTTTGAGTTTTAATCTGTTAAAAACAAATTTCCTTGTGGAGTCGCTAGTTTGTTGATGATTGAAAACATCAACATAATTTTGCCTGCAAAGTGTTGCTAAGCATATTATTATATAAGACTAAATAATGCTAGTAGGTGGTACCCCCTTGAAGTTTTGAAGATCAGGTCTGTTCATTTTCAATGTTATGATGGTGTGCTACAAAGTTTTACATGGTCGATGAGAATATGATTGTCATTGATATCAGTTAAGCTTTGAGATGTTGTTCCTTCATGATACTACAACCTGCTATTGATTTATGGTATTTTTTCTTCTTGCACCTGTAGAACAAAAATGTTAGTGAAAATTGCAGAAAGGCATTTTGAGGAAAAACAAAATACTATATCTAATGCAAAAGAGACATAGCTCTGTGATACTATATGCATGAAAATACTTGTTGATAGTGGTTAAGTCCTAGCTAACAAAGAAATGGCTATGAAATATTGTTAAGTTACATTTTTATATGAATATGGTGGAAATTTTGGTGGCACATTTGGCAAGGTGATAATGCATTGGTTATGCATCTCTTAATGGAATCGGTAGCTGATATACATATTTTATAACGTTGGTGGATCATGGAAGTGATGGCTTGCATTTTTTATGGTGATTATGCTATTTTTCGGGCTGATGTTGATCATGCTATTTGGTGATGATTCTATACATGATCGTTTAGATTGTGTAGTGGTCAAGTGATTAATTTGAGTTATATCGGAAAGGTAAACATAGGTGGCACATTTGGCAAGGTGATTGCAAATGGTTGAATTATTATGTGGACTTGGATTATGCTATGGTTTAAATGTGTTGATATTATCGATGCACTGGTTGATTAATGGTGTTAATGGAAGGCTCGTTGGCATGTACTATGGAGTAAATGAGATGAGGGTGGAGGCGACGTGCATTTACTGCACATCACCTTTACCCTTCCCGTTGGCTACCACCCTAGTCAGACTAATGTTTCATCTTGCTGTTGTGTTCACGCTCCAGATTTTTAATAGGGTGAAACCTCTCAGCCACCCCTTGTCTTAAGGATTTCGATTAACAGGTATGTCTCTTTTGGCCATTACTTCACTCTGGTTATGAAATGGTTTTGGCTCAGTTGTGTGGGTTTGTGTTTGTCCTAAGTGCTACAACTGTGTGGAATTTTGGATTTGAATGGAAAATAGATGGTTCGACTTATATCAGTTAAGTTCGTTGGATTGTTAGTCTTCTTGGGTGATAGTTATTTATTACCACTGTGTGTTGGTTGAAGGGTTTTGTTTAAAATTATGGATGGATGATTGTCTTCACAGGTATTGGGTTTAATTAAGATCCCTGTTTTCTTGTTTCGGCCTTGTCAAGGGACTATCTCCCGTCCACAAGCACCACAACCCCTTGTGCGTACACCTTCATCCTCGAAGTCTCACTAAAGTTAGTTTCATTCCTTTTGTGAAGGCTACTGTGCAAACCCTTAACCCTCTAGGCTGGGGTTGCATAGGGAAACTGTCGAGGCTGTCAATGTGTTTCCAGTTATTGTGGTCTATTACCTTGAATACAGACTCACCCATGGGTCATATAGTCATCATGTTGGTATGGATTCCCATCATTGCCTCTGTGATATTAGAATAAACCTTACATTGCTATTTTCTTTTTAAGGTCACAGTCACCCGCCTTATGCTAAGTAACTCAATTATTTTAATGGAAGGGCCTCTACCCTGTGTCGATTGGATGTCTGGTTATGCATAGCTACCATGGCTTGTTCATTTGGTTGTTACTCTACCACAGTGGAATTTTTTAGTTGATATAGAATCACTAATATTCACACTTTTGATGTTTCGATTGATGGCTAGCATTGGTTACGAATATTGGGGTTGCTCACACAGGGCGCATTCTGTATAGGGTGTTTTGCAAAGCAAATTATTGGATTGGGTATATCTATTTCATCTTCTGTTGTTGGTTGAATAAACCCGAGTGCGCAAAGCTTGGTCAATCACAATTGGCTAAATTAATAACTCGACATGATTTATTTAGTTATATCGTGGTCGTATGTTGCTGTGTGATTAGTGGAATTGTTGCACCATGAAGTTTTTTCAGTTGCACACCGTGCGTAGTATGGATGACTTGTTTTAATGTTCAGTGATATCCACTAAGTTTTAAGTGCGTTATTGATTGCAAATTGACCACTGTTGATGACAGGCGTGTTGGTTAATTGGTTAGGTTTTTAAGTCACATTGAGTTGTTTTGTTTTACAGTAGCATGGTTACATTGCCATGGAAATTTACTCCTGTATAGCCTGTGTCTAAATAGTGGTTGTTTGGTTGTATAGTCAATTATCATTTCAGTCATGGCATGTGAGGTTTGGATTATCTTGATTATTTTTTACATTATATATGGGAACAAATATCATTATAGACCTTGATTGGCTCTATTGCAGAAATAGTGACTTCATTATTATTTCGGAAATATGAATTTTAAATATAGATTGGAGAAATGTATGGAAGTGGTGGATGTTAATGATTACAGATTGGGAATGAGTGTTTTTGTTGACTGTTATAACATGTAGAATGTGCGAACAATGGGGACCTAACCTATTACAAATTGTGTGAAATACTTACCTTTAATGATGGCACTATGTTGGATATTTTATTATTGGACAATGAACTAGTTAAATACACATGAATTACTACTCAGTCATCTAATTTTGGTTGATGTTATGGATTGCTTGATTAATATCATGAAMAATAATCCCCCCCCCCCTCTCATTATCTCATTTTTTGCTAATTACAACCCCCTCACATATCCCATATTCATTTTCTTCACCCCCTATTCTGATATTGATCACAACTAAGAAAATTTCTGTGTTAGATTGGATAGAAGTGGCATAATTCTRTGTGGATTGTAGTGAGGTTTATTGGTTTTCTTACAATTGATTGTTGTTATYATTGAGAAGTGACCATATCTCTCCCCTTTCATTATATCATATTTTCGCTAATTAAAAACCCCTCATGTATCCCTGAACATTTTTTCCACCCCGTTGCTCATTGATTAACRTTAGAACAATTTGTATGGATTGGATTGCATGAGCCTAATACATTCTGAGCTAAATCTATTTCTTATTTTTAAGGAGTTGTCATGAATGGTTATTTAAAATACTATTTTCTAATTGTTAACATATGCAAGATGAGTTTTTTTAGTCGGGGAATCCATGGCCGAGGAAACAAAGGTAGAGGTAACTGGAACCGAGGCCCAAGGAGGCCTAGGTTCGCAATACATTTTGATGTTGATTCTGAAGAGCTTTGCCAATTGTTCCATGGTGGGTTCTTTAATTGAATTGGACAGGGAATAGTCCAACCGACGCCTGAAAGGCCTCCCTTCCAAGCCCCTCAATCCCCCAGTATACTTGTGCCTCCTCATGTCTCTTTACAACATGACGTCCCGAAAAATGATGGGTGGTAGGAGATTGTTCACTCGACAGTCTCCCAACACCATGGCTGGCCAAAATTAACATTGCTTGCTCCCCCACCTTTGAACCCCATTTCCCAAGATGCCCCTAACCACTCGCCAGTGAAATCCTCCCATGCTATCAAGAGATTGAAGACTGAAGCTCACCATGCATCTAATAAAGGAAAAGATGATGCTGCCCCTTCCTCACCCTCCAATGACTCTAAAAAATCTGTGTCTTCACAGATGCATTTGAGGGATGATTGTTCCCACGTGATCAGTAAGATAAAGCCTAAAGGATTTTCCCATCTCAAGGAAATTTTATGGAAAACAGGAGGTGACAACAACAACTAAGGAAGGGTTGCTTCACAGTATGGAAAATATGGTTTTTAAATTTTATGCTATTTATTGTTTTATGACAGTGGACTCCATGGATTTTGGACAACATGTTTTATTTTGATATATGAGTATTAGTTTGAAATATTTTCAAATTTATGAGCTAAAATTGTTAAAGGAAAATATGTTTTGAACAGAGGCACAAGGGGTGTGTTTTCATAACAAATGGATTATGTTATGATTTGATGATTTCTATCACTAAAGGAGTCACAAGGGTGTCCCACCTATTAGTTATTATTTAATTATGACCCTATTATGATTATTAATTCCCCCCCCCACCCCCCCTAGCTAAAGTTAGTTAAGGCCTTATGTTATCTTAACTAATAAGTTAGTTCAACTACTCTAACCAATTCTAAATTGTTAAATGCTGAACTAAGGGGAGGAACAAGAGGAGGATAGAAGCAAACAACATGATAAGGTTTTCTCTTTGAGTTTATGTTGATATAGTTCAATTTTCATTCATTCATATATTCATCATAGCCTAATTATCTTTTGTGATAAGAGGGTCTTATTGTAGACAACAATATTAAGGGCTGAATCAAATCTTTTAGACACTTTTTCTTCAGAGGTGTTGATCTATCTTTGATAGTCTATGTAGACTTGTCTATTTGTGAATTAACTTTCATGAATGATAAAGACTATTGTACAGAGTCGAGTGGGAAAAAATCTATGGAAAGATGATCTAGCTTTTAGAGTTCAGTTTTGGTTTTCTGTCATAGGTCCTTTTGTATGTTCCATCGGGGATTTTTAAGTTTGACTTTGGTCCAAGATTTTTGTGTGAAGTTTTGTAAAGACAATGACTCTCTGGTGAATTGGAATGAAATAATGGATTGCTTTATGTCTCATTATATTGATTATGATCTTGGTGTATTTACTTCTATTCATGCATTAATTTCAGGAGCTGATATTTTCAGAAAAACACATAAAAAATGAATTTCTAGTAAGATTTTTGTTGATAAAAGACTAGCCTAAGAACTTGTAATTAATACTTGTGAGTTAGAATATATATTGTTGTTGGCTATAAACATAGGGTGATATTCCTGTCTACTTTACTTTAGCTAAGTAAAGTATGAAAATGCTTGAGTAAGATCAATTAATATCTTGTCCTCAACATACGTCATTCTAGGTGACATCATCATGCCGCGTCACTCCAGCTCTTTGGGACTTCGAGGCTTCGGGCTTTAGAGGATTTCACTACTAAAAACCATCCAACCCCCAAACTTCCAAATTTCAAATTCCCAAATACTTGCTAATATGCAGACACGTGTCCCCGAACATGAACTGTCCAAATTTACTGTGAAGTTCGGGACTTCAAGAGATTTTCTTCCTGGAAGCTTAAGGGCTTGTTCTCCCAGAGTGTCGAACCTTCGAACCGATGTGAGATCTATGACTCACACTCATTTTCATGCAGGTATGATGGTTGGGATATGATCTTCCCCACTATTCCTCACCTTTTGATTTGTGCTTCATCCAATGGCCCAGGTGTGTCCTTGGCCAAATCAAATGGTCAAGTACCACTCCCAGTGATCTACGATGTAGATTCACTCCGAGACTTTGGAACTTCAGGGATTTTACCTTCTTATCAACAAGGAATTAAAAATTTATTGACGCAATGAATTCCAAAGGACTTGAGGGTTTCACTGCTGTGATCCTTTCCAAGATCCGATGATTGTGAAGGATTCAAACCCTTCCTAAATAGATCCTATGACCATTACGGTTTCCCAAACCGCTACACCTCCTGAGATTTCAAACATAGTTAAGGTGTGCTTTCAATGCCTTCTGGAATTCTGCAACTTAAATTCTCAGTGAATTTTTTTCTTCAATCTTAATTTACATAACCCATCTAGGATTAGTGTTGGAACTGGGATTTGATACCAATCTATAACATAACCAACCACCCACAGGCTGGGCTACGCTACTTCAAGCCAACTCTCAGACTTATTTCTCTTACATATACCTTTCAAATTAATAAAGATGCATAAAATAAAGGAACCAAACGGAATGAAAAACAATAACCAACAAACACACATATTCTAAATATTGAATTCAACGATAAATAGATACACAATGAAATAAATCATACACAGGTAAATAATACCATAATAAAGAGAACTTATCTTTTATAAAAGAAGGCACCTACTGGATGCAAACCAAGGACATTCCACCCAACCATAGACATTGTTGTTCTAAGTCTCAACAACAATGTCACCCCCAATCTAGGGCTATGAATCCACAAGGAAAGTTCTAAAGTGTTACTTGGATTCCCAAACCAGTCAGCACTCAATATATCACAGGCTTCCCAACACCCACAACAATCCAAGTACCCAAATCTCTTCTACCCATCCTGTACAACCTAAGAGAATGGACCCTCTCCCTTCTTTGCCATGCAATCCCTCAGGATGTCCTTCTCCTTCCATTGCTCCAATGCATTTGGTATAGAATCTCCATGCTGGGACTCTCGGGACTCATAAATGTGAGAAAAGCTGGACACAGGCCAAAGCATCTCAGATATGCAAGCCTCAAATCATGGCTATATTACACTAACAATATATATAACCAACAATACCATGGGTGCCCTTCAGTAGTTCATCTTCCTTTCCCTATCTAAGACACGGATGAGGAAACATGAGTGGGTTATATAATTGAATGGAGTGATATCTCCATGAAAGGTGTAAAAGAGAGCAATGGAGTGCATGCATGAACAAATGAATGAGTGATATGACCAAAAATAGAACCGGAATGAGAACAAGAGTGATAGGGAGAATGACCCCCCCCATAACAGACCACAAATGAGTTTATGTAACTCTTGGGAATCAAGAACCTCATGGCCTTCCCCTAAGAAGCTCACGTAACCGATTTCCCCCATTAAACAAAATGGGTAATTAAAAAATGAAATAAATGCTTATCCCCTCAAGACCCCTCTCTTATGGAATCATAGCCCCTATAACTTTAGTCCTTGTCCATATAGCAACCAACGATGCATTTATTATTAATAATGATCAAAACATTACATTTCTTAGGCACACTAGCACCTTTTAAATGTTTGGGCACTCTAGCCTCTCAACATTTAACAAATACATTATTCAATATGGGGCTCAAAAATTAGGGTGTTACATGAATGTTCAAGGTTCAACAATCAGGGACACGCATTCCCTAGGGAAAACTCATTCTCTCTAGGCTGCGCTATGATTAGTGTCGGAGGAATGGCCCAGTTAGGTGAATGGTCCAGGCTCATAAATCAGGGACAATTATGGTTCTATGCTTGGGAAGGATAGTCCAGATAGACGAAGGATGATGTTTTACTTTATGAGGCCAGATGATCTTCTAGATATCACATATGTGAGTGGAATAATGGCTCAGATGACTCATTTTGTATCATGATATTGTTGATATCAAATTATATGATTGTTGTGGAGATTGTATTTCTCTGGACAATAGGTGTATGCTACTGTGGTGGATGTGATCCACTAGTAGTGAATGTGTGTCACTGGTTAATAGAGATGTGCTACTAGGATTGGTTTTGTACCATTGGGTAGTAGTTGTGTACTACTATGGATAGACACAATTGTGTTCTATTGGATGGAATTGTTTCGATTTCCATGGAGACTATCACTAGTGTTGGATATGATTTCCAACTAGATGGATAGTCAGTGTGTGGATGGAAAGACATTCTCCGGGTGGAGAATGATACAGGAAGGATAGATTGTTGGTGGACATAAATCCTTCCTATGGAGGATGGTCCAGGTTGAAAGATTACTGGAGGACAAACATTATCCCTATGGAGAATGGTTGAGGTTGACAAATTGTTGATGTACCATGGGAAACTATTCATCTAGGACATATGTCCAGATTAAAAGAATGGTCCATATCCTCGAGTTCAAAATAGTGACCAAAGTGGAGATATTGGTACATGAAAAACATTCTCCCCAAGTTCATAGTAGTGGCCATAGGGAAAAGGGTCCAGGAAAATCATTCTTCTAGGACATATGTTCAGATTAGGAGAATAGTCCTTGTAGCCCATGGCATGGCTTACAACATCTGTTGGAACAATTATTCTTCTAGGAATTATTTCCATATTATAAGAATGGTTCTTGTATCACAGTTGGCATAGGGGTAGACCCAAGGTTCAACTCTACAACAACGCACCAACAAAACCCTAACTACCAACCTTTTCGGCAACACCTGCAAAGCAGAAGAAGTCTCACCCGAGGTAGAGGTAGCTGTGGTTGTGAGACTTAGGTGTCTACAACCTTATATGGGACATAGATATGTGATTATGATACTTAATAGAGCACTTAGCACCGTCAGTTCCTCAATATGCAATCAATATCTACTTCACTGATAAAACAGAGCTTCAGAACATTCACACTAATCTAATATATTTAAGCACTTAGCATAGGTAAATAGATCAGATCTATCAGATCAAGAACTAAACATATTCATACAGATCAGATCTAACATTCTCACATGTCATTAGCACTAAGCATAAGAAGATTTATCTAATCATCTCAAAGTACTTAGCAAATAACATATGAATGCATCAGAACATCACATAGAGCAGAGTAACACAGTATTTACATGGTTCACCCCCACCCTGGGGCTACATCCACCAACTCTTCTTCTTTATTATATTCTCAATAGGTTACATGCATAGAGCCTCCGAACCCTTCTTCGCATAGGATAGAATATCTACGCAACTCGCTAGATCCTTCTTCCTTGTGTTACAACACAAAGCCTTCCACTGTCTGTTACAAACACTTTCACTTAGCTCTACAAGTCTCTTACAGTCATGCACAAAGAAATTATAGACTATACTTTCACTTAGCATACATTCACATATGAATAGTGGCCTAACATCACATATATTCCTCTCCTTACATTTCCTAGACATCTATTTATATATTACAAAATAGGCCTAAGCATGGGTAAACCCATGGGCCGACATCCCAATCCCTTTACATAGTCCCAAAACCCCAAAAAGGACCCAAAAAGGGGTCAAGATCCCGTGATCTCCGCTTCATCTTGTGCTCCTCCTTCGACAGGATGTCAAAGTCCAAAATAGGTCAACATGACCAAGAATCTCCCAAAACTTGGTCAAGGGCCAACAGGCCCCCAACACTCACCCGTGACTCGTCCCGAGTCACTCTGGTCTAACTAGTTCTACCTAAAACACCTTGAGCTTGGCTTGAGCTACTTCAACTTACTGTTGTTCTACAACCTCTTACTTGGTGAACTCTTAGATTACTGTGTCATTCACTAGCCCTTCTAGGCACTATTTGTCTGTGGTGACAACCTGTTCTAGCTCCGCTCCTCGACTCTCGACCTCTGTGAACAATTGGCATGCATTATCTTGTACTAGTTGGAGTTGTTGAATGAATTCCATAACTTTTCTTTGAATCATATGGATCTGCTGCTGGGCGGTGTGCTGCTCTTCAGACTGCTTCATTCTTTCTATGACTGACAGGGCCTTCAGCTGTGCCTGTAGTGTGTTTGCATGCTGCTTCACTTCCTGGAGCTGCAACTCCAGTACCTGTAACTCTAGATTCTCAGTGAGGTTCTCATATGTTTGGGCATTGAGGTTACTCAACTATTTTCATTCTAGGGAAAGTGCTTTTAGTCTGTCAACTGCGCTACATGTAGTTTCTTGTCGCTAGTCCCTTGTGTCGTGCGGGGTCTCTGGCACAATGCGTAACTCTGAATCTGTTATGCACTGTTGGAGCTGTTGGATGGATTCTATGAGCTGATCTAATTTCTTCGTGACTTGATCCTCTGCCTTTATTTCTACGAGTGTCACAGAGTGAAGTGTTGTGTTGACTGCTTCCTTTACAACAAGTTGTTTTGCTAGCAGCTATTCCTTGCCTTTCTACAACTGCAATTTTTCTTCATCCCACTTCACTTGGAGAGCAATTTTTTCCTATTGTGCAACACTACATTGTTCAAAAAGTACTCCCTGTACTTGTGTCAAAGCCTAGGTGGCTTGCGTTGTTTCCTCTTGCATTCGTCGAAGGTGAGCTTCGACTATATCAACGATTTGGTGGAGTTGAGCTGGCTCATTTCCTAGTTTTGGTGTTCCTAGTGGTAGAGGTATAGTGGAAACAATGTGGCTGGACTGTAGTGCCTGCTGTAACCCTTGAAGTTCAACCTCAATTCAATTGTACATCTCCTTCTGCTTAGCCTCTTATTCTTTTGCTATCTCCAGTGAAGCATCATTGAGGGATGCTACGATGAAATCAAAGTCATTTGGGGTGAGGATAGTCTGCAAATTGGTCATTGTTGCTTTTAACTTCTTTCGGGAAGAAGGCTTCGGAGGGAAACCTTCCTTTTCTTTGAGGGGTCCTCCTCGTATCTAGGCAGTGTTACGTCGCCTTTATTTTGCTTGGCTTCTATGCCATCTATATCTTTGCCATCACCCCCTTGCTCTGGTGAGATGGAAGCAGTCTTCATGGATGTACTATCTAAATTTTGGACCTCTTCAGTCTTCTTTATCTTGCTAGGTCCGGGTGTATCTGGCATAGTTTCTAGGCTGTCTATGTTGAATATCTCCACAGGGTCTGCTGGAATAAGGAGGTTCACCGACCATTCCTTGGTGATGTCCTCCAATTCTTCCTCTGTCAGCTTGTAGTAATACTACAACTATTGCTTATGTCCATCGGCGCACCCTGCGATATAAATGAAATGCCTATCAGCACTAAAATTTATCAAAGGTCATAACCTGTGTAAAGTATTCAGAGTTATGTGAGGCACGGACTATATGGCTACCTTCAACTGGTTGTAGTATGTGTGGAACACGACATTTGATTTCCATTGCTTATTCATTTCACTGGAATACCATAGTGTACTAAAATTCACGGCCAAAGGTTCAAAGGGCTCAATGTCTGGGAAGTTCACACCTTCCTGCATCTCCCAGGCAATGAAAGTGATCAGGATCAATAGCCAGCTAAAATGAAATTTGTACCCTTGATCCTAGGCTTCTCTGTAGTCAACTTCTAATTGGTTCACTAGGTACTATGCCCAATTCATTTGTAGGGCCTCTGTGCACTTCCCTGCAAGGTTGACTACAAAATTGGTGACTTGGGTGCGTCAGTTCTTTCGTACTAACTTTCCTGCGATCAATTGACATGTGAGGTGCACTGAACCACTCTGGATAGAAGATACCTTGTAGCCTCACATGCCCTTCTCAACATCGCCATAGGTTTCCTTGATCCTTTGAGCTAGAGCGCGATCCATGGTTTTTCTGGGATAAAAATCCTGTGGGTTAGGGCCTTGCATACTTAGCCCTGTGATCCGATTGATCAACGTCAGATCCACTGTGATACAGTGGTTTAACCACAAGTATCCTCCATGGTAACAGGACAACAACAAATTGACACATGAATTCACCTCTTGGTGTCTTCCAAAGAGAGGAATATTCATGACGTTGAGCAGTGTAGACTGCGTGAGGTTCATATTGCATGACTGAGGGATGATCTTTGAATTATTTCCCTTTGTTCTGGTTAGGTACTTATGTGGGGTGAGCATGTTGTAGACCTTCCTATCATCGAGGTTGAAGTCGCTAAACTTCAACGCTGCAATATTTTCTTGGTGTGCATGAACTGCGCGTATCCCTTTCGGAAGGTACGTAGTGATCAAGGCGTACTCAAAGCCTCCGGGCACACTGTCTCAATTTATTGCACCGCTTAGAGGTGGTATATAGGTGGGTAATATGCTCAAAATCAACTTAGCGTTCATGAGATCATCCCTGTGCTTAGTTCGCTTCTCATCTGATGGTCGGGATGGTTCGGCCTAAGCAGTTGACAGAGAGGCTAGCAGTCCTCTCATGGATGATGCTTGTACTCCTATGGATAATCCTCTCTTCGACATTACTCTTTCAGTCATTAGGTCAAGGAGTACTTCTGTCACTGATTCTTTGATTGCATTGAGTTCCTTGGACATATGCACTTGGGATTAATTATATCAAGGTCAAATTAACTTATACACTACAATAGAATAAATAGTAAGAGCGCAATGATCACTGTATACAATTCACTTAGTCTGCGGTCTCAAACTCTTGTTTATCAAAAGTGTTCTCGGTACATGGCGCGATGGGATAAATAAGTAACTCAACAACGATTCTGTTGTAATGGGTATGAAGCCTCATTAACTCTGTTCGGTCTGTTATGGTGCATTCCAACGGTATGGTGTCGAGCCTTAAATGCCTTTCTACCCATTCGGGGCAACAGTCAAAAGGTTATAATGTCCCCAACGTCTATATTGCTTCGCCATGGAGAAGTTCCATGTGTCATTGTTCTGATATCCCGACGAAGTTCCAATTTTGCAAATTTCCCTCCTGCGAAGTTCCCTCTGGAAATTTTTGTAACTTTTCAATCTTATCCCTCTTCTTACTTAACTTTCTATCCTTCTTTCCAGTGAGCTTTGTCTTGGTATGTCTTTTTCCATTCTGATTCTTATCTTTGTTTGACATAGTCACTGCGCGCTGTTGAGATTCTTTCCTAGGATTCAGGGGTAGTTATTCTTCTTTATCTAGGGTAGGTACTTCAGTCTTTTGTGAGTCCTCTAATGCTCTTGCAACTTCAACATCTGGGCCTCTAATGTTAAATAGCTTCGATCTATTGTCTTGTTCTTCAATCAAGTGTGCGATCCTCCTGGTCATGAAATATTTTAACTCTTGTTTCTTCTACTCCAAAACTGCTTCTTCTTCCTTTCGTCTAGCTTGATCTCTATCAATCCAAGGTTTTCCTAGTAACATGGTAAATGAGGCACTATCTTCAATAAATTTAATAATATCAAAATCTTCTTCTGTCGAAGTTCCACTGGCATTCGTAGGTATTTGAGTGAGCCTTCCACATAGGTTTACCAGTTTTCCTTTGAATAATCCTACTCCTCCTAATGAAGGAATCATAGCAGGCCTCCCTATAGCTTCCCAAGTTCTCTTTGTCATGATATTCACTAATGCCTCTTCATCCAAAACACAGTCAATTTCGAAGTCTCCTATTTTTTCTTCGATGCATTCTTTTTCTTTGAAGATCTCTGATAATCTAACATGTTGGTGGTCATTCAGGGTTTCCTTCGCTTGTAACAATACTTTCTCTGATTCTTTCTGGGATTCTGCTATTTCTGGATCTTCCTTAGGGTTTTCATGGTTCATATTCATTCCTTCAAGCTTAGCAATCATTCTAGGGCAATCCAACACTTCATGGTCCATAACTTTGCAACAAAGACAACTAGGTCTTCTTATAGGGCATTCCTTAGCAATATGTCTTGGTCTTCTGCAGCTGCAACAAAGGGTTAATCCTCTGTTTATTTTAAATGATCCCCAACTTCTCATGTACTGCACGCTAGGATCATAGGAGCTAACTTGCAACAAATTATTTCTAGGATCTTGCATCCACTTGTTAGTCCAAACATTCTTTCTATGCATAGGTATAACATATCTTTCACTATTCTTGTCAGATCTACTCATATCAAGCCTATTTTCATCTATTAGTGCCCTAGTTTTCAAGCTAGGAAAAAACCTATCAAACATACCTAGATCCATACTTTAGAAACAAAAATTTCCACTTATCTTACTTTTACAGAGTACAAAGCTTTCAGATCTAGAATTTTCCTACTATTCTTACCTTTATCAGATCACAAAGCTTACATATCTTACCTCTTTTATTAATATCTGACCTATTTTCTTTAGATCTGACCTCTTTTCTTCAGATCTAACCTTCCTCTTGGCACAAAGCTTCATAGGTTAAGTAAAATACTACGCACTAGGGAAACATATCTACGCATAGAGATTTCACAACTTTAGGATGAATCTTTTCACAAAGCTTCTTCTTTCTTAGTTCACAACAATCACAGTTTCAAGGTCTTGACAATAGAACCATTTTTTGTCACAAGGGTAGACCTAGGGTTCAACGCTACAACAATGCACCAACAAAATCCTAACTATCAACCCTTTTGGCAACACCTGCAAATCAAATGAAGTCTCACCCGAGGTAGAGGCATGGGTGGTTGCGAGACTCAGTTGTCTACAACCTTAGCTGGGACATAGATCTGTGATTATGATACTTAATATCTACTTCACTGATAAAACAGAGCTTCACAACATTCACACTGATCTAATATATTTAAGAACTTATCATAGGTAAATAGATCAGATCTAGAAAATCAAGCACTAAACATATTCGTACAGATCAGATCTAACATTCTCACATATCATTAGCACTAAGCATATGTAGATTTATCTAATCATCTCAAAGCACTTAATAAATAACATATGAATGCATAAGAACATCACACAGAGTAGAGTAACACAGTATTTACGTGGTTCACCCCCACCCTGGGGATACGTCCACCAACACTTCTTCTTTATTAGCTTCTCAATAGGTTACATGCACAGAGTCTCCAAACCCTTCTCCACATAGGACAAAAGATCTGCGCATCTTGCTAGATCCTTCTTCCTTGCGTTACAACACAAAGCCTTCCACTATCTGTTACAAACACTTGCACTTATCTCTTCAAGCCTCTTACATTCATGCACAAATCACTTACAAACTCTACTTGCACTTAGCATACATTCACATTTGACTAGTAGCCTAACATCACATAGATGTCTCTCCTTACATTGCCTAGACATCTATTTATATATTACAAAATAGGCCTAAGCATGGGTAAACCCATGGTCCGACATCCCAATCCCATTAAATAATCCCAAAAACCCCAAAAAGGACCCAAAAAGGGGCCGAGATCTTGTGATCTCCGCTTCATCTTGCCCTCCTCCATTGATAGGCTGTCGAAGTCCAAAATAGGTCAACATGACCAAGAATCTCCCAAAACTTGGTCAAGGGCCAACAATCACTCTATGGAGTGAGTGAATTATTCAACATCATGCTAGATTACTCAGATGGATTATGGATTCGAGAGATGATGTAGTTGATGCTATCAGATGATACTGATAGTGATGATGTTACTCATGAGTTGATATACATGATCGTGAGATAGAATTTGTGGCTATGATGATGCTACCGGTTAAATGGTCTGTTTGTGCTCAAGACCATTACCTTTAATACCTCCCTAACTAGGAGGGAGTGTTGATATCATGGTAGCTACGGAAGGTATTAATATCCACGTGTAACCTTTGATAATACTAGAATATTCTGGGAAGCAAGAGAAGCCCTAAAACATTGGATAATAACCCTAGCAGACAATTCAACTCAAGAAAATATTTAATATTGAGTTATTAGCCTCTAGAAAGAGAAGTCGACCTAGTCAAGTGAAATAGAGTAGTATAAATAGAGGGCGCTAGAGTTCATTTGTCACTCCTACTCTCACAACTACATAATACTAGAGGTGGACATGTTTGGAGAGGGAGTGCAACTGCAACTGGGATATTGGTTTTTGGTTGGAATTTCTCTTGGTTATGGTTTGGACTTTCTGCTTGGTATTTGGTTATTCTTTCTTGGTGTGCTAGCCTTGGAGAAAGGTGTGCTACCTTGGTTGTCTATTGGTTTTCTTATAGAATTATTCTATTTGTCAAGGTTAAGGTGCTCGGGGGTGGATTTGTAGCTATGATTAGGTGACAATATTTCTATATTGTCTATGGAAAACAGAGAACATCTCTTTATTTCTAACACCACCGACTAGGTTAAGGCTCAAGGCTAGGTCAAGGTGGTTTAAACAAGGAAAATTCAATGTGTGTGTGTGTGTGCGTGGGAGACAATCAATAATAACTATCAAGTCAAAATAGTAAAGTAAACTCCATGAAACACTAACTATCAAATAAAAAGAAAAGGTTGTAATAAAATCTGCTGCAAAATATGATCTACTTCAACAAATAAAAAATTATGACAACAATAATATAAGTTGGAAATACTGAGAAGAGGGGTGAATCAATATTTAGCTATTTTTAGAAATCTTTAACACTTTAAAGTTACAGAAGCAATACACAACATTATTCAATTGCTAAATCAAAAAATATCACATCACATGCATAGTACACAAATATTTTATGTGGAAATCCAATTGGGAGAAAAACACATAATGATTTCTAATATATCAAAATATTACATTCATCGGAAGCACCAACATCTAAGATTCTCCATCACCAACTGGAAGGAGGCACCAACCCCTTGAATTTTCTAGCACCAACTAGAAGGAGGCACCAACCCCCTTGTGAGCACCAACTCACACTTCTCATGCACCAACCTACAAATTCAAGACACCAATATTACTGTGCACCACCCAACCACCCTTGTTTCAAAGATTTCAATTATAGTAAAATATCGTCTACACAATTTACAAGAATTACTAGAGCATACTTTTAATCAGAACCAACTTTGCAAGGTGAAACTCTTTGCCTTGATCATTGTAAGATTAAACTGCATCACCCTTATTTTGTATCTTTCATATTACATCCTTCTCATGCCATGGTTATTCCTTGACTTGGTCAAAATACACTTCTTAAATTACATTGAAACAAAGCCTTCAATCTGCTTCTCTGTTGAGTTGTATCTGCTTCTGTAAATGCCCCTTTCAA
Organism: Picea engelmannii; assembly: GCA_009831015.1. Lineage (NCBI taxonomy): Eukaryota > Viridiplantae > Streptophyta > Pinopsida > Pinales > Pinaceae > Picea > Picea engelmannii. Next base: position 184,110 of record ML791729.1, on the reverse strand, counting down.
CAGGCTTGGAACAACACCCAAACTAGTTCTGAAAGTTTTGTATCAAGGCATACCTTGAGCTTGCACTGCACAACTCTTCACATGCCTCGTATATAGCCTCAGTTCATACCTAAATGCATCTCACATTTGGCCTCAAATAGGCCCTAAATTCACCTTAGATCTAGCCTTAAAACAAGCCTAAAATTGACACCAAATAGTCCTGAAAAATTGCCTTAAACTCCTCCCAGAAACCACCTCAAAAAATGCATGAGTATACCTCAAAACATATGTCAACTCAACCTTAATCTCTACTATAGGACAAGTCTTAGATCCTCCCTTAATACTGTCAAAAATATAGCCTCAGATCCACCCAAAAGGTTGTCACAAATTTGGCCTTCAACAGGTCTAAACTTGCATGGATAAGCTTCAGAAAATTATCTTAATATGCCTCAAGACAGACCTACCTTGCCTCAGAAATAGGCCTCAAGACATGTTATCGTACATATTGTAGGTCAGGAAAATCCCGACCCAATCCACAAGAGTGAGACAACTATGGGAGTAGCTACCCACTATCACATTAGATAGATACTCCCCTCACTTTAGTGATGATAAGTCACCACAAGGGGGGAATCCATGTGACCTGTTAGAACAACTTAGAATTTTAATTTTTTTTTGAATTTTGTAATCTTTTCATTTTTACCTTTAGATATAAAAATCACCAAAAAACTTAGGAAAATCGCTTTCAAATTTGAATAAATCCATATTCGTTATTTATCAATAGGCACTTACAATATAATCCATCACAAATATGATCAAGTGGTTCTCATGTTCTCGAATTCATAAATTTGAGCAATAGTCAAGAGAAATCTTCCAATGATTACTTCGGGAAGATTTCTATCATCATTCAAACGAAAACCCTGAAGTCGTGAAGTTCCGAAATCCCAAATTCATTTTCCATGAAAGTCTGTTAAAAAGATCTATGGATGAGTCACTGGATACCTGTCATAAACATTTATCGTGGGTTGACATGTGGCATGTATTTTTAACATTTATATCAAACCATTCACCTATTTTTAGATGACACGTGTCACACATATTTTCTTGAAACGTAATTAAATATGACATCATCACCACCACTTCGCTCCAGGAAATTGTCCTTCGGGAGGAAAAACAAAGAGTGAGTTCAGGACCGTCAAAATATCTAAATGTTGAAGCACTTGTTATTATAATGAATTAAAAAATGTTTAAAAAACAAGTAAAACATCAAAAGAAGTTTAATTAATCGTGATTTACTTTTAGTTAATCATTTCACAAATTCGGCATTTGCAGGATCACTATTATCCTATATACAAACTCCCAAATGCCGAAGCCCTAGAGTACTTAAGGTTAAAAAGATTTCAAAATACGATTAATTAAAACACAAAAATCTTAATTAGTGATTAGCTTCTCCGAGAATTCAGCCTTCGAAATATTTCTGTTGTTATACTTTCAAAACCTCCAAATGCCGAACCATCAAAGATTAATTACATTTATAGCTGGTTAAAGTCTAAAATATTTAGATAAATATCACGACGCCATGTAATAAATTCCATTGATTTCTTGAATAAATGCTTTGTTAGTAGATCAATTCGAAGATTGTTAGACTTTATTATCTTCATGAACAAAAGCATTTCGAGCTTCAAATAATTCTTTCATTTGCAATTAGATATTTTCAGTGATTGAAAGCTTATAAGTTTTTCTTATCACATGAAGGTTAATTTCCTTTTCTAAGAATTATGCCACCATGCAAAGTAGGGAAGAAGCAAGAATCTCCAGCTAAGGAATCCAACCCTAACATGGATATTCTTTTAGACACTACTGCTCGAATTATAGATGCTATCAAGTCTTGGAAGAAGGTGTATGACATTCTGGAGCATGCAATTCTTCTCTGCTCTGATGATTTTGTTGAAGAATATGACGAAACATTCTCGGCTAAGCTCAAACTAGTGGATCAGTTGGAATTGCATAGAATCGCTTCCCAACCAAAGATTATTCCTTACAACAACATGATAAGCTGGGCCCTGGATCATGTAGATATCTCACCCCGAAGTATCTCCAATCACTATAATACTTCTGTCGTCTCTTTTCAACCAGAAGACCTACGAGAAATGTATAATCTATCCTCTGAACCAAAATACACTTATAATTCAACTTTTCTTTTAGATTTTGAGCGGAAGGAATGCAATGAATGTGGTAGAACTGGTCATGAATTAAAACTTGGTGGGGAAATCCAACCAAGTTCAGGACTGACACTCATGGCATATATTCCACAACATCTTTAGATGCCCACTTTTTATATATTTCCATGACACTCTACTGATTATTTGGGAGGAAAAACCCTACATGTTTCACAGTGGAATGGGTATCTATAATCCATGAAGTTGTCGAAGGGTATACTTTCAACTGGGAAAAAATGTTGTCAGATAACCTAGCTAAGGAGGTCACCAAGTACCAATATTTGAATCTTAAGGGGTAATGTTCTCCTTTTTACATGTCCACTTACATCATGGACGCAATCTTCTTTATGACTCCATTTCCTCTCATGAACTGGAGATGGACCCCAACTTGTTTTGAATCCATACATTTTTATCATTCAAATTTATGTGAGGAAAACTCCAAAGATTTCTTCTATGAAATCTATCACAATGTAGTAATACCCATTCATGTGGCCATTTACAGACACCCTCCTCCCAAAATTTCAGAACTTATTATAGGAAAATTGGGCGCAATTGCAGATTGGTACATTGAAGAGAAATTTTCTTACATCAGAGTATTTGGTTGTTCTATTTTGCCTCATGCCCTTCCAAAATTCTTTCCTAATATATTGATCTGCAAAGAAGTGGCATATCAAACAATGGCAGGAGGGATTACTAAGGAATTGAGAGAAACAAAAAATAAAGTATGGCCTGCCTTTCCTATACAGGTTGGTATGTTCACATTACTCAATTTTGGGCATACGAAGGTTGAAGCAACAACTTTGGAGGACATCAAATTGGTTGATATTGAATTAAAAGGACAAGATCCTCATAAGGTGGTTGAGAATCATCTAGCCCATTTCAATTTGAGAAGGCACATTCACAAATATTCCCCTTATGATGATGTCTTCAAAGGAGTCAAATCTTATGAGAAAGTTCAAAACATAGTTCAAAATCTACTGCCAGATCACTAGTCTGGCTTTCTTAGTTTTCAAAAAAACAGAAGGCCTAGCCTTCCAAATATTCAAAGGGAAAGCATATGAGATAAATGAAATATTGGGAGATGTTTAGTTATATCTATATCAATCCATGTATACTATCTAGAAATATTATCAAAGGATCAACACTTCTCTGAAGAATATTTTTGACAAAGAAAAGGAAGCCTGTGCAACCAAATCCAAGTTTCAGGAATTTATTGTTTGGAGACAAAAGGTGAACTTTCTTGGTCTCGCCCCTTTTTCAAAATATGAGAAAATGAAGCGGGGAATGGTTTTGAAGGTTTGGGAGACAAACTTTGAAGAAAACAAGAAGCTATCAAAAGAGGCTAAGGAGGTTTGTCTCAATGCCCTTGTTGCTGTTGAGTCAGAGTTGGTTGAATTTAAAGATGATTCTATCTCCTATACACTTGGGCAGATCGAGATAGAAAAAAATAAAAAAAATTCCAGGAAAAACAAGGAGAGTATACACAATGCAATTCAACAAGTAAATCTAGTTTATTTACAAAATATAGATGATCTACTCGTAAAACCAAAGTTACAACACCAAGTTACAACTCAGGCAATCATGAAGATTTAGGAAAAACTACCACTAGTGCATAAAAATATGTTTACATTCGAGCTGAATGAAAACATTGAACCTTATAGATTTGTGGTAACATTAATGAATATGTGTGATCAGTTTAATGAGTAGAAAAATGCAAGCACATCTGCGAGCAAATAGAGGAGCAAAAGAAATGCCAACATATCAAGCGAATCTCGACAAAATCTACATTTTGTTGTTAGATTTTGATTATATTCTATATTTAGAGTTGAAAATATGGAATGTATAGCTACTTCTAGTTAATAATTGTTTTGTATAAATAGGTAGATCTTAGATCTATTCAAGGCTTCTTCTCGCCGAATGTAAAAGAGACTACTTATTGAATATCAATATAAAAAGAATACAAAGATTCTAAGTCTCATTTCTATTGAGTTATGTGTTTCCCCTATATTTCCATTTTCTTCTCACATTATCTATTTTATATGGTTCTTGAAGATTGAATGATTACAACTTAGTAATAAATCTATTGTGATCTTAATGCATTGGAAGTTTGCTCAGCTACAATTTTTCCTTTGTTCTCACTTTGAGTAAAAACAAGACCTACAATCTGTGTGAGTTTCTACATTCTTAATCATTTGTCGAGGATACATATCCTACATTTCTTCTACTACGAATGAGGTAAGAGTTATCTATAATTGATCCCTTACTTTGTTTTAACAATTTTATAAATCATTTCCATGTCACATAAAATTACAATTTCGACTTAGAGAAAGAGATACTGCCTCTATATTTTATTATCATAAATTTCACTCAAAGTTGCATCTTAGAAGACTGAAGGTAGAAGAAATCACTATAAAAAAATTTCCTTTAATTCTATGATCCCTGACATTATTCTTCGAGCCTAGAATCAATCTCAGGAACATCTTTTTGGTGCCGTTGTCAGGGATCAAAGAAACCAAATCATTTTTTCTCTGGGAGAATGCTAAAGTTAAGTTTCAATTTTTGATGGCGAACAAATATTGAACATGAGGATTAGGTGCATTTTTATATTTCACCCGGTGACTCCATTGTAGGAAAAACTGACATTTGGTCGGAAAAATACTAGAAAAAACCTAGACGAAAAGCAGACTATGCCAGTTTCAGATCCTGAAAAATTGTTGAAATTCAAGGGATATCCCAAGAAAAGTTTTGCATTAGCAGGTAAGATATATAAACCTAAATTTACTCGGGTAAATGTTAATATCCCATCTAAAGAATTAAACATTAAAGATAAACATCAAAAAATTCATTTTGCATAAGCCTCATCTAGTAAATCTGAAGTTAAATTAGAAGTCCCAGAAGAAGTAGCTCCTAAAATAAAATAAAACGATCCAAAGATTAAAACTATCCAGACTATCCCTATCTCATTGATAGATACTTTTACCAAAGAAATCAATGAACCCTTTTTGATCCCCAATATCATTTGTACGCAACCGATTCTTAGTCTTCCCGAAGTAAAGGTTTCTGTTTCCAAAAACCTCGAAGATCATTTTCTACTCTCAGGATCATCTCGTATTAATTCTCCCATTTACCCATATAGTCCATCCAAAAGACTAGGTTCAAGTCCTCATTTTCCACCTCACTTAGATTTCTCATCTCTTTGACGAAATTTGTCACCTTACGATTTTTTAGCTAAACTTCGTTCACACCTTCCTGAAGCAATCAAAGGTTTAGTACATCAGTCTTTTGAAATTTTTGATAATATCTAGTATATTCCTCGAATTTTGTCTCCAAGAATTTCAATGGTTGGTGTTGGAGGTGTTGGAGGTGGAGGGGTTGGTGGACATGGAAATGTACCGGTACCTCCTCCAAGAATTTTTACCAAAGTTGCTGCTAGATATGATCCTTTAGATATTCCTATTTTCCTGCATGATCTACCTGATAATTACACAAAGAGCCTACCTAAATTCACAGGTGAAGGGGATTTAACAACCACTGAGCATATAGTTTTCTTTGACCAATTTGATGATATTCTTGGTATCGAGCACAAAGACGTTTATATGAGATTGTTGGTACAACATTTCGAATGACAAGTTATAACTTGGTTTAGAGGACTCCTTGTGGACTCTATACCATCATACAATGATTTAGAGACTTATTTCTTGAGGCAATGGGGTGAGAAAAAAGACCACCTATATTATTTAACTAAATTTAGAGCTTTAAGAAATAAAACATCTGAATCTGTTTAAGAGTTTATACAAAGATTCAACAAACTCTATAACAAAATCCCAGCTGAAGGAAACCCTTCCTAGCCTGCTGCAAAAGTGATTTATGCAGGGGCCTTTGATTATGATTTCACCTTACTTTTAAGAGAAAGAAGGGCCACAACTTTACCTGAGATGTAGGATGATTCTATTGAAATTGAATCCAATATGTCGAGATTTAGGTACCTCGGAAAGTGGTCCCCTTGTGTTTGTGAGATTCTAAACACATGTGGGAAGTACTTTGTACCTTGTACCATGTACTTTATGTCTAATTTCACTTTGACTTAGGATATTTAAGTCAAAAGTGAAATTTGGTCATTTTAGCCTAAAATGACAATTACTTCACTTTGTGGGTGAATTAAGGAACATAAAGTGAAACTATGGAAACTTAAGTAAAGTGGATTTTGACTTGAGATTCATATGAGATGATCTCAACCATTGACTTAGGATAAGATGACATGATCTCATTCACTCACTTTTTAGGTTTCCTGATGCTTCCTTAAGGAGGGCGAAGGGAAAAGGAGAACTCATTTGATCTAGATTTAGGAGTGGAACGAATTGATTAACAGACTGAATACAATAAACACAAAGATATGAAGAATAACACAAATATCCAGTGAAAAATATCTTCTATTAAATAATGAAATAGGCTGAAACTGTAAAACTGCAGAACTAAAACACTTGCTCGAATGGTGGTAGCTATCTCTGAGAAGAGATGTGGTTACTATGCACATCCTTATGAGAAGAATGGATTACAATGAGGCTCCAGGGGAATTTTTGATATTAGTCATGAATTCAAAAACCTTAGACATCCAAAAACCTAACCCTAGAAGGTGAAACACCAAAATTCATGTGGACCTTATGGGTAAGTTGGTGTAATTTGGTACCTCAACTTCCAAGGGTCGTAACTCTTTCATACGACCTCCGTTTTAGGCATGTGATAGCATGTTGAAAATGTATTTCAGAGAGATACACATTCCACCATCAAAATTTGACTCTATCTACAATTTGACTATGGGGAGGCAAAAAAACAACGTTTAGGGCCCCAAAATGACCCTGGCAGTACAACAAGATGTGCTGACATGAAAAAAATACAAAATAAGCCATTTGGATTAGGTGAGAGGCCACCCATATTCACCTGGAGGACGTGTGGGGATTCACATATCCCCATAAGTGTAGAACCCACAATTACAAATCAATACAAAAGAACATTCTGAACAAAAAACATACACGAGGATCGAGTTGGAATGGGTGGGTGGCTACCAATATCCACCTGGATAATCATTGTTCCTTGTTATGTTCACCAAGAGAGTTGAGAGAGGAGCATGAGGATGAGGTTGGATGCATTGGGTGAGGAAGTATTTGGTGCCCACATTCATGGTAGTATCTAACAAGCTTAGTCCTTCATTTATTTGTGGAGCTAGTTCCTTCTAGGAGGAGGGAACACTTGAGGAGGAGGGTGAACAGTTAGTAGGGAGGCCTTGTAGAGGTCATTTTTCCTTGAGGAAAATTTCAGTGGAGAGCTACAACA
>ML791729.1:134575-146487 GCA_009831015.1 Picea engelmannii | reverse complement strand
TTCTTAGGTGATGGTAGCACTATATAAAGGGATTCAAGCAATGTAATGAGACATGAAGAGAAGTATTGTATTTGGAGCAGTAGCTCAATAGGAGGATGCCCTCTCAAAGAGGCAAGTGAACATGAGAGGATCCCTTCCATAATATGATCTATTGTATGGTGTTGCCCTACCTCAAGAGTTTTCTTCTAATAAAGTGTGGTTTCTTCTATCTTTCTTTGTGGATCTATTGTGTATTCAGTATTTGTGGTGATTATATTTGTAGATCTATTCAGTTTCTTAACAGAGACATCCCAGGCCTAGGTTATCTACACTTAGGGCTGTTTTCTTCTAGGGTTCGACGATAGAGCCTTGTTGTAGCAACACACTCCCTCATTTGACTCTCTTGTCTTGACTTTATCTTTCATGCTAGCCCATTTTTCCATCTAAGGAATGAGGAGAGAGCACGAGGCCTTGCCATAGCAACACCAAAGTGAGCCTCTCTCCCCTAGGGTTTTGTCTCTAAGGCCCTGCCATAACAGGACTTCAAAGCTCTTCCCTCCAATCCTTAGTCATCCTCCTTCAACTCCTGCGTCCTTCATTATTGACTCCATTTACCCTAAAGGAAATAATCTAAGACCTCAAACGTTGAAGTAGAACCTGATCTAAACACTTTTAATACCTTTGATTTGAAACCCTAACTGCACTAACCCTAGCTCTACCTGACCCTAATAACCCTAAATGCTGACGTCACTCCTTGTTATTATATCATTGATGCAACAATGTTTTGTCTTTTGAGCAATTGAATGGTTGTTGAAGGCATTAATTGAGTTAATAAGTGATTTTTTATATTGAATGATGTATCATTCTAGTATTTATTGGTGAAGTGACATTACTATCATTGCTATTTTGTAAACATTGACTTCATCAAACATTTACCTTTAAATTGCTTATATTGAATATTAGATAGTCACTGATTTATATGAAGTACTAACCAAGATTGCATGTATCAATTTCCTTGTTGTATTGTATCAAGTAGGTGCTTTTAATTTCTTTGGTTATACCTTATTATTGGTTGTTTAGCCAGGACTATCTGATTGGTGGTGATCTGTGAAGGGAGAATTTGTCCTTATCCTTTTATCCTTTGCCCTTTCAAAACCCCAGGTCACCGGGGACGTCTCCCTTGGGCCTAGCCTACCCAAAGAGAAAGATCCTTCCCATAGTGGTGACATTGGGTGGGATAGGTTCCTGTTACGCCAGTTTTTCCTTCTACCTTATAGCCTTTACTCCTAGCTACAAACCGTGCGATAACATTTTGGCGCCATTGTCGGGGAACACTTAGTCAATTCTCCTCAAATGACAAACTTTTTGATAAGCCTTGCCTCAAGAGACTTATCTTACAAGCTTACCTGCTGACTCCACTAGGGTGTTTTCCCTTTTCTTTAATAGTTTCAAGTAAACTATTTGGCAAGTCCACAAACTAAAAAGAGGTTCGATAATCCTCCTTTGTCTTTCATAAGGAATCCTCCCAAGAACTCTCCTGTTGTCAAATCACTCTTCGGGAAGAGCCTTCCTTTAGGAATCATGTCTAGCTCTCAGACCGCTACAATGAACCCAACAAACAATCAAAGACAATGGTCATCTACTCTTTTCAAACCGTTAGACATGTCAGCCATACTAGGCTACCCTAGGCAAATGCCACCCAAGTATGAGAAGTGGTTGCCTAAATTTACCGGTACTGATGCAATCAGTGCCGAAGAGCACATGAGAAACTTTTGGGCATTTTTCCAGCTTCACCCCATCAGTGATGATGCTAAAGATCTAGTCATGAAGTTATTCTCCATTACTCTTTATGATGCCCCAAGGCGTTGCTACCTAAGCCTTCCCGATGGAAGCATCAAAACCATGGATAGACATGAAGAGGTCTTTCTCAAAAGATGGAGTGTCAAAGAAGACCCTAATATTCTCCTCACCTGACTAAATAACCTTTCCAAATATGAAAATGAGTCCATTCGGGAGTTCCATACTAGATTTGAGACCTTGCTATAAAGGATTCCCACAGGCCAACATCCGAAAGATGACTACCTCATCCATGTTTACACCAGATATTTCAATGGCCAACTAGGGTATCTTCTTAGAGATAAAACCCCCAGTCCATTCAAGAAGCCCAAGAGCTCATTACTAAAATAGAGGGAAACCTCCTTTCATCCAAGATTGAGCCTTTTGCTAACCCAAGGGGGAGAATAGATGCTAAACCAAAAATAGTTCACAATGATGAGCCTACTTCAGATATATGTACCGGTATCGCTAAGTTTCAAGCCTCTATGGATGGTATCATAAAAAATCAAGAGGAAATGATGAGCAGGATTGTCAAATTGGAAAGATCTCAGACCCAAGAACCCAGGGTCCTGTAAAAAGGGCAATTCCAGAAGGGAGGCCAGTTTTATAAACCAAAGAATGAGCATGAAGTTCCAAACACCTTGGCCGCTGCAAACATTGTTGATGAAAATCCTTGGTGCTTAGAATGCAGTGAAGCACATTGGGAGAATGAGTGTCCTTACAGTAATGGCCATCAACAAGTCAACAACATGGATTGTTTCATGGAGTTTCCTTAAATAAATATCATCGATGCAGAACATCAAGAAGCCATGAAAGAAGCAGCCAGATCAACAAGGATGGTGGTAATAAACAACCTGGACCAGGAATCATGAGAGAAGCTAAAGAAACAAGAATTTTAGGTGTATGGAAGAAATAATTTGAAACAACCTATTGCTGATCAGGAAAAGCCCCCACCCCTGGAAATAATTCTTCCCAAGACATCCAAGGCTGTTAAGGTTGACCTAAACTTTGACTTCGAAGGGGCATTATAAAAAATGCATGTAAACGTCTCCCTAAGGAAAGCAATCAAGATCCCATCCACCAAGGAACTCTTTGACACTTTCTTTCTGGGATCAGATGAACCCATGGACCCCCCTACTATGTTGCAAGATGATCACTTCAGAGTCCAATATGGTGAGAACCCTCCTTTCTTCATTACGTTGGCAATGAACGACAAGAACCTCAACAATTGCATGTTATATATAGGTGCTGGCACCAACATGATGTCACTTAAATTCATGCGACAAGTGGGTTTTAAGGTCACATGGCCTTATATAAATGTATGTGGCTTCGAATCTAAATCCATACCCACACATGGGGTGGTTGAGAATGTGGAGGTTTGCTTAAAGGAGTACCTAGAGAAGATAGTCCACATTGACATCATGGTAGTTGATGTCCCAGATGTATGGGGAATGTTGTTATCTAGGAAATTTGCTGCAATGTTGGGTGGCACCCTTGAGATGGACCTCACATTCGCCTTTGAAGAATGGAATGATAGGCCGTCTCCTCAATGTGCCAACAACCAGAGACCATGTGCAAGATATGACTCACCCCATCAATAACGTCAAAGAACAAGATGAGATGATACAAACTCTTCAAAAGTATTCTCCAGAAGATATGCCCTGTGCATTGGAAGAGGACTTTGATCAGATCAAATGGCCCAAGAAAGAAGAATACCAACAACTCCTAGATGAATTCAAGAAGAAAGAGATTGGGACAGTAAAGATATTAAAGAAACATGAAGATGATGTACAAATCCACAGAAGCCCACCCTCCTCCCTCAGCAAAATACACTAGGGTTGTCCAAGGAATGACCAAATACAAAGTTAGAAAGTATAAGGAAGGAGACATGGTATGGATGTGGGATACCTAGGAAGGAGAGCCAACTAATGTAAAAGGAAGATCTCAGTCATGGCTCAGACCCTTCAAGGTTGGAATGGAATTAGTTGACGACTCATATTACTTGTCTACTTTGGAGGGGAGAAGGCGCCAATTACCCCTCAACGGGAACCTCCTCAAACCCCACCAAGGTGGGGGGACCTGACTTCACAGGTAAGTGTAGGTAAGTAGGCATTTTGTGTTTGTGTATTATACCATTTTCATTTCATGTTAGTTTGCTTTCACATTTTCATTATTGATTGTTTTCTTTCAGTTGATATATATATCTATATGTATGCTGGGGTGGCATTACCGCCCCAATTTTGTTACTGATGCCCCTATCGATATTGAGCAGGTCTACAGATTATCCCAGAGATGCTGAGTTTCTCATGCGCTCTATGATGAACACATGTCCCTAAGTTGGAGCCAAATGTTATCCCCATTTTTTAGGGATAACTAGGAGATCATGTCTTGAGGCCCATAGGTCCTAGACATGGAGTACCGAGAGAAGGATTGACTTGAGCATGGCCCTAGAGGGCCCATCCTTTACTTCTTCCATCAACTTCATCTTATCAATAGCAACAACATCCATCATCATCGGCTTGGTCTTGTATCAGAAGAGGTTCTTGCTCCATGAGGTAATTGGTCCAGGTATCATGGTATGTGTCACTTTTGATCATTAAAACCTTTAAATATATGCATCTGATTCCTTTTATCTCTAAAAACTGCTTGGATCTTACATTTTTCCACTTGACCATGCTTGGGGGAATTGACAGGGTGCCCTAGCAAGCCTGTGCTCATAGGTTTTGGTTTTCCACTAGGGGTATTTCTGAAAATCCATCATCTGATCCCATCATAGCACCCCTCTTTCATCTTATCTCATGCTCATTTATCCCATTCCCCTTGTCTGGGCATTGGGTTGACCTATTTGCAGGGTTGCATCTTATCTCATGGGAAGAAGGGGCTAAAGGCCCAGAAGGTAAAGCAACTGGTAAATGACAAAAGCCTAGAAATAAAACCTCGAGATGCTTCTCCCAGGGATCCCCGAGAAGGCAATAAAAGGCCTCTCAACAAGAAAGATGAGGGACCTGGAAAATAACAAAACAATACCTAATCAGAGGATAGGGGGTCTCATCATGAGCCAACCTATTAGGTCCATGGGTGTAAGATCCTAATTTAACAAAGCCTAATAAGATTCATAAGTTTAACCATAAAATTTCTTTCAACACATAAGCAATTTCATTCTTTAGCATATAATCAAATTCAACAACATGATGGCAACCACCTAACACAGTGTAATCATGAAAATACATACCTCTGACTGATGCTATTCCTCCAATCTTCGTTTTTCCTCGCTGCTCTACCTAAACTCTACCCAAAATCAAATCTTTCCTCCCTGCCAGCTAGGAAAAGAGCCTATCTGGCTCCCTGGCTCCAGGAATCTGTGAGGATTCCTGGCCCCCGAGCCCAAAACTCCCAGCAACCGGTGCACCCCTGTAATAGTCCACCCAAACTCCCAATTAGAAAAATACAGTCCCTAGTCTCAAAATAATGCTTCCTCCCCAAAATTCCAAAAGTGTCCTCTCATGAATGCCTCTGCCCCCTCATATCCTACTTCCCATTCACTGCCTCCTCCCTTCATTCAATGCCACCCAACTTATCCCTCCATTTAATGCCTTATACCTCCATTCAATGCCTTATCCCCCCGTTCAATGCCTTATCCCTTCATATGTTAAGTTTTCTATTAAACAAATTAAAAATTATTAAACTTTTAATTCGTTACCCAAACATTAAATGAGTTAATTAATTAATTAATCAACATACATTAAACAATAAATAAAGAATTAATTAATTAATTGATATTATTAATTAAATAATCATTATTTAACTAATATACATTAGTACAGTTAATTATTTAATTACTTATACTTGATAAACCTTAAGCAATCATTTAACTAGGGTTGTTACATACACCCACCCTTCAGGAAACTTCATCCCAAAGTTAAAGTATTTTATGATACAAGGGAAAAGAAACATGGTTCACACATTCATAGCAAATAACCGACATTATTAGTAAGTAAGCCAAGAAAACTCATACATACTAGTGTACATGTGCAAGAAATGCATGTGTAGCTAGTACATACAAGTCTCATTCATGTACTAATAACAATAACTATAATCTCTATAGTAATTTCCATATGCATCCAATCCATTCAACAAGACTATTCATTTTATAAAGGACAATAAACCAATCAAATGTTTGCGGAATCCTTTAATTACAATTATCCAACTCAACAATGTTATTTAGACAATTGTAGTTTAGTTACATAATTATGAATATTCATATATATCCATTTTCTTTTCAAAAGGAAAAACAATAAATTCCACCATAAGACAAATCTCCATACACTCTCAACTATTTATACTCATCCTTCCTCCCTAACTAACTTCCATCTTCCATTCCTATCCTTCCTCTGCTAGACTATGTTGGAGTGTCAACTATATTGACCTAACTCCAAATAGAACTCGTAAGCGGAATTGTCACTATCTTGACCAAGCTTCCCCAACAAGAAACTGACAATCATCATCACACGTTTAGGGGAGTGTGAGCTAACACCGTCCTCCCATGACTTCAGGTTTTGGAGGATACACGGTGGGAAATGCCTCCACCCGTCCTAATCATGACTAGGGTCCACACCTTACAATGGAATGTATAGTGGTATCGTGTTGCTGAGAGTTTTGTCATCGTCTATTTAGTTTTGGGCAGTCTCACCACCTGAAATCTTGCACTGATCCACATATCATAGCAATGCATCCAAACCAATATAATTTCACATACAAATATTCATACCATATTGTTTCTCGGCTAGTGGTAATGACATCCACTTTCATCATCATTATCCCTTGGCTATTTCATAGCCCATAACCTGCAGATTAGTCTGTAACACAAACTTATACATTTCTATGCATTATCATCATGTAATTGCATACAACCATAATTTCAATTCGGTATCCGCGTACCAACAAATTTAACATCAAAGTTTTCAAGTTAGAATTAGATCTCATAATATCCCATAATTCAATTAACGACACCCATTCATAAAATTATCATTTACATAATAGATTGCATCATATCCAACATCATTCAAATAACATTTAAACCCTCATAGGATTCTCATTCACACAATATATTTTATCATATCCATCATCATCAATAACATTTTAAACATTCATAGAATTTACATTCACATAGTAGATCACATCATATCCATCATCATCAATAACATTTAAACATTCATAGAATTTACATTCACATAGTGGATTGCATCATATCCATCATCATCAATAACATTTAAACATTCATAGAATTTACATTCACATAGTAGATCGCATCATATCCATCATCATCAATAACATTTAAACATTTATAAAGGTTCATATGTCTTAAAAGTTCAAGTGTATTATTTAATAGTTTCACTTGTGAATAGAAAATAAAGGTGTGTAGACCTCAGGTAATCCTGGTTGTCTAAGTCAAAAGGTGGTGTTACATACACCCAACCTTTGAGAAACATATTCTCGAGGTGGTAAAAAAAGTGAGGGATAATCTCATTGTAGTGTTTCGACATCCTCCAAAGTAGCAGATCCTAGAATATACTTGTCCCATTGGACCTTAACTTGGTCTACCAGACGGTTCCTGAGTTGTCGGAATCTACAGTCCAATATGCATAATGGTTCTACCGTGAGGATTCCCGCATTTGATACCTGCAATTCCTTCCAATTTAGTTTATGTGATTCACCAACAACATAATGACGTAGAACAGATACATGAAAAACATTCTGAGTTTTATGCAAGTGGGGTGGCAGTACGAGATGATAGGCAACGAGTCCAATTTTCTCTTGGATTCTGAACGGTCCTATAAATCAAGGTGACAACTTTGTCCCCTTCCCAAACCGTATGGTACTCTTGTTAGGCCTGATACGAATGAAAACCTGATCTCCCACTTTTTAACTTTGATCAATCATGTGTGAATCCGCATAACTTTTCTGTCTATCCTCTGCTTCCTTTAGTCTCTGCCTAATCTGAATCACCTGTTCCTCCATCTCTTGAATCAATTATGGCCCAACTGTTACTCGGTCTTCTAATCTATCCCAAATCAATGACGTTTTGCATGGCCTTACATACAGAGCTTCGTAGGGTGGCATTCCGATGGAGATATGAAAATTGTTATTGTAGGCGAACTCTACCAAAGGTAGGTACTTCTACCAATGGATTTGATTATCCATGACATACATCCTAATAATGTATTCCATGACTTGATTTACTCTCTCAGTTTTCCCATCTATTTCAGGATAATAAGTTGTGCTTAAGTTCAACCGAGTCCCCAATGCTGACTGCAAACTTGTCCAAAACCTAGAAGTGAATCTGGAGTCCCTATCTGAAATGATCTTCTTAGGTATCCCGTGCAAATGGATGACCTCACTTACAAACACACATGCCACATCAGTGACATCGTAAGTGTCTCTAACCTGAATAAAATGAGCACTCTTGGTTAACTCATCAACTATCACAATAATGGCATTGTGTCTATGATATGTGAGCGGCAACCCTACAACAAAATCCATAGAGATGAATTCCCACTTGGACATAGGAACATCATGTGGTTGTAGGAGGCCTACTGGGTGGTGGTGTTCAACTTTCACTTGGTGACGAAATGGACTACATTGCGCTTCATGCCTACCTAGAAGAAGAGATTCCGCATGTCTGCATACATTTTCTTCACACCTGGATGCGCACAATAAAGTGATTTATGGGCTTCCTTCAGTATGATGCTTCAAATATCCCCATCTTCAGGGATGCACATCCTTCTCTGATATCTCAATAGTCCGTCTGCTTCCAGACTATATCCTTCATACTTTGGATTTAATTGCCTCCCACTCTAGAGGTTTGAAGTAACCTTTAAATACCAATTGTCTCCTTGGAGTTGCATCAACACACGTTCCCTCAGATTGACCTTTAAGGGTACCAAGGATAAGACACGTGGTCTCTTACTCAAGGCATCTATGACCACATTTTCCTTTCCCTTGATGTATGAAATACCAAAATCGTACTCACTCATAAACTCACTCCATCACCTTTGTCTGGAATTCAAATCCCTTTGATTGAAGAGATGTTTTAAACTTTGATGGTCCATTTTGAGCTCAAAGTTTTTCCCCACAAGATAGTGCCTTCAAAGTTTCAGAGCTAGCATTACAACTGCCAACTCTAAATCATGAGTAGCGTAAAGATCTTCGTGTTTCTTCAACTTCCTTGACACATAAGCTATCACTCCTCCATCCTACATTAGCATGGCCCCCAACCCTTGATTCAAGGCATCCATGCAGTCTGTGAAGTCCTTTTCCATATCTGGCACTCATAGAACTGGCACACTAGTTAGTAACCTCTTAAGCTCGATGAATGCACTATCACATTCTTTTGTCCATTCATACCTGACCCCCTTGCGTTGAAAAGTGGTGATGGGTTTTTCTATTTTAGAGAACCCTTCCAAATATCTCTGATAATAACCTGCTAGCCCCATGAAGCTTCTTACCTCATGGGCATTTTTCGGCACTGGCCATTCCATAATGGCCTTTACCTTTTCTTGGTCCACAGAGATTCCTTCACCGGAAATGATATGACCTAAATAGTGAATTTATTTTTGGAATAAGGAACACTTCGACAACTTCCCATACAATTTATTCTCTCTAAGGAAGGACAACACCACTCGTAAGTGTTCCTCATGTTCTCTTTCATTCTTGGAATAGATGAGGATGTCATCTAGAAATACTTGTACAAAACGGTCTAAGTACTTCCAGAATACTTCGTTCATGAGACTCATGAATGCTGCTGGCACATTGGTCAATTTGAAAGGTACTACGACAAACTTGTAATGCCCAAACCGAGTTCGAAAGGAACTTTTAGGAATATCACCTTCCTTAATCCTTAACTACTGATACCTTGATCATAAATCAATCTTTGAGAATACCACTACTCCTTTCAGCTGATCAAAGAGGTCTTCTATTCGCGACATTGGGTACCTATTTTTCATTGTAGCATGGTTCAAGTCCCTGTAATCTATACACAATTGTAAGGAACCATCCTTCTTCTTCATAAAGATTACTGGTGCACCCCAAGGTGAGACACTGGGCCTTATTATCCCTAAGTCTAGTATTTCTTTCAACTGCATTTTCAACTCACTAAGTTATGGCACTATCATCCGATACAGAGTCTTGGAAATTGGTTATGCACTAGGTTTTAGCTCAATAGTAAAATCAATCTCTCTCTCAGGAGGTAACCTTGGTAACTCGTTTGGAAAAACATCCTTAAATTCTAACAAAACTGAGTACTGATCGAAGGAGGGTCCCTCCCTTTCATTCACTGCTTCCACTACATATAGTCGACACCCTTGCCTCAAGCATTGCTTAACCTTCATAGTTTAGATAAAGTGTAATGACACCTTTCTCCATACACCCTCGATCTATACTGGCCTTCCTTCGTCGTCAACACAAAGCACCTTTTTTGTGAAACAATCTACCAAAGCTCGATGAGCTTCTAACCAATCCGTTCTAATGATTAGGTCATACGTTTCGAGAGCAGTGACGTATACCTTCAACCTGGTAGTACACACTCCCAGGTTTACTATACAATTATCAACGCAAGGTCCTACTGCTTGTTTTTGACCCAAAGCCATCTTGACTTGTTTAAAGTCACCGTGCTTGTAGGCTTCCAACCCACTCTTTTCTAATGCAGATGGTGAAATGAAACAATCTGTAGCACCAGAATCAAATAAAATCTTAACATTGATATGATTTAGCGTACCCGATGACTCCACCACCATGGATTGATGTTTTGCCTGGCGATTATTAACCGCTGTGTAAATATGGTGGCTGCCACTTACTCTTCCCATCGGGGCATTTCCTTCTCTATGAAAAAATCCTGATTGTAACTCTGGGAAGTCACACTAGTAATGGGGTCCTCCACATCCCCAAAAGGTAACACAAGATTGAACCTGTGCACTATTCTGTGACTATCTCTGAAATGAGTTCCTTCCCCTGGAACCCCTGCTCCTACTAGTTGTTCCCTGAGATGGTCGTGGATTTGCCTACGTCGTTGGTGATGAATGGGATGCTGCACTTGCTGCCATTGAAATCCCTACGACTACTATCCTTGGTGCGACTCTATTACCATATGGAGGTGGCCTTGAGCCCCCTCCCTTAGGAAATATCCTAGGGGCCTTCCCTATGAATCTAGGATGATGCAAAAAGGTCAATCTCGTACCTCCAGTTAAGTTCATATGTTCCTCCACATAACACGCATTTTCCATTGCTTCTACTACTGAAGACGGTTTCCACATCCGCACCATAACCCTTATCTTAGGGTTTAACCCATAGACAAATCATTTTTTCTGTCCTTGTTCATTATCCATGTATGAAAAATATTTGACCAATTACATAAACCTAATCTCATATTCTTCTACGGTTCTATTTCCATGTACTAGAGCATGAAATGCTCTCACCTGTTGTTCCTCATAGTAAGTTGGTAGATATTTCGTTTGGAACCTCTCCTCGAAAAGTTCCCAAGATATGGTGTTCGGGGTAAGATGCAGTTGCCTTTTTAGGTTGCCCCACCAGTTCAAGACACTGTCTCTCAACTGAAAAATCACTATCTTCGCCTTTGAAGTGGACACATAGTCTCTTAAGGAAAAACACCTTGTCATTCCTTCCAACCATGCTTTTGCACGTTCACTAGCATGACCCCCAGCAAACTCCAGAAGTTTGATATTTTGCAGTTCTCTAGTGATGTCTTCGGGTGGAGGTCCTCCCCCTGAATCCCTCGATGCTTTTGGATTACCCATTCCAGATGGTGGGGGATCCACTTCAATCCCTGCTGGTTGATGCCCCTTTAAAGTCTCATTTATGGCCTCCAAAGAGCGCAGTATGAGAGCTAGTTCAGGCGATGGTGGTGGCGACACTAGCGGTCCCTGCAACGATTCCCGTCTGCCTTGATTTCCTCAAGTCCTAACCATCCTGTATAATTTAATTTGCATCAACCAAAGTTGTCAAGGTGAGTTCAAGGACATTTCACATTTGCGCGTCTTAAACTAGAAAACAGGGTTAGGCATAAGTTTTTTTTATTTGTCTAT
>ML791729.1:114255-125345 GCA_009831015.1 Picea engelmannii | reverse complement strand
ATCAGAGAAATCTCTTGCTTCATGAAGTAATTGGTCCAGGTATCATGGTATGTGTCACTTTTGATCATTATAACCTTTAGATATATGCATCTTACTCCCTTTATCTCTGATGACTGCTTGGATCTTACATTAACCCACTTGACCATGATTGGGGGGTTTGATAGGGTGTCCTAGCAAGCCTGTACCCATAGGTTTTGGTTTGCCACTGGGGGTATTTCTAAAGATCCATCATCCTCTCCCATCATATCATCACTTTTCCATCTATTCTCCCACTCATCTGTCCCATTTCCCTAGTCCGGGCATTAGGATGATCTGTTTGTGGGGTTGCACCTTATCTTGTGGGAAGAAGGGGCTAAAGGCCTAAAAGGTAAAAGACACTGGTAAAAGATAAAATCCATAAAAATGAAACCTAGAGATGCCTCACCCAGGGATCTCTGAGAAGGCAATAAAAATCCTCTCAGCAAGAAACAAGAGGGACCCGAAGAAAAATAACAAAGCAACACCTAGCCAAGAGGATAGGGGGTCTCATCACGAGCCATATTATTATGTTCATGGGTACCTAACAACATGACATTGCCACTATCTGGTTACTATGCTAGGGCAGTGACCTTTGGTTGCATGGCCAAGGGAAAGGGGGTCTCATCACGATCCAACCTTATCATCTTTGTGAAAGTGCTTGTGGGTAACATTGTCAGCTTTGGTCACCACACCAAGGCAGTGTCCTCTAGTTAGTCCTTGAAATAAATAGAAAAAAACAAATAAATAAAAAAGAATAAAGGCAAGAAAGGGCTTGGAAAATATTGCATCTGTGACGGGTACAACTCACCTTCTACAAAGGCACCCACCGATAATATCATGCATCCATGGGGCTCTCACTCTACATGTATGTCTGGACATCCCTTATCCACACCACCTCATTTTACATGGCTTGGATGGTACCCCTTGGAGACTTTCCTTTCCTTATGGATACTAGCACAATAGGGTGTCTTGTCCTTTTCTTAATCCTTGTATTGTAGGTCTTTGTAATGTCTTTGATCTATTGGATGATATATCAGGGTTTTTATGCATATGTTTCATAATATTAATGATGAAATGTGATTAACATTTCTATGATCCCTATGACTAATGAGCTCATGGAGGGTGAAGTTTTTGATGTGCAGGACCATGCTCGATGGATAGGTACCATTTGGACTGGTACACATGGGGAGATGATTAGCTCGGACCTCCATGGGGCTGAAGATCCCATCAGATGGTTGTTGAGACCCATCAGAGGGGCAGATACATGATAGTTCTTGATTGAGCTTTTGCACCTGAGAAGAAGAAGGATGTTTCACTAGAGGCACTTTGGTAGAGCTCAGCCTAGGGGGAATGACCCCTTTTCAGTGGAATGTTGGCCTTGGAAGGCTCAGAGCGCCCCCATTCTTACCATGATGTCATGGTCATTCTCGGAGGCAGATTGGGTAGTAGTGGCACATGTGGCATGTTGGAGAGGCCCCTGGAGGGTCAACGTTTTGCTCCTGGATGCCTCATTTTCCCTAAAAGAGGCTAGCGCCTCCCTTGAAGGAGATTTTACCTTTATTACAGCTTAGTTAGGGTTTTAATTTGAAATTTTAATGTAAAAATAGTATGATTTTGGTTTAAAGCCTTTTCGGCTAATTTTTATGACCTAAAATTAATTAAAGGTCACGATACAGTATATATTGAGGAATTTTATCCTCATTTTGACAAAAAACACATCACTCACTCTCATAGTGAGGTCTGATTTTTGTGCCCTATTAGGGTTATTGGCTATTTTTAGGAAGGCACACTTGTTTGGAGAGGATATTTTTGGCAATTTATGGTGTTTTTCTTGAAGGAAGGTTTACAACTAGGGATTGCATACTATTTTCTTGATGATTTGTAAGCATTTTTCTGCAAAACTTCTTGATTGAATGGTTGTAGTTTAATTTCTTGCATCTATTTATATATATACATTGTTGAATCAAAAACCTAGGGGACAAACACACAAGTAGGTTGTTGTCTCATGTCCCCTGATAGAAAAACCTTTTAATCCATTGAAGAAGAAGAAGAGAGCCTAGCCATTGCTACACTCTTTCTATCTTCTTCCCTTAAGCTAGTCGTACTTTTAAACTTCAAGAGGAAGAGGATGTCCCAGGCCTAGGTTATATACACCTAGGGTCATTTTTATTTTAGGGTTTGATGAAAGATCCTTGCCTTTGAAACACTCTTCCTCTTTAAACTCTCTTGTCTTTATTTTACTTGTCTTCGAGCTAGCCATTTGCTGGGAAGGAGGAGAGAGCATGAGGCCTTGCTTAAGCAACACCAGAGTGAGCCTCTCTCCCCTATGGTTCTATATTCAAGGCCCTGCCATTGCAACACCTTGAAACCTTTCCCTCTTGTCCTTTAAATCTCATCCTCTTCAAGTTGTGCATCCTTCTCCTTTTGATTCCATAACCCTATGCACTGACCTTAGCCTCCAACATTGAAGTGAAAGTGACTGAAACAACTCTTAAAAATCTCATGATTTGAAACCCTAACTAACTACTAACCCTAATAAGGCTAATGTCACTCTTGGTTATTTCATCTTGACGCAACATTTTGTCTTTACAAGCAATTAGATGATGGTTTAAGAGAATTTATTGAGTAATGAATTGATTAAATACATTGTTATCTACATCATCTCGATATTTATTGATGAATTGATATTGTTCCATTGCTATATTAATAAACATTGATCTCATCGATATCTATTGTTATAATTTCTCATATATTGATATTAGATAGTTATATGAAGTACTAACCCATTGAATCATAGCTTGCATATATTATTTTGCTATTGTTTTGTTCCGGACAAGTGTTCTCATTTGGGGCTACACTTCATTATTGGTTGTTTAGCCGAACTATCTACTTTTGGTGGTAACCTATGAGGAGGGAATATTACTTTGACCTTTATACCTTAGCCTCTTCAAAACCCCAGGTTACCGGGGACGTCTCCCATGGGCCTAACCTCCCTAACGAGAAAGAACCTCCCCATTGAGGTGACATTGGGTGGGGTAGGTTCCTGTTATGCTAGTTTGGTCTCCATCTCCCAGCCTTTTGACCTAGCAACAAACTATGCGATAACAGGTTGCATCAAACTCCAATCTATAAGAAAAAATTGACACTTTACCATTTGGAGCTTGAAGCACAATTCCAACACCTTTTCCTTCTCTAGAAAAAGCACCATCAAAGTTCACGTACCACACTTTTTCTAACTCATTATCTTGGAATTTATCTTCTATGGGCACAATGGAGTTAGACAAAATGGCATAGTTACCAAGGCCCTCCTCATCATATTTTAACTCATTTTTGGGGTTCTTGGGGTCTTCCACATGGTATTTTCTATACACTTCCCTAGTCAAATTGAAAGTCCTTCCATATGGAGTAGGGAGGGTGGCATAGGATAGATCCATTTGTAAACTACCACCCAAATTTTTAGCTGGCTTTCTATTCAACAAAATTCCCCAAAGATCTAGAACATCAATCACTACAATATCCATTTCAATCATAATATCTGGAAATATTGTTAAGTGCACTTGCAAACCCTTAATCAATCCATATACTTCAATTGTTTGACTATCCAAGGCACAAATGTTATGATAAGGTCAATATATTATTAATTTTAACTGTTCCATTACCTTCTTAGTCATAACATTAGAGCTTTCTCCTGAATCTAACATGCAATTGTGTAACACTTTGTCATTCACAAGTAGAGAAAGGTAGAAAGGAAAATTCTTCTCGTTTTTCCTATCCCAATTCTGTAAAATCACTGTTGCGTCTTGGTAGGCCATGACTAGTTTCTTCTGCACAACATTTTTAGGGGGTTCTTCTATGGCTTTAAGTAACTTTTCCTTTTGAGAAGGGATCTTCATAATTTCTGATACTGGTACCAAAATCTTTGCATTATTCAACCAACCACCTAAGTCAATATTCAAATATTCATTAATAGGTACATTAGACTTAGGAAGACTTGGTGATACCTTGGAAACACTAGTTTGACCTTTATCATGCCCTTTATTTCCATTCCTTTGGTATGTAATGCCCTTATACTTAGCCATTTCTACAATTTTTTGGGGTGTGGGCTTGGGCCCATACTTTTCTATTGCCTTATCAACAATACCACTCATGAAGTTTCCACTACTCCCATGATCACTAACATTCATCCAATCATACAAGCCTCCATAGTACTTTCTACCACACATATTTATTTGTTCATTTCCTTGGCTTCCATAATCATTATAACAATCCTCAAGGAAAACTGGACAAGTAGCTTCCTCATGAAACTCACCACAAGGCCTACAATAAGATATATCCTGATGATCTACCAAGTTGGTGGATTCAAAAGGATTAGGTGGCCTTTGATCATTTTGGGGAGGTCTTCTTGGCCACTTATCATATGGCTTATGTTGTTGTCTATTGTTTTGGGACCTCTCCATAGTAATCAACCTGTTTTGCAAGGCATTTATTTGATTGTCATGGTTAATCTCCATTTGATTAATTAACTGGGTCAATTCCTTAATGCCATAATTTGATGACTCTTGACCCTTTACTTCCTTCCTCTTCTCATCATTAACCTTTGAAGAATAACCTCTTGTGAAACCAGGAATATTGGAATTCCTAGCCTCAAGCATATTATGTTCAACTCTTATAGTTGTAGCTTGTGATGCTTCTAAAGTTTGAGGATCCTTATCCCTTATGGAATACCTCATTTCACCTTCAAATGCCTCAATGTAATAAATAAAAATTGTTTCATTGGAGGGCTTAATGTCCCTATGAAGGCTCTTCACCAAGCTATTAAACTTAGTGTTAAATTCAACCACAGTTTCATTTTCTTTCTTTTGACTAGTGGTAAGAGCAACAAGTTGAAATCTATGTTCCTTTTGATCACCCCATCTCTTCCTAAACTCATTTAGTATTTCCTCAAGGGTGCTAAACTTAGCTGCAGAAAAATTAGTAAACCATTCAACAACATCTCCTTCAAGAGAATATACAAATGAAGTCATATTTATGTCTTCTTCATCATGACCCATACAATATCTTTCCACACACATTTGAAAGTTGAGGATGTGGGACTTGGCACTTATAGCATTGTTCCCCTGAAAGGTAGGCAACTTGTCAATGGCCTTCTCAGGAACTGCATGAGGGGAACCTTGGATTGCTGCAAAGTTCAAAGGTCTCAAAAAGATACTCACGGTTAAGTTAGGATTACTAGTGGGATAATTAGCAATTTTTTGATTATTGTTTTGGAACAAGTATTGGATCTCAGTGAGTGCTTCTTCCCCAAGAATTTCAAGTAGCCTTCTAGGAGCAAGGCGATTTAGCCTCCTCCTATAAACCTTTTCAAGTTCGGGAAAAGAATAAATCACTCCTTGTGAAGTGATCCTAGTAGTATACTTGACAAATTTTTTCAATGGAGTCGCCACTTGGAAAGGAAACACACCAAATCAACCAACAAAAGTTCAATGAATTTTTAGGGACTAAATTTTTTATTACTTAGTTCTTAAAAAATTAAGTTAAGTCGTTTTGACCAAGGATAAATGAATTATCCCTGGAAACGACGCCAAAGATGTTGTCATCCTAATACACACTTGCAAACATGAGAAAATTCCATCTCACTTAGTGTGTCCTTGGAGGCACAATGCCTAGGTTCTCAATCCACACTGTCACCTTGACATAAACCTCTTCCTTCTAGGCTTACTCCTAGGAAAGCCAAGGGGGGTAGACTCTAGTTACTAGATGTGATTTAGCATTTATGTTCTAGGAGTTGGTTTTAATTTGTTAAAGGTTAAGGGGAAAACTAACCTATGATGCTAAGGTAGAAAATGCAAAGTGCAATATTTTCAATGACAAGCAAAACCCTTCCCTAAGTCAACTAAGACTAGTGCCTAAAGGTTGGGAAAGGGGTCAACTAAATTTGAGGGAGTTTAATTACAATAAGGATTACAAGTAAAGTGAAGTTACAATTATACACAACCAAGATACAAGTACTCACAATAAGGAAAGATAGAGATTACAACACTTACACAATATACAGATAGACAAGATTAACAATGCTTAAATGTGAGAATCCAAAAGATATCAAAACATTGAGATTATTCACATAAAGCCAAGCATGCCCCAATAACACTTACTCTATTGGTTTGCTTTTCAATGGAAACCATTAAAGCACTCAAGACTCAACAAGATGATGCCTCCCTAATGGGATGCACAACTTCTTCTTGAATCACACCACAAAAAGCATAAACTGAAAGATATAAACACTTGAAAGATAAATGCCCACCAAAATCAAAAGATTTAACACTTAGAAATTTAACAACATTTGCATGAAAGATAAGAGATGTATAGGTGCTTTCAAGATATATTTCTAAACAATCATAAGATATACCCAAGTAAATATTGTCCTAAAAAACTAAGTGGTTAAGAGTTGCTTAAAGATTCGGTAAATTTTACAAGCCCTCCTAACTAAGTGTCAAACCTTACTCCTCCTCCTCCTATTGCCAAATAACTGTCGGATGCTCAATATAGTAAGGCAATGAGGCCCACCCTAGCTTTCACGGTTAGCCCTAAAGTAAGAGTACTTCCCAGAGAGGACACATCTTGTGTGCCGTGAGACAGTCCCTTGCCTACACTCTCCGTTGTTTTCCTCAAACCCATTTTGGATGGTGAAGATGGTGGAATTAGGTGTCCTAGTTGGTCTAAAATATTATTATGACTTATGGGTAAGTCTTACAGTGTGTTATGAGTGTTTTAGATGAGTTTTAGGTGCCTAAAAATAGTGATTAATGCCCAAAACCGAAACTGTAAATGAGGGTTATGAAGTGTGTTGCAGATTATCATTTAAGAAAGATGAAAATGACACATCTATTCCATCATCATTTACTTTACCATGTGTGAATATGGACTTGAAAGGAAATGAGCAAGTAAAATACAAGAACAACATGTCAACAATTATAGAAAAATGAGGAAACTATCACCACTTAACCATGTGTGCTATTACATGTATGAAATGTGTTAAGTAGATAAAAGACTTGCTGAAATCAAAATTTATATCCTACACCATCCACATATCCATGAACATTTTTTTGCAAGTAAAAGAAACATGAGAGATATGTGTGCCCAAGAAAGGAAAATTTCTTCAAGACATATGTAATCTACTCCATTTGTGGTACCATGCTAAACAAGAAAGATACTTGCAAGAAATTAAACCAAAGAATGCAAAGAAATGAGTATGCCTTAAGGGATTAAACTAGGACGATATAGCATGTGATGACTGTTATCGCTCAGTTTGTAGTCAAGGTCAAGTAGCTGGGAGGTAGGGACCAAATTGGCGTAACAGGAGCTTCCCCACCCACTGATCTGAAAATAGAAGGCTGACTTGTTATGCTATGCAAGCACCCCCTACTTCAATAAATTAAACCTTACAAGACCTTGCTTCATGTGTTCAAATATGCAAGATAGTTTATGTGTTTAGTTTATGCTTCTTCCTTTTTAATGTGCATGTGTGAGGAATGTTCTTTTACAAGATTAAATTTGTGCTATAAACCAATACACAACAATATAAAGTGCAGCAAATAACATAGCAAACTCACAACAATAGCAAGATGATAAAGGAGTTCACCCCTCTCTGGGCTACGTCTCCTTGAGCCTCCTTCAATGGACTTGGCTCTTTGGGATTAGTTTTTCAAATGTTCTTTTACAAGATGCTGCTCAAATCCAATGGATTTAAAGACTGTACCATTGGGTTCAGAATATACAAAAACCCCAAATTTGACTATTAGAACTCTGAAAATGGATCTTGTCTCATCCAGTAATGACCTCTTCTACATGTGGCCTCCTTGCTTCTCCGAGATTCAATGCGGAAAAAACACCTGTAAAAGTCCTCCAATGGATCTGAAACCTATCACAATGTGTTCAAAGCACAATAATTAGTCAAAAATGACTATTCAGTCTCAGAAAATAGATATGGGCTCATCTGAGCAATGCCTCAAACAATGAGGCCTTCAAGCTTCCTGGAGCTTCCTCAAACTTCAATGGTTAAAAACCTATAATAGAAGTCTCCAAATTCCTGTGAAAGATGTGCCAATGGACTTAGAACGTCCAAAAACCCCTAGCTGGGCTTTTTCGGCACCTCATTTGGCCAAAAACTCCAAAAATTATGCCTTCTGCCATTTTTCCCCTTCAAGCTCTGTTATTGGTTCGCCATTCTGCACCTGTGAGTAAATGAACCTAGCTCTGAGCGTTTTCCCATGCCTAAACTCAACACCCACGCGCCTTCCACAAAACGCGCCAAAATGTCGAATGGTTAACGAGATTAAGGCCCCCGAGGATGGAGGTGTTGGGCGCATGGGGGCCATGTGGCCACGTCCCAGCGCTAAAATAGGCACCTGTTTCCACCGTTCAATGGATCTGTGACAAGTGGCTAGGCACAAAAGTTAAACGTTTGAAAACCCAAAAACGCGCGCCTTTGAACAAAGGAATGGTCATGTAAAGGAAACCATGCGACCGGGGTTTGCTATTTGTTTTGAAACGCACCCAACCATCATATTCGAAGGGTCACATGTAGAAACATATAATATGACCGTGACTACATTTGTAATATGTTCGCGCACCCATTCCACATAGCATGTGGTCATAGCTATACACATATAAAATGCATAGAACCGGGGCTAAAACTTAAAATTCCACGCGCGCCATTTGTCAACCGGTATGGTTATGTGGTAACAGTTAATAGAACCATGGTTTATGATTTAAACACTGCACGCACCAAATGATATATGGGCATATGATAGTGCGCATAAAATCGGGGGTCGGGGCTAGCCCTGGCCCAACCCCCCCACCAAACAATACAAAATGTCCATTTAAATATAATCAAACATGTATTCATTACAAAAACTAACATGGGGCTCGATGGTTGGTGGAGGTTTGTAAGGGCGTTGCATAGTGGGGAGGTCTGGGGGTCAAACCCAGCGGGCTCCATATAAATTTTAAACGACCAAATAGCCAAACTTGGGGTGCCACGTGGCAACCCTTGATTGGGCCACGTGGCACCCTATCATATGCCCAAAATGATGCCACATGTCACTAAATGATTCACCAATTGCCAACGAATCCCAAACCGCCACATAAGCACTGCCAACTCAGCTTCCACGTCAGCGTATGGAATGTATGGCCTGCCACGTCACCGTACAGACTGTATAGACAGGTACAGTCAGCATCCAATTTTTTCCCTGTTTGGCTCGGCGAACAGATCGCGATAACTTCTCCATACGGACTCCGTTTGCGAAAGTAAATATACCACCGGAATCAGGAAGACGAGACAGACACAATGGCACCATTTTCATCGCATTCCAAGCACTTTGAAAATTGACCAAATTTTTGACCCTTGGTCCAGATTTTGATCACCCACTGTCACCTCGATGGGGAGCTCTTTCTATTTAGGGTGGCTAATCCCAAGGGAGACATCCCTAGTAATCTGGGGTATTGAAAGGAAAAATATCAAGAGGTTAAGGCTCAAAAGGTCAAAGTAGGTTTTCCCCTTCACAGATTACTGCCAAGGAAGATAGTCAAAAATAAGGTATTCCACTGATCAGGCACCTGTTTGCGAGACAAGGCAACAATAAAGCTAAAATATGCCATAGTGGTTAGTACTTCATAAATTAATGACTATCTTTACTGTATATGAGCATGAATAATAGTAATTATTGACGAAGTCAATGATTGCAAATAAATGTAAGTTTTAAACCTGCGAAGTAAAGCAATGCATATAGATTCTTAAGCAATACAAAAATTAATCAATGGCTCATACACATAGTACACAGAGATTTTTACCTGAAACCCTCAACCGGGAAAACCTTTCTTATTTTCATTATATCGAATTTCACCATTCACCATACAATATATACAATGTTTTTAGGTATTCCGTAGATACCAAAACCCTAATCCCTTAATCTAGGATTAATTTACAAATCAGCTAAAAATAGAAAAATCTGCTAAAAATAGCAAAAACCGCCCAAAAAAAAAAAATCGGGGCATTGCTCCGAACCCCATAGGCCTCGGGCTACCACCCAGTTCCAAACACTGCATGTAACTAGGGGGGGGCATACTTCCGCCCCCCCCCTGGGACCCCCCTAGGAAATCGCCCGGTGCACACGACAGAGCCCTAGGTGAAGGGATCATCAGACACAGTTGTTGTATCTGACGCACCCACACACACACACATGCAAAGAATATAACACACACCCAACAATAAAGGCTATGGCTAATATTACTTCTTCAATAAATACCAAATGATAGAGCATTCAATGTACAAAATCAATCCTTGAATTATCACAATGCATTAAATACCATAAATATGCTCACATATAATGTTGCTGCGTCAAGCCTGCTAAGGGTGATGTCAACCCTATTCTAGGTTAGTTTTGGTAGGCAAAGAGGTGGATGTTTTTCAAAGTAGGCCAATGAAAATACTCAACACTTCTATGTCTATCAATGGATGACCTAGCCTCAACTTTAATACCAAGCAAAAGTTCAAAAGAGGCAAGACGTCATCAGCAAATTAGGGTTAGTAAATCGATAGGTTTAGTTAGGGTTTCAAGTTTTAGAAGTTTGGAAGATTGTTTTAACACAAAAGGATCAACGTTGCATTTTTAGACTAGTGCCTTAGGGTAAATGGAGTCAAGGAGTAAGGCTAGAGGCTTGGAAGGATCTAAATCTAAGGAAGGGAGAGTTAGGCTTAATGGTGCTGCAATGGCAGGGCCATGAAGTCAAAACCCTAAGGGGAGGAGGCTCATTCCGGTGTTTCTTAAGCAAGGCCTCATGCTCCTCCCTCTTTCCTTAAAACTCTTTGGCAAAAATGGCTAGCTTCAAAACATAAATCTAGGGTTGAAAAGTGTTGTAAGGCTAAGGCTCTTCAAACCCTAAGAGTCAAACCCTAGGTGTAAACTTAATTAGGCCTAGGACGTCTTCCTTTTTCAACTTATGTTAAGAAACTAACTTAGAAAAAAGAGAATTAGTGTATCAATGGCTAGGCTATATTCTTCTTAATCAAATGG
>ML791729.1:97529-113631 GCA_009831015.1 Picea engelmannii | reverse complement strand
TCTGAGGGAGACGTTGGCCCCTTTTGGGCAAGATCAACATCCAAGAAGAAAAATGTTGGACCCCTTGGGGCTCCTGCATCCTTCCACACGTGCTAAATAATCCCAGTACACTGCCACATGCTCCAGAAAATGTCTAGCCTGCCCTGGGTGGCATCCTGTCTATCAAAAGCCATCATCTCGTCTGCAGTGGGTGATCCCCCTAGGTCGGGCTCTGCCAAAGAGTCCTAGGTGAGGAAGTCCTTCTTATTCTTCATGCAATGGCTCTTCACAACGTTGTCCTACCTCTGCCATCCTAGCAACCATCTGATGGGCTCTTCAGCCCCATGGAGGTCTGAACTAATCATATCCCCATGTGTTCATTGGTACTTGTCCACCGGGTATGGTCTTGCACATCAAAAACTACACCCTCCATGGGCTCATCAGTCCTAGGGATCATAACAATGTCAATCATATTTCATCATTAAATTTATCAAATACATGCATGAAATCCCTAGCATATCATCTAAGAGCTCAAAGACATTACACAGATCTACTATACAAAGCTGAAGCAACCGACAAAATAACCTATTGGGATGATACCCACAAGATAAGGAAAGTTTCCTTAGAGGATTATTCAAGCCATGTTTTATGAGGTGATATGGTTTTTAGGGATGTCCAGTCACAGTAAGACCAAGGGCAGGTGTTGTTTGTGCGTGCCTTTGTAGGAGGCGAGCTGTACCCGTCATGGATGCATTTTTTCCAAGCCCTTTATTGCCTTTATTTTTATTTTATTGCTTTTCTTTCCTTTTACTTCAAGGTCTAACCAAAGGACACTGCCTTGGATTGGTGGCCAGAGCTGACAGTGTTACCCACAGGTATCTTTGCAGAGATGATAAGGCTGGCTCGTGATGAGACCCCCTTTCCCTTGGCCATGCAACCAAAGGTCACTGCCCTGGCGTGGTGACCAGATGATGGCAATGTCATACCGCTGGATACCTATGAACATAATGGACCGGCTCGTGATGAGACCTCCCATCCTATTGGTTAGGTATTTTTTTATTATTTTTCTTAGGGTCCCTTTAGTTTCTTATCAAGAGGCCTTTTATTGCCTTCTCGAGGATCCCCTGGGTGAAGCATATCTAGGTTCTATTTCATATGGATTTTATCTTTTACCAGTTGCTTTTACCCCCTGGGCCTTTAGCCCCTTCTTCCCACAAGACAAAGTGTAACCCTCAAAGGTCATCCTAATGGCTGGACCAGGGGAATGGGATAGATGTGTGGGGTATAAGATGTAAAATGATAAAAATGATGGGAGCAGATGATGGCTCTGCAAATCCCCCTTGGTGGCTAACCAAAACCATGAATATCAACTTGCTAAGTCACCCCATCAATCACCTCGACAATGGTCAAGTGGATTAGTGTAAGATCCAAGCAGTCATCAGAAATGAAAGGAACCTAATGCATATATAAGAAGGTTATAACAATCAAACATGACACATACCATGATACCTCGAACCAATTACCTCATGGAGCAAGAGTCCTCTTTGATGCAAGTCCAAGCCGGTGGTGATGGAAGCTGCTGCTGCTGACAAGACAAATCTGGTGAAGAAGAAGAAAGATGGGCCTTCCAGGGCCACACTCAGGTCAATCCTGCTCTCGGTACTCCATGTCTAGGACCTGTGGGCCTCGAGACATGATCTCCTAGTTATCCCTGGATATCGGGGATAACAATGACTACTCTAAAAATTTTAACCCATTTGAATCACACACGCATCAACACATCACTAACATCCTAGCCATACGATTTTGGGGGTTACTCTCCCAAGGTGTAGGCAATTATATGAGAAAAACTTGGAAATGGAAAACAAACCACTCATAATGGCACAAGGTGGAGGTCAAGCCTACCAATATTGTGCCAAAGAGGGTTGTAAAAGAGATACTAACAATTATTATTGCGTCCCTAGCCACACAACCTTGTCCTAATGACAAGTGGAGCAAAAGAACAACAAATAAATGAAATAAGCTAAGTCCTAGCCCAATGATTTTGGGGGGTTGGCTGAGCCAATCTCTCTCCCAAGGTGTAGGCAACAAATGCTTTGCAAAATAAACTTACAATGGCTGGAAAATACACAATAGAATACAAGCTTGAAGGGAACTAACCGGGGGCTTGCTACAATGCTAGAAAATATGAGAAAGAGAAGAGATGAGTTACCCAACTAATGGAGAAACCCTTGAGGTGTTGTGTGACCGAATTTGGGCAACATAACCCTTTGTACCTGGTAAGAACCTGCAAAAACCAACAAGCAAATGCTTGCTGGAAATGCTGCACAACACAACAAAGTTAAGATTTTTTTTTTTTTTTTATGCATAATTTTTTCACATAAAAAAATCTCCAACTAAAATTTGAAATTATTGACCTATATAAGATGGTTAGCTATAGAAATATTATGGATATGAACAAAAAATATCAGATCACAAGAAGTAAGAAGTGTGAGAAGATCTTGATGGAAAACTCCCTCTTGAGACTATCCCAACAACACCTTAGAGGAAAACCTGCAAAACTCAAGCACTATGTGAGGTATAGAAATAGATAACATGTGAGAGTAAGCTAACACAATGATATGCTTCAAAATATTAACTACTTTACATATATAGATCAGCAACAATACTATTGATGTATCTACTCAAGCAAACTACTTTGCCCAAGAATCTACTCAAAACCATACACAATGCCAAAAATGAACAATGTCACCTCATATGAAAGAAAAAAATGAGAATGCTCTTGATTACTGAAAATCATTCAAAGCTTATTATTAATCCAAATGGGAGAACCTTGCAACAACAAATTGCTCCAATGCTCTCAAGAGAAAAATGGGATGAATGTATGATGGCAAGAGCAAGAGAGTGGGGAAAAATTTCTATAGCATAACCTTAGCTCAAATAATGGTAAATAAATGAGAGGAACATGGATATATTTATAGCTCAAGAGGCAAGGTGAATCCTCTTATATGAATTCCAAGTGTTGCAAATCCAAGCAAAGGAGGGAATCTCTAGAAGAGGGGCACAACTTTAGGGTTTGGGGCATCGATAGATGGGTGGAAATGAGGTGGAGGGTGTGGGAAAAATAAAGGATGAGGTGGTGGGATAATAGGGGTGCACTACACATGGGAGGGACCCACAAACCATTTAAATGGAGTTTCCTAAGGTTCATGGGTGAAGGGGGGCGCAAATCCCCCTAGGGGGCATGAGGAAGTGAGGGAGTGTACAAGTGAGGGGGTGTACAAAGGTTGTAAGGTGGGTTGGGTAGGATAGGTATCACTTTTCTTTCTCTTATCCATCATCAAACTAACCCATTAACTCATATTTACAAAATTTACATTTTTAACTTAGCAATAAAAATTGTTGATTTGACTGACTTTGACTCCGGGTGGACAATTGACTAGCAAAACTTGTCTGACTAAGATGAAACTTGGTCCAAGGGTGTAGGGGGTGACGTTACATTTTATTTGAGTACAAATACCCCTATAAAAATCCCAAAGACCTATATTTTTACAATAATTGCTCAAAAACAATTAATTAATTAAATAATTAAAATCCCAACCTTAGGAAAATTAATTAAATTTAATTAATAAAAAAAAAACCTATCTAGACTCAACGAAATTCCATGAAACTTTCTACAATGTCTAACATGGTCATTTAAATCATTCCTAAACAATATCTACCAGAGGATGAGACCATTAGAACGTCGTTCACCACTTTGGAGGAATTATTGCAAGTGTGAGGGAAAAACTCAAGGGAAATCAACTAAGCTGAAAATCCCAATTGACAACCTGAGGATAAAAAACCCTCAGTGAAAATAAATCTCCCAATGAAAACATCCCAAGGTACCTAACATAAATATGATCCATGCATACCTATTACATTATTAACCCACACAGGGGTGCCGAAATTTCGTTTACAAAATTTCATGCTAGAGGCATAAATTGCCCAGTAGAACCAAACTGTCTTAGACATATTTGCATCTAATGATGCATATCTTCATGGCACATGGAGTTGACCCCCTAGTTGAATAGGTGGTAAAAACCTAGTTAATGGTAATTTTAATTGATTTTTAATAAAAATTGTAAAAACTAGGTCCTTGGGATTTTGATAGGGGTATTTGTGCCCAAAAGAAATGGAATGAGACCCCCTACACCCTTGGACCACGTTTCATATCAATTGGAAATTTTTTTCTAGGTGTTTGTCCATGAGGAGTCTAATTCAGTCTAAGAGTGAGAGAAAGAGTGGGAGAACTTATCCAAACCTATTCCTAAGTTATCCTAACCCTTTCCCAACCTTTACTTCACTCCCTCACCTAGCCATTAATTCAAAATGTTTCACTCCCCTAGGGAAGTTACGCCCCCCTTCTAGAAGAATCTTTATAAAATCAAAAAATAAAGTTGTGGGGCCTCTTCTCTCCCTTGGTGTGCCTTCCTAGTCCCTCCACCTCATCATTTGACTTTTCAAATACTTGACAACTCATTCCAACTCATCTTCCAAAACCCTAGGTGACTAAAACCCTAGGAAGTGTACCCCCCTTCTTGAGATGCTCAATGATGCTATGAGATTGACACTTGGAGAGAATCCAAGAGGGGTAAATCTTGGCTCCCAAGTATAAATAAGAGCCTCCCGTCCCTCATTTTCACATGATCTATGATGAATCCCGATTTGGATTCGAAACATCTGACAAAATGATACCAACTGTGGATTCTCCAACAAATAATTTTGAAATTCCTCTTCTCTTCTCCATTCTCTCCCAGTCTTCTCTCTCATTCTTCTTTCTCTCTCTTTATTTTATCAATCTTGGGAAATTATTTGTCTTAGCTTGCCTTCTAATAAATAAATATATGAAGGAAATACTGGAATTGGGAGTCTTCTTGGTGTCTTGGATCTACATTGGAGGTAACTTGTATTTAGTTTTGTTGAGTTTTGCTTATAGATCTAGTGTAGGATGTCCAAGGAAAGTATTTTGCTTGGATAGATCTATTGTAGTATTTCCATAGATCTTATGTGTAGTAGTTTCCTAGTTTTAGAAAATTTCTTTTTTAATATCATTGGATATACTCACCCTCTGTAATGTTCCCAAGCCAATTTTTTCACTTGGAAGACTAACTGATCACTGATGAACTGATGTGTGTGTGTTTACTTGCAGGTTTACTTCTTGAGTTATGTCTTAGGGTTGTAGATTCAGTTAACAAGTATATGACATAGATCTGAATATATAGCAAGTGGAGATACAAGATACGACAAGAAACACCAGATATGGAACCAAACATCATAGATCTGACCTTTATTGATATAATAAGAAAGAACCTGATACAATAAGGATGTAGATCTGGAAGAACATCAGATATATCCAATATATATGATATGAGCTGCTACAAAATTCTCTCGATAAGAATATATAAGCCGCCAAAGGCTGAATACAAGATGAAGACCAATACAAGGAGAACCAGGGTCAAGTCCAACCCCCCCTGGCTGAAGGCACGTCCTCCCGAATAGTTGTGGAGACCCAATATTTTGGACTAGCTGTTGGAAGCCTCCAAATGACACCAAACCCTATATAATGATAGATCAGGGTGAGTAGAACCCCCTCTCGAAGTCTCAGGACGAAATTTCAAGAGAGGCTCCTCCAAATGTTGAATCTTTAAGTGAAGTTGTACCATCCTGAATACTATCAAACCCTAATATTTATGCCCTGTTGAAGGAGATCTATAAACACTGTGAAACTATCCAAGATGATAGATTGGGCCAAGGGAAGCATCCTGGTGAATTCTCAAGGTGATATCTGGACTTTTACTTCTCCAAAATGAAGATATCTGAATCTCAATAACACCCTCCTTCTATCCAAGTTGTGTCAATGCTCTAGGAAATCATTTGGAAAGAATAGCTCTCTCAAAATGCACTAGAATTGAAGATAAATGCCCCACAATAAAAACTCAAGTGTTAAAATATCCAAAATCCCTTCCAATCTCTTGGATTGAACTTCCTTCAAACAATGATGTGCCCCCTTACTGAAAACCCTCAAGGGTACAACCTGTTGTTGTCCTGGATGAGTGATGGTACCTGTAGTTGATGTAGAAGGGTTTGGGTGGAGTATTTAATCCCCGAGACCAACCTTGGAACAAGATAGGTGGAATATTTCACCACTTAGTTGTCCTCTAGGGTTTGTATTCTCAAAACCCTCAAAACTGTGTACTCAAGAGCCTAAAAGAAAAATGCATAATAATCAAAGATGAGTGAGAGGTGCGCCCTTGCCTTTCCTTTGTACCTCCATTCTATTTCTCTGTTGAGTTAGTTAATCCCTAGGGTTAACTCATAATTCAACCTCAAGTGTTATAATTCTTCATTGAGTTACCTTTTACCTTTTCAAGTCAACTTAATATTATAACGTTGAGTTTAGCTGAATTTTCCCCCATGCTGCATGAGACTATAGTCTAGTGGGGATGACTAGACTACTAAGTCTCTACAATCCTCTTTATCAAGAGGTGGGGGAAATTACACCCCATTTTATTATCTTGTAGCTTAGTCTCTCATATTTGCAGGTTACTAAGGGGTTAGAAAGAGTAACTTCAGATCTGGAAATTATCTTTTCACCCACTTATTTTTCTCTTAAAAATTTATGTTCTTATCTATCTATTTCCTATAACACTTTGAGTACATTCTATGATCTTGAATACCTCTCTTTCAACACATTATTTTCTTTCCTAAAGGTAAAAAAATTCTGGTTTTCACTAACAAAATATTTTTGAAGAATTTTGGTGTTTTTGTAGCATTTCTAGCAAGCATTAGCTTGCTGATTTTCTACAGGTTTTCACCAAAAATAGGGAGGAACAAACCATTTGGGACCATCTAAAGTCAATTAAACACCTACAAAGTTGGGGAAAAAAACACCCACTCTTCCCTCTCTCTAATTCTCATTGTAATCAAGCCCAAGGGAGTTCTAAGGGCTTTCTCTTCTCAAGCAAATTTAATTTTCTGCGTTTTATTTTTATTGTTTGCCTACACCTAGGAAAGAGTTTGGAAACGCCAACCATCCTATATCGTAAGGATAGGAACTTAGATTTATTTTCAGCATTGTTTTTCATTTCTATTTTGCCCCACTTGTCCTTAAGACAAGGTTGGGTGGCTAGGATTAGTTTCCTTTCAAGTTATTTTATTTTTTATTGCTTGCCGACACCTAGGAAATAGTTTGGCCAAGCCAACCATCCTATATCGTAAGGCTAGGTGTTAGTTGTGGTTTATTGCTTCTATTTCTTTTGTATGGTTTATCTTTGGATCTTAGAAGATATTTTCATTTCATTTCTTAAGCCATTGAGACATAGTAACTTGTGTTTTTCAAGCATTTCTTTTATTTCCAAGTAGTTATTTTGCTTTCAAGTTAAATCACTTAATCTCTTTCAAGCTAAAGAAATTTACTTTAATTTACTTTGCAAGCACTTAACTTAACTTAACTTAAACAAATATTTAAGGCTCAATTTACCGTAGATCCATAAGGATTCAATTTATCTAGTTAATTAGAGAACCTTTAACTGTCTCAACTTTGCCACCAAGAAAGGAACCTAAGGAAGAAGCAGGGGGTGTTAGATCAGGGATGGTCTCACGACACTAGGTGTCCCCCTTGTGGAGTACTTTTGTTCCCGGATTGACCTGTGAAGCTAGGGTGTGGCCTTGTTTTCCTCACTTCTTGAGCACCCAACAATATTTTTGGTATAAACGGGGAGAGTTCTAGGGAAGTCGCATAGTTTTAGGATTCACACTTTAACTTAATCAACTTAATCAATCCTAAAACTTAATCCACCTCAACTTGGTATAATTTCTTGATATTTTGATGGTTTATTCTCTTTAATCTTGCAAGAATTTCACTTAAGTTACTTTTCATGCAATTTTATTTGAGCACTTGTGGATAATTAACTAGTAGTTGCTCATCTTTTTCCCATGGAGGCTTTCCATGCTTTATCTTTCACTCCTCAAAGTCTCACATCTTGTGGAGGCGCTTATTGTTTGTAGTTGTGTTGATGCCATTGAAGACAATCCATTGAATTTGCGCATCTTGTGGAAGCACTTCATTGTTTGAGTTGTTGGAGTTTTGTGTTGTGGTGATTATCTCTTGAGTACTCTTTCCTTTCCTTGCACAAATCAAGTCAAGTTGGTGTTTTCTTTCCTTTCTTGTTCATAGTTGTATCTTTAGTATTCTTTATATTATTTTGTATAGATAGTTGTATCATTTATCTATTCAATTGTTATATAAAGTAATTATTTTGTATCTAATTGTAATCCTTTGTAAAGTTTAATCTCTTTGTAACTTTAGTTCACCCCATTACCCAACCTTAGGCACTAATTTTAGTTGACTTAGGGAAAGGGCTTGCCTTTTCATTTGAAATATTGCACTTTGCATTGTTTTTCTTTCATATAGGAAAGATTCCCCCAAACCTTTAACCAATTAAAATAAACTCCTAGAAGTAACCTTTAATCTCACATAGTAACTAGGGTCTACCCCCCTTGGCTTCCCTAGGAGTAAGCCTAGACTAAAGAAGTTCAAGTCGAGGTGATAGTCGGCTTGAACTTAGGCATTGTGCCTCCAAGGACACACTAAGTGGATTGAGACTTAGTCCAAGTTTATAAGTGTGTATAAGGATGATAACATTTGTGGAGTCATTGTCGGGGATAAGTCTTTTATCCTTGGTCTTATTGACTTAACTTAAATTATTCTTTTAGGACTAAGTAATAAATTTACTTGCTAAATTTTTTTAACTTGATTTGGTCTTTCATTGTTTTCTTACTCTCCAAGTGGCAACTCCATTGAAAAATTCTTTGAAGTATACTACTAGGAGCACTTCGCAAGGAGTGACTTACACTTTTCCTGAACCTGAAAAAGTTTATAGGAGGAGATTAAATCGCCTTGATTCTAGGAGGCTACTTGAAAGTCTTAGGGAAGAAGCACTCACTGATATCCAATTCTTGTTTCAAACTAATAATAAACCAATTGTTAATACTACAACAACTAATTCTAATGTAACCATGAGTATGTTTATGAGGCCTTTGAATTTTGCAACAATCCAAGGGGCTCCCCACATGATTCTTGACAAATATATTGAGAAGAAACATATTTGGCATCGTTGTCGGGGATAAGTCTTTTATCCTTGGCCTTACTGACTTAACTTAAATTATTCTTTTAGGACTAAGTAATAAATTTACTCGCTAATTTTTTTTAACTTGATTTGGTCTTTCATTGTTTTCTTACTCTCCAAGTGGCAACTCCATTGAAAAAAGATTTGAAGTATACTACTAGGAGAACTTCGCAAGGAGTGACTTACACTTTTCATGAAGCTGGAAAATTTTAAAGGAGGAGATTAAATTTCCTTCCTCCTAGGAGGCTACTTGAAAGTCTCGGGGAAGAAGCACTCACTGATATCCAATTCTTGTTTCAAACTAATAATCAACCAATTTTTAATACTACAACAACTAATTCTAACGTAACCATGAGTATTTTTATGATGCCTTTGAATTTTGAAGCAATCAAAGGGGCTCCCCACATGATTCTTGACAAAGCTATTGAGAAGTTGCCTTGTTTTCCAGGAAATAATGTTTTAAGTGCACATTCCCACATTCTGAGTTTTGAATTATGTGTTGATAAGTGGTGTTATGGGCATGATGAGGAGGATGTGAAGATGAGATTGTTTGTGTTCTCCCTAGAAGGGGATGCTATTGAATGTTTTTCAGATAAGGATCCTAACAAGTTTAATACCTTTGCCAAAATAGTGAAAGCTTATAAAGAAAAGTGGGGTGATCATAAAGAGAACATATTTTTGCTTGCTTCCCTTAGCTCAAGTTAGAAAAAGGAAAACAAAACTATGGATGAATTTAATAAAATATTTAACGACTTGGTGAAAAGTCTCCCTACAGATATTAAGCCTTCAGATGTTGCAATTTTGATTTATTATATGGAAACTTTTGAGGGATAAATGAGATATGCACCAAGGGATAAGGATCCTCAAACCCTTAAGAATGCACAAGATATGGCAGTAAGGATTGATAAAAATATGCAGGATGCTAGGAAGTCTAACATTAATGGTTTTTCTAGAGGAACTTCCTCTCAACCTTATGAGGAAAAGAAAAGGAAGATTGAAAGTTAAGGATCTTCTAATGATGGAATTAATGAGCTCACTTAATTGATTAAACAAATGGAGATTAATCATGATAATCAATTTAAGGAACATGTTAATCAAATTAAGAAGATGGATATTAACCAAGCTAATCAAATGAATTCCATGCAAAATAGGTTGATAGCCATGGAAATGGGTCAATCTAGTAGGCCCCAACATAGGCCAAATGATAAATGGCCTAAGGGACCTCCTCCTCAAGATCAAAGACCACCACCATTTGAATCCACTAACTTGGTTAATCACCAAGCTATTCCTTATTATAGACCTTGTGGACAATTTCATGAGGAATCAACTTGCCAAGTCTTTCTTCAACTTTGTGATGAAATGAGACCTTATAGAGAAGATGTCGAACAAGTTAATATGTTTGGTAGTGAATATAATATTGGCATGCATGAATGGATGGATTCGATGGAACATAGTGAGGGGGTAAACTGTAATAATATTGTGGAGGACAGAGTAACAAAAATTTTTAGTCCTAAGCCTACTCCACAACAAGTGTAAAAAATGGCTAGATATAGAGGCATTACTTATCAAAGAAATGGAAATAATAATCA
The DNA here is from genome assembly GCA_009831015.1 of Picea engelmannii. NCBI lineage: Eukaryota > Viridiplantae > Streptophyta > Pinopsida > Pinales > Pinaceae > Picea > Picea engelmannii. The sequence continues at coordinate 102,893 of ML791729.1, read as the reverse complement.
GGGTAGGCCTCAAGGGAGTGTTTTAGGAGCACCTCCTCCACCTCCTAAACCAATGGTTCACACAAGTTTAGATTTAAATATTGATTTAGGAGGGTGGTTAAGTAATGCAAATATGTTGGTGCCTGTGTCAGAGATAATGAAGATTCCTTCTCAGAGGGAGAAGCTACTTAGATCCTAGAAAATCCTTCTCAGAATAATGTTGACATTCCACCAGTAGTAGCTTATCAGGATGCACTAGTTATCTTGCATAATATGGATAGGGGAAACGAAAAGACTAGATCATTTTTCCTCTCTTTGCTCATGAATGATTTTATTCTTCATAACTATATGCTTGATTCAGGAGCTAGCTCAAATGTTATGACTAAGAAAGTAATTGAACAATTTTATCCAAGTGGATACCGGTAGCCACCCACCTTCTCCAACTGGCCCAAAACATGTTTCTGGCAATTTTGGTAATTTACTATTTTTAGTAGTTTTTAACTTCCGGGGCCATTTTAAGGACCTAAACGATAGTTTTTGAGAAAACGGGGAGCAACATGGATGGTAGATCAATGTTTCTCATCCAAAAGTTGTATTTCTCGAATAGATATTTCCAACAAGCTATCATGCACCCCAAACGGAGATCGTATGCCAATGTTACGCCCCTGGAAAGTTGACGTATCAACTACCCCCATCAGGGCCTGCAAACCTTTTGGCTTTTCATCTTCCGGGGTTAGAGTTTTGGATTTTCCTTATGTTAATAAGACCCTTAGAGCCTCATTATAATTATCATCTTCTTGCAAATGTGAATATTCATCACATCTCTTCTCAGAGATAAGCTACCACCATTCTAGCAAGTCTTTCACTCTGTACTTTTACAGTCTCTCTACATTTATTTCATTAATAGAAGTTGTGTATTACTGTATATTTGTGAATCTTGTTATATTTCTGCTATATCTCTGTTATATTGTTGTCTCTCTTGCAATATCTCTGAATATTTTTGTGTTACATCTTTCCTCTCATTTTGTGCCGAAAATAATCTGGATCAGTGGTATCAGAGCAGGCTGCTCTTGATCATTTTCAGAGCATGTCCCTGACGAGGTTTGAGTATAGAAAGTTGGGTCTCGAGATTGTCTCTCTTGAGGAAAATCACTCTCTCACACCCAAGAAACCCTGAATGTCAGAAGAAAATTAAAATGACGGAGAAGACGATCCTATCAGTCTGTTGCTTGAGCAAGCTCTCACGCGACAGAGGGACGAAATGATGGAGAATTTTTCCCACATACTTCAATGCCTCCTAATAGAATTAGGTGCATCTTCATCAAGTGGCCACTTTGGAGGCACCTCGCCTTTCAAGCTATAGGTTAATTTTGATATTCTCATATTTGAAGGTCAAATAGATGCAAATGCCCTAGATAAATGGTTAAATCTGCTAGAAGGTTATTTCTCTGTTCATAATTTTTCTGACAAGGAAAAGATCAAATTCACACTCCTAAGGCTCTGCCCCATGTCAAACATTGGTGGGAAACTTACTGGGAGCAGAGTTCCACAAAGGAGTCTTGAATATATGGGGCCGAGCCCACTTGGAATTTTTTTGTGGATGCGGTAAAGGAACAGTACTACCCCGTTGGCAACTATGAGGACCAGTACATGATATGGACCACACTGCGACAAGAGAGGGGAGAAGAAGTTCTAGAGTTCACAAATACCTTCCATACCTTTCACACCAAGCTGGGTATGAAAGGCTCTACACGACATTTGGTTCTGAAATACCGTGGGGCTCTACATAGATACATCTAAACTGAAATGGATTTTCTGGACATCTCATCACTCGGTGCTGCCTATCGATATGCTGTTAAAATCAAGCAGAAATTTAAGCACCAGAACAAATGGGAGTTTGGGTCTGTAAATCCACAACAACCAAAGTATGACAAAGACAACACTAACAAACAGTCTCTCGAAAACTAGTCCAAGCCACAGCAAAATAAGGGTCACGGGAAGACAAAGAAGGACACTGGAAAATGGTGCGATTTCCACAAAATCACCTGGCACAACACTGATGAATTTCGCTCAAAATAGTCATTGGTGGCTGAGATCAAAGACAAGGAACTGAACCCTGATTCAAAATATGATTATGAAAATACTGGTAAAAGATAGATCATCGACGCAAACCCCACTATTATTTTCGCGACTACAACAATTCAACTAGAAGAACCAACAGATCCAGAAGAGGGGGAGCACCTTTTTCATTCACAGATGTAGGTGAAGGGGACCCCGCTGCATTTTATTGTTGATAGCGGAAGCCATAAGAACCTCATCTCAACAGAGGTCGTCAAACAGTTGGGATTGTCGACAACACCATACCCACAACCATACAACATCGGGTGGCTTCACCAAGGATGAGATCTTTGTGTCATCCAACAGTGTCAATTGTCATACGACATCCAGCCCTTCAAGGATGAGGTATTATGTGATGTTTCCCCACTAGATGTTTGTGATGTTCTCTTGGGCCAACCATATATGTGGAAACGCCATGCTATCTATGAGTCTTGACCCCGTAGTGTCATTGTTACTCTAGGGGGTCATCTCTATAGAATACCATAGGTAGTTCCAACTACTGCCCCACCTAAACAGTGTCGCAAGGTAGTATCTCATACTACAAAATTCAGCTTCTTCATAATCTGTTCAAAAGGTGAATAGAAGGATATTGAAACCACCACAGCTTCGACCCAAGCACCTTCTATCCAACAGAAGTAGGTCGACAAGGTTGTAGAAAATCACAAATATTCCTTCTACGCACAGTCATCTAAAATAGCTAGACTAGTTAAAAAGGTCCAAACCTTCCAGCCAAAGGTTTGTGATAGCCTTCAACAAGCTAAGCAATGCCACTTCTCCAGCAAGGTAAGAAGATCACCAAGATACAAATTCAACAATTGCTTTCCCCTCTCCCCCGGGAACTCAACATAATGGAGAACATTGCTTCCTAAGGAGGGAGGATTGATCTAGGTAGATATCGGTGGCCACCCACCTTCTCCAGCTGGCCCAAAACATGTTTTTGGCAATTTACTATTTTTAGCAGTTTTTAACTTCCGGGGCCATTTTGAGGCCCTAAACAATGGTTTTTGAGAAAAAGGGGAGCAACATGGATTGTAGATCATGTTGCTTACCCAAAAGTTGTAGTTCTCATATAGATATTTCCAATGAGCTATTGTTCACCCCAAACAAAGATCGTATGCCAAAGTTATGCCCCTAGGAAGTTTACGTATCAACTACCCCCATCGGGGCCTGCAAACCTTTTGGATTTTCATCTTCTGGGGTTAGGGTTTTGGATTTTCCTTATGTTAAAAAGGCCCTTAGAGCCTCATTGTAATGATCATCTTCTTGCAAATTTGAGTATCTTCCACATCTCTTCTCAGAGATAAGCTACCACCATTCTAGCGAGTCTTTCACTATGTACTTTTACAGTCTCTCTACATTTATTTCATTAATAGAAATCGTGTATTAATGTATATCTATAACTCTTGTTATATTTCCACTATATCTCTATTATATTGTTGTCTCTCTTGCAATATCTCTGAATATTTCTGTGTTACATCTCCACTCTCATTTCATGTCGAAAATAATCCGGATCAGTGGTATCAAAGCAGGCTGCTCTTGATCGTTTTCAGTGCATGTCCCCGACGAGGTCTGAGTATAGAAAGTTGACTCTCGAGCTTGTCTCTCTTGAGGAAAATCTCTCTCACACACTCAAGAAACCCTCAATGGTAGAAGAAAATAAAAATGACAGAGCAGACAATCCTATCAGTCTATTTCTTGATCAATCTCTCACGCGACAGAGAGACAAAATGATGGAGAATTTTTCCCACATCCTTCAATGTCTCTCGATAGCATCAAGAACATCTTCATCAAGTGGCCACTTTGGAAGCACCTCACCTTTCAAGCTACAGGTTAATTTTTATATTCTTGTATTTGAAGGTCAAATAGATGCAGATGCCCTAGATAAATGGTTAAATCTGCTAGAAGGTTATTTCTCTGTTCATAATTTTTCCGACAAGGAAAAGATCACCTTCACACTCCTTACGGCTCTCCCCCATGTCAAACATTGGTGGGAAACTTACTGGGAGTATATTTCCTTAGAGGAGTCTAGAATATATGGGGCTAAGTCCACTTGGGATTTTTTTGTGGATGCGGTAAAGGAACAATACTACCCTGTTGGCAACTATGAGGACCAATACATGAGATGGACCACACTGTGGCAAGAGAGGGGACAAGAAGTTCTGGAGTTCACCAATACCTTTCATACCTTGCACACTAAGCTGGGTATCAAAGACTCTTAATGACATTTGGTTCTGAAATACCGTGGGGCTCTACACAAATACATCCAAACTGAAATGGATTTTCTGGACATCTCATCGCTCGGTGTTGCCTATCGATATGCTGTTAAAATCAAGTAGAAATTTAAGCACCAGAAAAAATGGGAGTTCGGGTCTGCAAATCCACAACAACTAAAGTATGACAAAGACAACCTGAACAAACAGTCTCCCAAAAACTAGTCCAAGCCATAGGAAAAGAAGGATCATGGGAAGACAAAGAAGGACACTGGAAAATGGTGTGATTTCCACAAAATCCCTTGGCACAACACCAATGAATGCCTCTCAAAATAGTCATTGGTGGCCAAGATCAAAGACAAGGAGCCGAACCCTGATTCAAAATCTGATTTTGAAAATACTGGCAAAAGACAGATCATCAACACAGACCCCACTGCTATTGTCGCTACCACAACAATTCAACCAGAAGAACCAATAGATCCAGAAGAGGGGGAGGTCCTTTTTCATTCACAGATGTGGGTGAAGGGGACCCTACTGCATTTTATTGTTGATAGCAGAAGCCAGAAGTACCTCATCTCAGCAGAGGTCATCAAACAGTTGGGATTGTCGATAACACCCCACCCACAACCATACAACATCGGGTGTCTTTTCCAAGGATGAGATCTTCGTGTTAGCCAACAGTTTCAATTGTCATACAACATCTAGTCCTTCAAGGATGAGGTATTATGTGATGTTTCCCCACTAGATGTTTGTGATGTTCTCTTGGGCCAACCATATATGTGGACATGCCATGCTATCTATGAGTCTCCACCCCATAGTGTCATTGTTACTCTGGGGGGTCATCTCTACAGAATACCAGAGGTAGTTCCAACTACTACCCCACCTAAACAGTGTCGCAAGGTAGTATCTCATACTACAAAATTCAGCTTCTTCATAATCTGTTCAAAAGGTGAACAGAAGGATACTGAAACCACCATAGCTTTGGCCCAAGCACCTTCTATCCAATAGAAGCAGTTCGACAAGGTTGCAACAAAGCACAAAGATTCCTTCTACACAC
>ML791729.1:61273-75218 GCA_009831015.1 Picea engelmannii | reverse complement strand
AGGATTGTAGTCCGTAATAAAAAGAAAATTGTACATACATCTTGTGTTCTTTGTGTTCATTGTGGTGATGACTTGTTGATGATATATTGCTGATATATGTTGCTGATATGTGATCACATCTAACTGGTTATAAATGACAACAACGGGTAATGAATAAATGTTGAATGCTAATTGATGAGTTTTTGTGCAAGAGGGAAGTTTTGGGAAAAAGAGACCCACACTCATTCACCCCCCCTCTAAGTGTGGTAGGTGTGTCCAAAAAAAGTGCCTCATATAATCTTTGAAATCATGGGATCCTTAATTATCCTGAAAAAAAACTAAATAAGGAAGATCTCAGATATGTTTTCTGTCATCAAATTAAACAATTTGAATTTTCTTAACTGGCTACAGAATCTTGCCATTCTGTAGCTAGTTATAATAGCAAATGCAATATCATTTGATTGAATAAATAAAACAGGCTAATCTTAATAATAAAAATATTTTATTCAATCAAACCAAATATCCTAACTTAAGAATGACAATAATCATGTTAACAAAATCATACCTCTAATCATCAAACCAAATAGTATCAAGAAACTTTGGAGTTAACAATAGCTGTAGTTGCCTGTACGTTTTTGAAAATCACATGACCCGTGGTTTTCAAATGCTTCTCCTTCCCTTGGATGATGGATTCAAGCCTGTTGTTTTCGTTTGTTAACATATCAACATGGTCTCTTAAAAACTTGACCCATGACTGTAGAAACGAGACATCGATATAGTATCTGTCGATCCACGATAGGCATACATCACATTGTGACTGTGAGGAATTTGCATTAGAATGAACAAGATTATAGATTAGAGAACCCTCCATATGGATAGAATATTTATTGCAGAGCTGGATACCAAGAAACTTTGGGTTATCTTTCAAACAAGGAGGCAAATTATCGACATAGTTATAGGGTCGGTCAGAGTATAGCCCGAATGACACAGGGTCTTCTTCAGCAAGGAATTTGTCAATTTCTAAGTTTGGGCTTTCGTTTACTTCAATCATGCTAATCGAGTCTGCACGAGAGTTTGTTTTATTTCAAAGACTTCGAGAAATTAACTGACCAACACTTTTGTTTTTTAAATTGACATCAACACTACCTTTTAACTTCTTTCCTGTAGGTTTCTTCATAGTTTTAATACAATCCTTTGGATGTGTAACTAGTTGACTATCCTATTGAATGACCTTAGGGTATCTCAAGGGTTCACTGTTAGGGGAAAAATCACAAGCCTGGAGAGGTGGAAGAGAGGCCGTTGGGTTCACAAGGGTTTCCTCAACGACTGGCTTATCTACTTCTCCCAATTCAGGGTTACCAAAACCATTTCATGTAATGAACTAATCCCAATAGTCATTTTGTGACTCTAACCGATGCATGAGGATGATTTTAATCATGCCATGATGAAAAAGACTTGAATCTAACCTCTATTTCTTAAATCTTTTTCCCATTTTATATAGACTTTTGAGTAGGTAATAAGGCATATTCAACGAAAAACCAATAAAACTCATAAGAAGGTGTAAATGATATAGGAAAACAAGTCTGAATCATCCCTCACATGTGATGAATTGCTTCACTACAGCAAGTAAATCATCCCACCTACTTTTCAAGAATGAAATTGGCATACCTCTATCACAGCTGGTTATTTTTTGTATGGTAAACAGTAAAGTCCAAGGGACTTCCTCCACTTTCGCGTTTTTGAAGCATTTCTGACCAACTGATGGAAATCCTGTGGCTTAACTCAGGAACTCTTCAATTACTTCCAATTGCACATCACCGACTTTTTCCCTACAACCATCAAAGGTTAAGGTGAACTCTTGGGTGATCTGAAGATTAAAACCCTGAAACTTTTTGATGAAAATATGCCAACCATTCCTTTCCAAATCCTCCCTAGCATTATCATATGAGAGAAGGGTTTGGATACCGTTTGGTTCAACCCTTACCACCGGAGCCATACTAGATGGAAGGGTAATCAACACACAACATACAAGTAGGGTTTGCAAAAACGAAAAAGAGCCATAGCCCTGAGCCTAACAATACACGTTGTAATGACTAAAATGATGGGAAGGGTGTTTAATCAAAACACATGTGAAGAGTTTTGTGAATCCCAAGACCATCCTAAGAAGTAATGGAAACCTGTACATCGTATGCCACCTTGGTATTGAGTACATGCTAGGACCAAAGTACTCAGAAAACATAAGTGCGCGCATCATACTTTGATTACAAAGTTGGGTAAATGAATAATCAAAAGATTTGTAAAAGAAATGTAATAAAAGATCAAACCACAAACAATAAAAACAATATCAAATGGTGGGGTATTTTGTTTGTTAAGACTATCAATCTCTTAGGCATGCTTATGAGTTGACAGGGTCAAAAACAAAACCGGGTGATACCTTCCTGACAAAGAATCAAACTCCATATTAAATAAACCATTTTCCTTCAATGGAATTTTAAAACAAAATGGTAACGATAGTTGCAAGTTTTCATGCTTTCAGTCATGAAAATGAAGCATGCATAGACGATAAGTAAAATGAAACAATTTACAACTGTCGTTTAGGGAAATGCTCATGTAGAGTAATAAAATTTCATAGACCTTGTGTAGGCAGCTTAGATAGGTCATTATATATAAAAATAATAATTATATAATTGCTGCCAACAATGGTGACATGCTAGGAGAAGAAGTTATCTCTGTCAGATGAACGAGTTCAGGTTAGAATAATCTGAAAAAATTCGAATGGAAGACAATCGAAAAGCTGTTTGAACATCTCAAATAATCATAATGCAGTCCAGTTTTAGACAACTTTTATTTTTAAAGAAACGAAAACTAGTGACAATCTTGGCAAAAGAGAGCCAAGATGTTAAGTTAAAATCTTCAATACTGTTGACAGGGCCTCTGCTTCCAGCAAGCGTCCATAGCCTCGGCAGGGATGTCAATTAACCCACTCTGATGTCTGTATCCTGTCAAGAAATTTTAGATCAGAACAAAGGATGTTAAAGGCCAAAACAGAATCCATATCTGAGAATTTTCTTTTACTTGACATTGCTTCGCTGCCAGCAGGCTTGTTCAGTACTCCGACAAAGTTATCTTGGCATCATGCATGCATTTACCTGCTGCTAGAAGACCTGTTCAGTGTCCCGGTGGGTTTACAAGCACTTCCCACAGCTCTCTGAAAGTTTATATTATAGTTTTAAAGATATTCAATAGAGCAGGGTGATGCTGAAAATTCCAGTTTTTTAACACATCCTTATATGTCACAGACCTTGAAATTTTTTCAAGTTGTCCTTCATCAAGATCTAGAAATAGTTTATTAATAAAACCGACTTTCAAGAACAGGGAGACATCGTTGAGTTGTTCTCTTAAAGAACAAGGACAACGTAAAAATGATTTTTATAGATGGTCGTGAATACTTTCAATTTCATATTGAAACCAAGAAAACAATTTTCAAACAAAAAGTCATCTTTAACAAGGATACAATTTCAGAGAAATACAACAATTGATGTTTTGACAACTTTCAACAGTCATTTTCGAGGGGAATTTTTTTTGTTTTCTTTGTCTGAGCTAGCTCGTGGTGCAGGCATGTGTGTTTCAAAAAGAAAGAATGATAATCATAAATGAAAACCAAAACAAACCAGAAAAGAAAAACAAACAACAAGTAAAACAAAATAGAAAGTATTTACAAAGGGTGTATGGGAGCATCATCAGGTGAAGTACTTTTTGAGAGCTTGGCCATTCATCGGGAATGTGTTTGGCTGTCGCTCTAAATTCTCCAAGCGAAAGGAACTGGGACCCAATTTCTCGGCAATTAAAAATGGTCCCAACCACAAGTTCTAAATGACTTCGATGTTCATGCACAGGGATGCAGATATTTGTTCTTCTTCATTGCATGTTTTGATTGTTTTTTATGGTTTTTGTACAAAACCTCGAGCTTGGTCTTTGTCCTTTCTCATGCTCAAAAATACATGAGAACTCGATCGAGTACAATTTTATCACTTTTTCGGGCTCAACAAGGTTATATGAAAAAGGAACCCCCTTGGAGTCCTCTTTAAACTCTTTTCAGACTCTCTAAACATGAAAAGATTGCCGAGCGACCTTGCTATTTTCACGCTCGTTAAAGTATTTGAAGAAAGCATCTGTTGGGTGATAATTTATCTCTTTTTCGGTCTCATCAAACTATTTTATGAAAAATGAACTGAGAGAGTTCTCTTTTAAGTGTTTTTCCAGACTCTATAATCATGAAAAACCTTTGCGTTTTCTATCTTTGGACTTGTTAAACAAACATCGATAAACCCATAATGGGACCGAACCACTCCTTCCTAGGGTTTGTTAAACATACATCGAAGGAATTATCCAAAGGATAATCTTATATCAATAAGCATATGTTATCCTCCTCAAGATTGCGTAAAAGTAAAGAGGTACTCGCCAGAAATGGTGGGGGAAAATTTGGGAAAGGGATGTGTTCTCGTATTCATATTAATTGGCAGTAAGTGTCACTCTTGAACATGAAACCCCATATTCATTATTTGAAGCCAGTTTGGGAAATCCATTTGTCTCTCATTTGATTTTCTACAAGTTCATACCCTGAGTCGTCTCTGAGTCAATGCTGCCAAATCATTGGTCGTGTCATTCATATGTTCAAGAGAAGTTCATCAGAAACCTCTATTGAGTCAGCCATCTGCAGTTGTCCATTCTCTCTGTGTCGGCCTTCCCTGTGTCCAATATAACTTATATCATACTCTATTTCACCTTCAAAATCTATTACTCATTTCATGTCATTGATGGGGGATACATCAAGGCCCTCCTGTGATGAGTTTTGTTCCGTCGACTTCAGCTCATTATCCAGAAACAAGACTTAGAAATTCTTTGGTACCTTGGAACTTGCATGCCTCAATGGCAAGTTTCCTCACTTTCGACAATGGGTTTACATCATTGATCCATGATCGAGAGATTCCATTGGATGTTCAACCTCAACTCATTCATTCACATTCGGTGGATTGTACTAGTGTACCTTGGGAGTCATTGACATTAATGGTGATTTCCCTCGCACTTGTTAACGGTTTCATTAATGACCGATAATCAAGTGGTTTCTACCATGTTCAACTTCAACACATGTAATCACATGGTTAGATTCATACTTTTAGAAGACAAGATTGAAGACCCTAGATATCATCTCTTTGTCCAGGCTGTGATGGAATATGTATAATCTATGACACATAGATCCACTTTGTATGTCTCGTGGCTATGTCATCTCAATTGGAATTTTCTTGCATAGATCCACAGTGTATTCTTGGTGGCTATGCTATATTTTGACGGCATGGATCCACAGTGTATGATTGGTGTCCATGACCTATGCTTATAATGTCATCCGTCTATGATCTGAGTATGGGAATGCCTACCTCAGAACTAGTATGATTTTCTGCAGATGCTTGGTTGTTCGCAGGTTTTTGATTAGGTGCGCTCCTAGTTTCTGACACACACACACACACGCAGTTTACAAAGTATTTTGGTTGTCACTGATTTTGGCCTCATACTTTGGGGGGAATTTTGTTACCCATGATTTTGGTCATCTTGATGGTGTACTCAGGCTCCTAATAAGAACTTTCTCCTGAGAAAAGTGACTTTCATCTCTTCCCAGAAAACATATTTTTGAAGAGAGATCGCAGGTTTCTTATATCCTAGGGTGCGAGAATGACCCATTCTCRCARGCTTCCTTCAGCTAGGGTGCGAACTTCTCACACTRTGCTACATAGCTAGGGTGCAAACTTGTTCTCAAGCTTGGAAAAAGATGAAGTCTCRATGGTTCTAGAAGGGAATCTTCTAGAGAATGGGTTGGCATTCAAATGGTTATCTTTTTACTGGTTTCCCTGATATTGTGGGATCATTCTTATCCAAGTAACCATCTCATCCTCTCCTATATATTGATGGGATTCTCATGGAAAAGGTTAAGCAAGATTAACTGGAGAATTGGTGAAGGAATTGTGTGAATATCCTAGCTTGAACAAGAGCTTGGAGACTCTAGCAAGTCTATCAAGAGGAATTGGATCTTCTTCATACAAGGATCGAGCAAGTGTGTGTGTTGGAACCAAGAGCCACTGAAAGGAATCTTGTGACATCAAGGTGATCAGGTTGTATCTTCTACTTTCGATTAATATGATACAGCGGCATGTCCTTTTCCCATAAATTCATTCTTACTTTATTGTGTAATTCCTTGATCATACACATAAGTTGATGATTGAATATATTTTTCTATCTTCACTTTGGTTGGTTTGTGTTGTCTTGGTATTGAACTCATGAGAGTGCCAGAGTGAAGCAAGAGCAACAAAGACCCTAGGAAGTGATACAAAGGTATGTCACTTGTTCCTCCCTACTAGCTAATTCAATGGTCATAACTTAGGGAAAGAGTCATGTCCTGCCCCATTTTGTTCTAGATCCAGTTGGATCTAGGGAGATATGTTAGTGTCCGCACCTACTGATTAGTCCGATAACATCCATAGTTAAGCTTTTTTCAGAATCCTTAAAAATGAAAAAATGGTTGAGTGATCTTGTCTTTCTCACACTCATTAAAATGGTTTTGAATAGACGTCTTGTCGGTGCTAGTTTACCCCTTTTTTGAACCGATTAGACTATCTTCAAAAAAGGTACCCCCATGGAGTCTCCTTTTATGTTTTTCCAGACTCTCTAAATATGAAAAACCACCGATCTTACCTTCTCTGGGCTTGTTAAAACATACATCGAAGGACGTTACCATTGTGTGTTTTATTAATCGCATTTGCATAACCACGTCTTTGCCCTAATGTATGCTTCATGTTTCTCTCAACTGAACCATCTAAATCATGCCTCATACGCAAGCCCTATGGCACTTTGCTTCTGCGTCTTGATACCTTTGGCCCTTGGAGGATTTTTCCCAAGTGTCCTTTTCTTGCATATGTCTCTTTTCCCTAAACATCCCTATGTTCCGTACGCTTGGAACTAATATGTTTGCGACACTCGATTCTCCTTTGTAACTTAACATTCTTTTTCCATAATTATTGAAAAAGACAAAAAAATCAAATATACCCCAAAAAGAGGAAGGGAAAAGTATTTTCTTTATTAGCAGCATAATGAGTCACCCTTGGATAAATCACATCTGTCCATTTGTTCATCAAAACCTGTGATTTAATATGACATTAGGAAGATTTTCTCACTACATAGAGATGTGTCCTCCTCTGTTCGGTTATTCTTCCGAACATATGGAGAGTTTGTGTTGCCTCCTACCTCGTAAACTTATGTTAATGCCATGTTGCCTGAGTCTCATCACTTGTTGTGCTGTTTTCCAAGGGAACTTTGTCACCAAGCCTGAGTCGACCCCTCTGCAGTTTGTCTCTTTCCCTCATACCCGACCATCCTGAATGTCCAATCAAGTCCTTGTTCAAAATCAATGAATCCTTCAGTTTGATCATCAAGATTATCTAGTCCATGACCGATGAGTCATAGAAGACCTCTGGGTAGTAAAGTCGTACAATCATATTACACTCCTACCTGAGTTTTGAATATTTTTTGAAGTTGTTTCTTAAGCTCTGAAGATCTCATCTCCAGCCATCAGGCCATATCAGCTTCTAGAAGATGGATACTCTATATGTATATCTTTTTAATCTTGAGATGTAGCTCTGTTGTGTATTGTTCACGACTACACTTTATATAGTTATTTGAAATGGATCTATAGTGCATTTGATTAGTAGCCATGATTCTATTTTATCCTGAGCATGGGTATTCCCTCCTCGGTCAGAAATTTGTTATTTTGCAGACGACACCTCTCAGTTTCTTGTCTATGGGCTCACTTTTTCGGCACATCAGTAAAGATTGGTAATGTATTTCGGCCATAAGATGCTCTTATGACCTCACACATTAGGGAGCATCTATTATAACCCTAATTTGCACCATACATGCTTACCTGGCATCAGGCCACCTCAGATCCCTTCTTTGCTAAAACACTGCTGAACAACTCTTTAAGAAACCTCTTTTATAAGGGCCCACACGCCCTACTCCATTATTTCATGCATGTACATGCTATATGACCTAAAACAACCCACGTGTACCTACAAAAGCATGAAAAAAGGAAAGTTGTCGACGAAACACATAGCTTTGGGTGAGTTAACTGAAACTCTCGGCCATGCATGGCCGAGGGTTCATCCAAATACCTAGCTTCTTCTAGCCTATAAAAGAAGGGTTAGGGGTCCCATTTGGAGGAGGAGAATAATAGTAAAGAAAATCTACCCAATTGTACATTCCCATTGTCCCAACCCTTTAGCCATCCTTGTGCAAAGAGAGATACAGAGAAAAGAAGTTGGAGGACATCTGAAGAGTAGCCCAGGATCAGGTTCGCAGAGTGGTGGTCGGTCTCAACATTGTTAAGTTGATTCATTAAAGTTAATAATAAATAAATGATTTTCCTGTCCCACTATATGAGTTCTTCATAGTTTAGTGAATATATGTTTGAATCTATAACCCATTAATTTGTAGAACAAATGCATGTAGAGTTTGTTGCTTGTTTTGTATGCAGGTCAGTCTTAAGAGGATAGTTGTTAACAAGTGATCAAGTGTGAAAAAGGATCAACATCGAATGTCTGGAACAAGACTGACCTGTGTACATCGAATGTCCGCTTAACCATGTATTTTCTTAAAAGAAATGGGGATTAGGTCAAGGACAACGATAGAAAGTAGTATTCTTTCGGTCTTATCTGCATGCATAATATAACGCCAAATTCTAGTCCATAGGGGGGTTTCTCACCACAACACATAGATAATGAAGATTCCTTTTCAGATGGAGAAACTACTTAGAGCCATAGAAAATCATTCTAATAATAATGTTGACATTCCAACAACAGAAGATTATTAGGATGCATCGATTATCTTGCAGAATATGGATAGAGAAAACGAAAAGAATAGACCATTTTTCCTCTCTTTTCTCATGAATGATTTTATTCTTCAAAAATGTATGCTTGATTCAGGATCTATCTCAAATGTTATGACTAATAGAGTAATGGAACAATTGAATTTAAGAATATATAGACCTTACCATAACATTTGTGCTATGTATTATCACTTTGTAATTTCTCAATATGAGGGAGAAATTGACAGAGGTAACCAAAAAACCACTTGGAGTCAAGGATCTATCCCTCCATGACTCAGAGAGGAATCTCTCTGTATGATTTAACATTGTTTGGATTGGATATTAGGCTAGTTATGAGGATAGGAGGTTTGTTTTTGAGTTTTTGGTTGAGACAACAAAAGAGGACCATTGGGCAAAATGGATTCAAAGGTTAAAGATGATAAAATGAGGGAATAAATGAGATCATTTGTAACTAGGAAAGGTAGTCATTTCAGTGGATCCTTATATTTTGTGAGATGGAAAAAAATAATAGATTAGTGTTCAATTCAAATGAAGAGAATTTCTACCTGAATTCTACATTCAAACTTCTGAAGAAAACATAAATATTTTCTTAAGCCAAAACAGGGTGTCTGAGACAAATCCTGCACACAATCTTCTTATAAACAATAAATAAAGTAAACATAACGTGAAACCAGAGAGAAACCAGATTACATAAAGGAACACTTCACCACATAACAATGACACAAGAATCTGGAAACATAATGTCTTTGTATTCATCCAAAAAGGGTTACTTACAACCTCCTCAACATCTTTACAATAGATGATGGTATTTTAATACCATCCATCTCTTGAGGTCCAACCCCTATGCCATATTGAATTCTATCTTTTATAATTTTTCCATTACATTTAGATCCTATAGACTAAGGGATCAAATCCATGCCTTAACTGTTTGTAGATATTTCTGCAGATACATAATTAATGTTCTGTCAAAATAGAGATTTGAGCTCTTTCAAAATCATACCAAATAACTTGAATTCATTACAATACATTTGATTTTTACCACTAAAAGGGTAAAAATAACAATAACTATATGTTGACTATGATCATCAAATTAGGGAAAATAAAACAAAATCCCAAGAAAAGGGCTATACTTTGACTTTCTTCAAAAACCCAATATAATTCGATTTGAACTTGACAACAACATATTTAGGACGAGTCATAACTAGAAAGATGTTTTGGAAGCCTTCGAGATCATTGAAGAATTTGTTTTCCTTGATCTGAGGAAATCTTTTTGTTTTCTGCTGATAACAAAACTTTCAGCAGCTAACGAGGCCAAAACAAAGTGTATTTAGCTGTCGATTTTCTGTGAATGATTTTCAACAGCTAACGATGGATTTTGAAACGGTTCTTAGATAGCGAAAAATGTAATTGCTCCTGAACTTTGTCAAAATTGGTTGAGTTACCCATTGACCCTACTTCATCTATTATAACCCCTTCATTTGAAATCAAGGGAAGCTTCAACTAGAGTATCCAGCCTGAGGTGAACTTTGGGTTTCAAATTTTTGTGAACAATCTTAAAACTCAACACCTTGTTCATGTTCTTCAATCTGTCATTCTATTTGAAAATATTCTTGTTCTTGTGCTTTGTAGTCTCATGTTTGATGGCTAAATGATCTAATGCAGATCCAATTTTGAGGGATGACTTCTTAAGAGTCTCATTCTCTCCTTTTAGATGTCTTTCTAGCACTATTAACTCAACAATTTCTTCTTTCAGTTTCTGGACTTTAGGTTTTTTGTTGGCCCTCTTCTTCGACGTTGTTCCAACTTCTTTAGGGGTTTCCATTTCTACAGTTGATGGCTCTGTTTCCATTTCTGCAGCTAATTGCTCTGAATAAGAATCTGAGTATGGTAGATTTAGGACATTTTGCACTATATTTGTTCCTTGATCCTCTACCTTCTTCCCAAACTCTAACTTCCTCTTTGATTTCTTTGATTTTGAGAGAGAAACCTTGGTGGCCGTTTTTATAGGAGACAATGTTCTTCTCTTTCTCTTACTAGTTTTTGGGGAAGTTAATTCCTGTGAGGGAGTTCCTCCTTTCTTGGGTTGAACTTCTTGCCCAAATTCTCTCCAAAACATGAGATAGTCCCAAGTCTTGTTCCTTCTATTGAGCTCTTCTAAAACTATCAATTTGATTATCCCATGATGAAATAGACTGTTGCTAGCTTTCTGAGGCTTGTCCTGAACTTTAGAAGCCATTTTGGTAAGACTCTTAAGGAGGTAAAAGGGAATATTCAGAGTTTTCTTACCTATGAAATGGAGGAGCAGTCTGAAGTGGTAGAGCATGGTACTTCCATACCTCCCCTCACAAGTGATGTAAACATGAATCATCTTTAGCAATGTTCGTCATTTCTCCTCCAAGTAGCTCCCGGGAATATCTTTCTGCCATTTCATATTTTGATGTTATTCTTTGAGAAATGACCTAAAATTGATTTCCTTGATTGAGGTGGTTTTAAACCACATTTCTCCTTGTTGTCCATTGGTTATGGAAGGAAGTGAAGAATGAGGAAGAAAAGGTAAAACACGAGCTTTGCAGGAGACACAGTGACTGTCACTGGGTCGAAGTGAGCAAAAGAATAGAAAAGATGGAGAGAAGTGTGGAAAAGTAAGTCGTTGGGTGAGGATATCGAGGATGATAGATCAATATGGAGGATGGACCAAGGATGGCTTAGGAAGTGGAAAAATCTAGCATTAGATGCCTTGGCACACTGCAAGATGAAGAAGGAAAGACAGGTTGGCAAAGCCCAAAAATAATGGGTCAAGTTGACCTAGGGTTGTAGACACCTAGGGTTTTGGTAATTAGGGTTTTGACACCTAGGTTTTGACCTAAGGCCGTCGGTGAGGAATTGTAATGTATAAATAGAGGTCGAGAGGACCTAGGTCAGGTTGATACTGTAGCTGAGTCTTGTTATTCATCATTGTTCATTGGGAGAATATTGTATTGTGGGTGAGAGAAGTGTTGAGAGAGAGATCCTTCTGGTATTGTAAGATCTTCATCTAGGTGCGAAGATCAAGTCCTGCATTTGGGTGCATAGGAAGGGAGAGAGAAAGAGAGATGGAGAGAGAGGATCTGTTGGCCAAGAGCACAAATCAGAACTGTAAGCTTTATCTTAATGTATCATAAGCACAGTTCTATGGATGTATCCCTAGAGAGAGGGTGAACCACGTACATATGTTGTTGTGTGTGTGATTGATGCTTTGAGATCTGATGTTGTTATATTGTTATCTACATTATTGTATTGGATCAGATCTATAGCTGTGAAGGGTAGATCTAGCTAGTTGAATGATAGATGCATGTTATGTTGTTGTTGTAATGAGAACCACTTGATATTCCCTTGGTTGTAGATATCTCTGTCCTGCAACCCCCTCATAGCTGCTTTGGGTGAGACTGCATCTTCTTCATAAGTGTTGTCTAAAGGGCCAGTAACTAGGGCTTGTTGGTGTGCTCATGGAGTTGAACCCTGGGTCTGCCCCTATGCCAACAAATGGTTTTGTTTCCAGGATAGGAATATTTTTAAGGGAATGTCAAGGTGGTTCCTGTCGAGGACAGAGATTCAAAAGTGGATCGAGGATCAAGAGGACTTCGTTGAAGCCCAGAACAAGAACCCTAAAATAAGCATTGAATATTGGCTACAAAGATACATATTCATCGACATTCACGAGATCTTCTTTGGAGGAATCCATCAGGAGCTACATGAGTGGTTGGCTAGGTTAGCTGACACATAGTTTGAAATCAGATCTAGAACTCATGTGGTTTGGACACCAGCATTGATCCAGAAGGTCAAGAGAGTCGACAACGCTGTATCCAGAGTAGTAGATCACTAGTTTGATAGGTATGATCGAAGGGTATATCACCAATTTTTTTGTTGACATAACAAAATCATATAGCCAAGATGAGAGATACTTTTTCAAAGGACCTAGAGGAAACATTTTACACTTCCTGAAGCTAAGAATCAAGATGTTGTTGCATGAACACCACATCTTGAAGATACATCAGATTGATCGGACCTGAAGAGGCTAATGTTGATCCAGTTTATGTAGGAACACAATGAAATACAGAAATACACATAAATGTAGAGATGCGGCGGAAATAAGACTTCATTTCATTAATAAAAAATGACTGAAATATGCTTACAAACAGAATGGAAATAAACTAGTTAGGGCGCTGGTAGCTTATCTCTGAGAAGAGATGTGGCTGCTACTCGCATCCATGAGAAGATGATTACAATGAGGCTCTAAAGGCCTTTTTACAATAGACGAGAATGCCAAAAGTCATAGACATCCAAAAAACTAACCCTAGGAGATGAAGCGCCAAAAGTCATGTGGGCCCCGTTTGGGTAAGTTAGTACATCAACTTCCCAGGGTTGTAACTTTTGCATACGATCTCCGTTTTAAGCGTGTGATAGCTCGTTGGAAAGGTATCATCGAGGAGATTCATTTTGGGGGATTAATTATGCTGTTGTCTATCATTGAGAACCTCAATCTCAAAAAACCTTCAGTTAGGCCCTCAAAATGGCCCCGGAAGTTAAAACCTGCTAAAAAAGTAAATTGCCAAAATTGCCAGAAAACTGTTTTGAGCCAATCGGAAAAGGTGGGTGGCCACCGATATCCACCTAGATCAATCCTCCCTCCTTAGGAAGCAATGGCCCCCATTGCGTTGAGTTCCTCCATGAGATGAGGAAACTTCTGCTGAGCTTGGTCCCTGGTGAGCCATTTTTTCCTTGGTGAAGGAGTTGGCCTACTTTGACAACTCGATATAGTAGTATCCTTTGTTTTCGGGTGTGCTTGATATGTGTATCCATGATATGATCAGTTCTGGCTTGTTCCATACAGTCTGGATTTAAATCTGTTGGTGTGAGTTGTTCTGCCATGTCGGATGTGTCTAGTAGAGGTGGAAAGTAGGGCTGAAGGTGGTCCACATTGAACACTGGGTGCAGACCAAGGAATGGTGGAATGCTGAGCTCAAAGACATTTTCCCCTACATCCTTGGTGAGGGTGTA
>ML791729.1:18125-47871 GCA_009831015.1 Picea engelmannii | reverse complement strand
TATAGGGTTCTAACACTGTGCATTTTATATTTAATGACATAATAACTAGGTTTGGATGCCCTTATGAGTGATCAAGGTACACACTTCATCAATAAGATAGTTGAAGCCTTGACTAAAGAATTTGGAGTCCACCATCAGAAGAGTACACCTTATCATCCACAAGAAAATGGAACTGTTGAAGCATTCAACAAGATCTTGGAGACAACATTGACAAAGATTTGCAGTGTGAATAAGGATGAATTGGATTTAAGAGTACCAGCAGTACTCTGGGCTTATAGAACCAGTTGCAAGAAATTAACAATGCAAACCCCTTTCAAGTTGGTTTATGGTCTTGAAGTTGTTGTCCCAATGGAGTACTTGGTACCAAGCTTAAGAATTGTTGCATTTACATATATGGATGATATTGGCACTATTCATGATAGGCTAGCACAATTGGTTTAACTAGAAGAAGATAGATTCATTGCAGGCTTCCATCAACAAATTCAGAAGGAACGCAAAAAGGCCTATCATGATAGACACATCAAGAAGAAGATATTCATGCAAGGTGATTTAGTACTGGTATATGAAAGTAAGTTTATCAAACACCCTAGGAAGTTCAGAACGCATTGGCTCAGACCATATGAGATTGCCTATGTTACAGAAGGAGGAGCTGCACAGCTTAAGACATTGAAAGGAGACTAGAAGGAAGGCTTGGTGAATGGGAGGCGGCTAAAGTTGTACTATGACAACCAGTCACCTCGCAACTCTTAGTAGAATCAAGAAGACAAGGGTCCAAGTACCAAATGCAGTTGAAACTAGGCACCATACATAGAAAAGATAGTCTGCACAAGGATGGAAAGGAGGCATAAAGTAGAAAGCAAGGGTTGCACTGCGCAGTCAAAAGTCAAAGTAAATCAAGAGGATCAGATATCAAGTCCCTCGGGATGAGTCATATGTAAGTGTTGGGGGCCTGTTGGCCCTTGGTTATGGAAGGAAGAAAAGAACGAGGAAGAAAAGGTAAAAAGTGAGCTTCATGGGAGACATAGTGACTGCCACTGGGTCAAAGTGAGAAAAAGAATAGAAACGATGGAGCGAAGTGCGAAAAAGCAAGTCGTTGGATGAGGAGATCGAGGATGACAGATCAACAAGGAAGATGGACTGAGGATGACTCAAGAAGTGGAAAAATCCATCATTAGATGCCTTGGAGCACCACGATATGAAGAAGGAAAGACAGGTTGGCGAAGCCCGGAAGGAATGGGTCAAGTTGATCTAGGGTTGTAGACACCTAGGGTTTTGGTAATTAGGGTTTTGACACCTAGGTTTCGACCTGAGGTTGTCGGTGAGGAATTGTAATGTATAAATAGAGGTCAAGAGGACCTAGGTCGGGTCTATACTATAGTTGAGTCTTGTTATTGATCATTATTCATTGGGAGAATATTGTATTGTGGGTGAGAGAAGCGTTGAGAGAGAGATCCTTCTGGTATTGTAAGATCTTCAGCTGGGTGCAAAGATCAAGTCCTACAACTGGGTGCGCAGGAAGGGAGAGAGAAAGAGAGATGGAGAGATAGGATTTGCTGGTCAAGAGAGTACATCAAAACTATATGATTTATATTAATATATCATAAGCACAGTTATGTGGACGTATCCCTAGAGAGAGGGTGAACCACGTACATTTGTTGTTGTGTGTGTGATTGATTCTTTGAGCTCTGATGTTGTTATATTGCTATCTGCATTATTGTATTAGATCAGATCTATAGTTGTGAAGGGTAGATATAGCTATTTGAATGATAGATGCATGTTATATTGCTTTTGTAATGAGAACCACTTGATATTCCCCTGGTTGTAGACATATTTGTCCTACAACCCCCTCATAGTTGCTTCGGGTGAAACTGCATCTACTTCACAGGTGCTGCCAAAAGGGCCAGTAGCTAGGTCTTGTTGGTGCACTCTTGGAGATGAACCCTGGGTCTTACCCTATGCCAACACTCCTTCACCAGGCATCTTTGTGGCTGCTGCAACACTGACCTCATCTATCTGCATCACCATGGGCCCAAGCTGAACCTTAAAGCCATCAAAGCTCTTGAAAAATGCTTCTGTAATACCCTGATGGTACCCCTGGAGATTTTGGCAAAAGCTGTATCATCCAACCTCTTTGAATAGTTCATAGACTTCAGGGTGTGCCTCTAGGTATGAAGTATTTTGTAGTTCCTTCCTCAGAAGGGCACCTCCTATTGAGCTCTTCATCACCACAACTGTTAGAAATTCCTCAAAACTAGATTGTTGATAGAGGATGTAGGGTATGTAAAGGCAAGAAGGTAAGTTCAAATGGAGGAGAGGAAAAATAGTGAGATTCGGGGTAGAGTCAGAGGATGAAAGGGTTCGGGAAACTGTGGGCAGCTTTAAAAAAAACATAAACCGACAATCAACCGATTCAAAGTATGAGAAGGATCTCGACCATTTTTTAGGATCCATTAAATGGTATGGGCACGATCTAGGTTATGATTATTTGATTAGACAAAAGATAAATGAATCATAATTCCTTTTTGAAGATCGGACAAATGATTGTCGAAAGCGGTTTTGGCAGCATGACAACAAATCATGACCTATGTACAATCGTCGATCTGGGAGTGACAAGACCCTTTTAAACAATGGCTAGATTTATTTCTTTTCGCAGCTTATGATAGGCATGATAAGTCGATTAGCTACCGAAAGTTGTAAATTTTGGTAGCTAACGGCTATAATATTTCAACCTTTTAGCTACCGAAAATCAACTTTTATGCCACAATTAGAATATAATCAAATTCATGAAATCTATAGATTGGGTCACTCTAAACCTTTAAAATCTCATGTGGATGCATCATAATTCCAACTTACCATGTGACAACACTGGGTATACCTAGATATCTGATTTGAAGCATTGGATATGCCACTAGACCATTACTCTTGAGCACCTTATCATGAGAGCATTCTCAACCTGATCAGAACAATTATCAAATAGATAACTGGAGAACAAATGACTATATTATAGGACCCTAACATAGGCTCTAATTGGGGATGGAATCTCCTAAGGAGGTGTCAAGAATCTCATATCTCTAGATTCGTAAATCAGTGACTTATCCATTGTGTTGATCCCACAACCTATATCTTGATCTTTCCTACAACTTAGTGACTAGAAACCAACTGATTATTCATTCTGAGTTTGACTGAGTTTTTGAAGTAAAACATAAATAAAATAGACCACATGCTTGCCCCGTAAGATTATTTTCATATTGTAAATCTGATAATTTAAAATATGTTGGTCTGAGGATCTTATTTATGTACATATATCCTATCCTAAACATTAGAATGCATGACCTTAATCATTATGGAATATCCAATATAACCAATCAAATATTGGATCTGGTACCTTGGCTCTTTCATTGTTCTTTACCAAACTCAAAACTAAATCTTTTAAAGGTATTTGAAAATGATTGTGAACCTGGTCTTCATCATAGGGAGTTTGGTAAACTTGCGAAGCAATAGAAATACTAGAAAATAATTGTTGCTCTAGGATGAAAATGTTTTCCATATAGATATATATAGGATCAAAATATACTAAGCCTATTTCTTGGTATTCCATTTCAACCAACTCCTCTTCATAATTTCATGTCGTGTTTATGTTATTTACATCCTCATGCATTTCCTGACATGGTTGCAACTTTTCTGATGGGCTTTGAAATGATACTTGTGTTGAACACCACGATAAGGATAACTATCTGATCATATCAAAGTCATAAATGTTTTTCAGACCATGATTAGCAAATGAAATAAGACTCTGTCTGCATATGTTAACCAATACTTCTACTATTGGATCTTGTAGCACATGAGGTAGTTGTTGCATTGGTTCTACTGGCACCTCATGATTTTTACTTTGATCCTCAACCAAAATGTGACCAAGATTCCATTTCACAATCTGAAATGAATTAAATCACAAGGACAAGGAATCAAACCAGATCAGTTCATCATCTATTTCAGACTCTGTGATTTCATCTAAGATTTGACATTCAAGATGACTTAGGGACAAAACTTCTGGATTTGAAAAAGGTTTTGTATCATCCATGTTTTCCTCAATTGAATCATTAGAAACTTCCTCATCCTTTCTATTTAAAATCTTCTTGAAATGTTCTCTTAGGAGTGAGGAAAAACACAGGGGAGGGCATTTTTCTTTTACTTAAAAAATTTCTACAATTTCCTCCTTGCAATCTTGCTTGGTATGCAGAGTTTGATGGCCATTTTTGTATTGTGATAATAGGGCTTCTTCTCCCCTTGGATATAGTTCTGATTAATTTGAACAATTGTCCTTAATCTCAACCATATGATCATCATCCTGATGATTTTATTTGGGAAAATCATCTATATATGCAAGGTCATCAAACATAAACATCATCTCAGGATATTTTTCCACCACCATCTGATTTTGAGCTTCATTTTTGGCTATGTCATGGATTGAATACATGAAGTAATCATTTGGTGGTTTAGGATATCGAGGATGAGCTGCAAAATGATTGGATACATGGATCCTTGTCTTCTTTGGAATTAATGGAACATGAGTTATTTGAACATCAAGCTCCTCTTTCTTGCTAATCTTATGCATCACTTCATTGACTGTGTTGGTGCGAATATCTAGTTTCATTTCTGAAGATATCAGATTTTCTTCTTCTATTCTATCCTTCTCCATTTCTTTCAACTTTGCCTCTTTGTTCAATAGGTTAGCTTCCACATCAACTGCAACATTTTTCATTTTTTCTAGGGTTGCATTGTTCCTTTCCCTTAATTGGAATGCCATCTCTGGATCAAAGGCATTTGGGTAATGCAAAAGGGATAATCCCGGGGGTGGCCTTATATCAATAGGCATTGCATAGTACACCTTATTGAACCTAGATGAAAAGTTTTGTACTGTCTCCCCAGGCTATCTTTTCAAATGGTCATACTCTTCTAGGACGAGAAAGACATTTCCCATGATCACCCATCGATCTAGCAAGAATTGCATGAATTAATGGAAATTGCTAATTCTTGCAGTTGGAATATTCTTAAAGCATTTCTTAGCCTCACCTCGCAATGATAAGGCAAACATCCTGATACATACATCATCTTCTTCCACCTCAAATAGATCAAGAAAATCCTCAAGACTTTGGACGTGTTTTTCAGCAGTGATCTTCACATTTTCTCCATCAAACCTGGGCAGATTATTGTTTTAATTGGCAGGAAGGTCATGGAGAATATGAGGAAAAACTAGAGGCTTGTATCTATCTGGGACTTTTACAGGTATAGGAGGTAAATCAGGGGGATTATAACCATCTAGAGGTTTAACAAGAGTAGGAGATAAAGCATGAGGCTCATGTATCACTGGTCTTTCTACAGGTGTATCTGGGATGTGCACAGGTGTATGAGTATGTGTATGATCTGCAATTTGAGGCTTAGTCTCTTGAGGATCATCAATTTTCAAATGATCAATGTAAACTTCAACAATGTACTCTTGACCAGGATTAGAATAAGATAGAACATAATTACAGATAAAACAAAAAATGTCTTGAATATAATTTGGGCTTGAATACCTGATCTTTCCAGGTTGCTTGGTCATATTTTAAGTTCTTCCTCCAATGGAGTTGTTTTTCTTCTTATATGATTAGTATAATGCACTCATTAATTATCAATCTAGGATTCGTAATCAATAGAGTTACAAGATACCAGTAAGAGAGGTAATTCTAATGTCACGAGTATAGAAATAATATGGATTAAGAAACAAACTAAAACACACTTTGGTTTCCTTTCACAGAGAAGATTTCTACTCCATTGGGGAACATGAAAATATGGGGTGGAGTTATTTGACATATCAACTATGTTATATGACCCAGAAAGCTAACTATGCAATCACACTTTTGAAAGGGAAATCACACATCAATAATCAAGACATAGCATGGGTAGTTCAAATAGCCAGTATATTGAGTATGTTGTGGTTCACAATATTCTATTGTGAAATTCACTAGTTCTTTTCCAATTATATTTGAATATTGCTGCCAACATCCATGTCCATTAAGAAAAATCAAATTCATAAGAACGGAAACATACCATATTAAAAAACAGAGTAAATAAATATCGCTAAGCAATCATATAATCGAAATCCTAAACTGAAACTATACTGCTATTATCTAGAAGAATCAAAGCTTCATCTAGTCTAACAGTTATAATATTGAAACCAAATGTTAACAAAACTCTATAAGGATGCTGACCTTTGTTGGGAGGTGGGCCCTTACCACTTCAATAAGTTAGCGACTGGAGTCTATAGTAACTTGTCCTTTAATCCACACATCACTCTTACTCAAAACCTCAAAACATGAAACTATACTAACAACTCAACTCACATTCATTCATAAATGATCAAGACATGGGAATAAATGACATCCTTATATTAAACTTCAACTCGAGATGTTCTACAATATGTAACATTGCTTCACATGCTGTAATATACTATCTCTCTACTACTTCCACCATCCTTGCCATGACTATTTAAACAGTCTTAGTCGTGAAACACAATGAGGTGAAATCTTTTATAAATCAACAATTGTCAAATTTATATATTTGACTACATATTTTAATCTTCATCCTCATGACACGAAGTGTATGAGGATGAAGAAATAAACAAACTGGCTTAACATAGTCTTACTAGAACTTGATGATTTCATAAACACTCAACAATTATCAAGGTCGCGATATGGAGCCAATCTTAGCATAATCTGTTTCCTATATTGGTACTAGATCGTGACAGGTGAGATTCGGTAGATAGTACCAGATCTGAACAATATGCAATTGGTTGGTACTGAACTAGAACAATCTCCGATCATTGGTACTAGATCACGATAGTGAATGGTCTGTGGGTACCGAATCTGAATGGAAGGTGCGCTTGGTACCAGATTCAGACAGTGGGCAATTTGGCACATAAGTACCAGATAGCTGAGTTGACATAGAAGTGTTGGACTTCATCCAAAGTTCAAAGGCTACACATGGCAATTTTAAACATTAGTACATGAAATATTTAGTCTCCTAGCATAATAAACTACAAAATGCATGAATTCAATTGTACTTTACCTTATGACCTTATCAATGACTAGAGGTAGGGTTCTTTATCATTGATCCAAGCTCAGGTATGCCAAAAAGGTATAAATGAGGATTATAATATGGTAATGGGGATTTAAATTTGAAGGCTCAACATTCCCCCATGCCAAAATCATTGCATGTCCTCATGCAACTGAAACATACTCAAATTTTTTCCAAAACTTGAGACTCCATTCTCTTTACTCCTGTGGGTCAATGATGTTGACAGTTGAGGCTTCTGCTTTCAACTCCCTTTTTATGACCCTAATGTATTGCAAGATTCTTAGTACCTTCTTGAGATTATTAGAAGTCTCTTCATGGTCATCTTGGAGTTGTTGGTCGGTTTCTTTCAGTTGCTCATTTTCCTTCTTGATATACCTATCCAGTAGTTGGTATTCCTTCAGTTCTTGTTTGAGCTCCTGGTTTTTTTTTTGCAGATTCCCAATCTTATTCTTCATCTGTTCTTTTTTCAAGGTCTTCATTGTCCTTATTGTCTCTGGTTGGATGCATTCTCTTTCCTCCACTTCCTCCCTCATCCCACACAAAGTAATAGTATCTTGTTCCTCAGTCAAGCTAGGGATGTCATCCTGGGCTAATAGGTCTAGGGAAGGGGAGGTAAGATCTATTGGGTCTTCATGTGTATGAGGACTGACAACTGATTTTCCTTTCTTTGAAATAATCCTTGTGGTTATTTTATAAGGGGGTAATGGATCAGAGGTTCTCACAAGCTTCCTTTTCTTCTTCTTTGTTTGTGGAATGGTTACAAGAGATTGTTCTATAGACTGTTCTACTCTTCTCTTTCCTCAAGGATTTTGACATATGACCCCTCTCCTCAAGCGCTAATGCTAAGATATCCTCCACTAATTCAGATTTACCTTTTGATTCTTGACTTTTACGAGTCTTATTATTTGAGGAAGAGGGCCTTACTTGTTTACTAGCTTTATCCTTTACTACTCTGGAGGACGATGGGGTTGCCTTGCTCTTTTACTCCTTAGGTTCCTTATTTTTATCTAGAGTAGGTTGGGCTTCTTCTACAATTTTTTTTTCTATGGAAAGGTGTTGAGTGATGAGGGTTTTCCAACTAAACCCTTGCTTCCTGATCTCATGTATAACTAGCATTTTGATAAGACCATGATGATAAATGCTAGTCTTCTCAGTTTTGGATAGGGATTTGACACCTCTTACCATCTTGTTCAGGCTCATCCATAAAAAATATGGGAAGTCAATTTCAGGGCCTCCTTCAAAGTGAAATAGAAGCCTACGATGATATAATAAAGTTACAGCATACTTTCCCTCACAAGTGAGGAATCGTTGAAGACTAGAAAGCATTGGATGACATTCTTCCTTGATATAGTTTCTAGAAATCCCCTTTTTCCAATCAGGGCGCTGATGGTCTTCCTTTAGAAATTGTTGGCACATTTCTTTATTGATTCCTACTCCTTTGAAATACTTGGCTCCTCTGCTAGGTAATCATGTGGTTTCCCTTAAGGTTGCTTCATTGATGGTTAGTTGTAGATTGCCTATGTGCACAATCTCTCCATCGTAACTCTGAACAAATGCATGCAATACCTTCTCATGACAACCTATGAATTTCTCTAAAAATGGAATCCATCCCACTCTAGCATGCTTATCTATACATAGATGGAACTCCTCAGTCTCCCTATAAATCTAGAAGATTGGTTCATGTCTACTTACAACCATCTTTATAAACCGTAAGTGAAAATCGGGTTGTAGCACAAGGATTTAGTTAGCTGTGAGTGTGAGGGCTTGGTACCGGATGTCGCAGAGAGGAGAAGGCTCTGAAAATGGAGAGAGATGGGTAACAGTCAGAAAAATGGTGGCAGCTTCAATAATTCGAACAATGAGTTTAAGTAAAGATGTTGCGAAGAACAATTAAGACAAGATGAGGTTCTTCTGGATGGCTTCGCCACCCAGATAAGCCATTTCATTTTTTCCCGTTAGTGCAATGATGGGGACAAGACGTTTGGTATCAAGACATCATTGTTGTTTGGGATTGGCGATTGGACCCCTAAGCAATGAATTTTAGTGTTGAATTGTGCTAGATAGATTCATGATGGTTTAAGGATGAATCACGTTCTTGGTTTTAGGGTCGTGGCTCATCATTACTGGGCATGTTCATTTCACTTCATCCCCACATTCAGACATTTGATGGGATATTTTCCTCCCTCATCTTTTCAATTGCTTATGTGGTGAGGGAATTGATTAAGGTTAAGCATATGGGTACGGGGGAAGTGAAAGTTAGGTGCATGGTTTTAATACTAAAGTCATAAGATCTAGTATACATTTTCATACCTTTTGTAGTTTTATAAGCAAAGGAAAATCAATAATACCATGTTACCTTTGTTTTTACCATTTCATAACCAATACCCATAGCATATGCAACTGCCTTTGTATTTGAATCTTGCAGATTGTTAGAGTTCATCTTTTTAGGCTAGAGTTTTGTGGATGCTTAATACTGGAATTTCTTGTACTTTATGAATACTTTTTTATTCTATGCTTGTCTTGAGTTTCTTCTTTTGTGTCTGGTTTTGTAGGGTTGTATGGTGAACATGATGATCTATGTAGATGAGATGTGAGTCTAAAAAAGAGTCCTGAAAGGGGCTCTTTGACCCTCCCCCATGCCAAGGATGTTGCATATCCTTATGCAAAAGACCCGACACACTGTTCACAAATGAAAGAAAATTGTTAAGAGATGAGAGACCAAATCAAATTCCAAAAGTACATTTATTACCTAGCATATGATCCCATGCTTTTAAAAATTGAAATTGCCTTTCTTCTGATAACTTATTGACAAGGGTAGATTTCAACAATGAAAATAAGGAGGTTTTTATATTTTACTAGAAAAACAGATCCAACCTAACTTTCTTCAGAGATTTATTATCATTAGATGTTATAGATAAATTTCACAATATAAGTAGATTAGACTCCCTAGTCAAGGCATCACTCTTAAAAAGTTTCCTTCTTAGATAATATAGGCTTTAGATGTCAAACCGGTAAAGTTTACTTAAGGTAATTCTCAAATGGACATTTTCTTGTAGTATTTATTTGTTTGTTAATCTAGAGTTTGTATCTTATAAGTGTCATCAATGACCTTTTTTTGTAGTATTCATTTTTTATGACAAAAGTGAATTTTTCAATCAGACAAGTATAAATGAGACATTTCTCAACTAGAACCCACTGCCAACAAGCATGTTCAGTACTCTAGTGGGGTATTTGTGATAATTAGTGAGAGACATACCTTCCTCAAGTAGAATTCCCCATTGCCAACAGGCGTATTTAGTAGCCTAATGGGTTTGCCTAGTCATACCACAAACCGGTACCCGCTGCCAGTAGACCTATTCAGTATCCTGACAGGTTAGTCTCTTAAACCCTTTTTCCATCAGAGGCTTCTTTTCCATCATCACCTATTTTAGTTTTTGTTAAAGATTTATTTTGTATGGTGACATGGGAGGATCGTCTGAAAACCATTTTACAGACTGGGATGGTATTGGGTTAGAAGGTATATTCTCTTATTTGAATGTCTTTAAATATTTGTTTGAAGGAAAAATAAAATTATGTATGCACATTTTTAGAATGATCCAGATGTATGATTTGTCTAAGTTTTTCCATAAGAGAATGAACTAAAGTTACCTTAGGGTACTGATACATCCTCTTCCATAAATTTTTTCCTAGTGTGTCCATGATAGAGAGTCTTTATATACTCATATGCTACTTTTTAATAAAGATAATCCAATGATTACTTTCGAAATATAGTTAGGGTAAAATGGTTACTTATAGGCTAATATACTTTTATCCCTTTAATCATGCTAAAATACTGGATAAAGGCAACCTCTGGAATTTGAATCAGATTAAGCATGGTTCCTTTAACAACATAGGTAAATATTATATCTTCTTTGTCAAGCAACATAACCAAAAGAAATTAAAATATTTATTAATAGCTAGCAACAAAACCAAAAGAAATTAAAAATACTTCCCTTTAGTCAGCAACAGAACCAAAAGAAATTATTGCTTCATAAGAGCTGCCATTTGATGTTGCATTCACCTCCTTGGTTCCAGCTTAAGGGGTTACTTCATGGCTTCACATAAGTATAACATTATTTTTCAATTAGGTGATGTGTCATGATAGTATCATATAAGGACAAACTTCTGGTACCAGAACAACACATAATTTTTGGTACCGGATCAACACTGTTGGTACCAGACCAAAACAGAGTATTTGTTGATGCCTACAAACTGATGTTTTATCAAGTTCATGAAGGATCAAATAAATTATATAAATCTACTAAAAATAAAATGCTAAAGTAAAAAAGAGGTAAGAATCCATTGTTACCTACAACTTATTAACAAAACACAATCCATAGCTATGTACAAAAGTTTAAAAACTAAATCAATCAATCATTGTGGATCTGTAGGAAGATATCCTTCCTTACTGATCATCTACATATCTGAATTCTATAGCACACGTGTCATAAATTCCTCTTTTGACAGGGTTTTGTTGTAAATTCTCAATCGGTGCCCATTCACAAGTAGGGGTGTCTGATGTTAGTCAAATGTCTTTATTCTGATTGAACCATTATCATAAATAGTGCCAATATCATAAGGTCCTAACCAATGAGTAGTTAACTTGCCTTTGAATTTATTGAACCTGTTGTCATACAACAAGGCCCAATCTCCCTGTTGAAATATTTTCTTTTTACGATACTTGTCATGCCATTTTGTTCTCTGCTCTTGTATGAGGGTGGTTCTTTGAAGTGTTTCCTTCCTGATTTCATCTAGCTCATTAAGTTGCAAGAGCCTTTATTGCTGAGCTTCGTCTAAGTTCATGCCAACTTGTACAACAGTCCTGAGGGTTTTGATATGGAATTCTATGGGGAGAAGCACATTCTTTCCGTACACCAATTTGTAAGGTGTATGTCATGTTGTATTCCTCCAGGTGATTCTATAAGCCCATAAGGCTTCTAGTAATCTGTCATCCCAATCCTTATGGTGTAGCTATATTGTTTTAGTAAGAATGGACTCAATGACATTGTTGGTGGATTCTACTTGTCCATTCGCCTATTGATGATAAGGTGTAGATTTCATGTTCTTGATCTGGTACTGTTTTGTAACTGCTTTGACTAGATGAGAGGTGAATTGAGTCCCCTGATCAGTCACAATTTATCGAGGTTCACCAAAACTATTAAAGATGTCATTAAAAAGGAAATCTACCACTGATTGTTCACTTACAACTGGTAAGGATTTTTCTTCAACCCACTTAGTCACATAGTCAGTACATACAAGTATATACTTTTTCTTTTTAGATTCAGGGTTAATGGGCACTACAAAATCTAATGCCCATTTCTCGAAAGGCTCAATGACTAATTGGGCTTGAAGTGGCATTTGGTATCGTGCAGTAGGCTTACCCATTCGTTGACATTCATCGCAATTGGATACATAAGTTCTGGCATATTTGAAAATATTAGGCCAATAATAACTAGATTGCAGAACTTTATAAGTGGTCCTCTTGTCAGCAAAGTGGCCTCCACAAGGACCATCATGGCAGGCTTGCAAAATATCATGGATTTCATCTTCTATTACACATCTCTTGATTATCAAATCTGGTCCTATTTTGTAAAGACAATCATCATGCCACATGTAGTTTGCACTTAGCTGAATTACTTTTTGTTTTTCTCTAGGAGACAATTTCTGAGGCATCTTCCCTGTTACAAGATAGTTAGATACATCTGCATACCAAGGAGTAAATGTAGAAATAGCAAACAGATTTTCATCGGGAAAGTTATCATCTACTGGTGCATTATCTCCCAGATGAATCATTCTAGATAAGAAATCAGCCACAAGATTATCCTTACCAGGTCTATCAATAATATTGACGTTAAACTCTTGTAATAATAACAACCATCTTGTAACTCTAGGGTTTGTTACAGGTTTCTTCATTAGGAATTTGATGGGTGAATGATCAATGTGTACAAAATCTTGATATCCTTTAATGTAGTGTCTAAATTTATTGATAACATGGACTACAACTAACAATTATTTTTCTATGACCGTATAATTAACTTCTGTTGGGGAAAGATTTTTACTGACAAAGTAAACAACATAAGGCATCTAATTTTCCCTTTGTCTAAGAAATTCCCCCAGGGATGTGTCTGAGGCATCGGTATAGATATGAAAAGGAAGGGACCAATTTGGTCCTCTTAATATAGGAGTACTTCACAATTTCTATTTTACAATTTCAAAAGATACTTGGCATTCATCATTTCAATTAAATTCAACTTCTTTAGATAATAACTTAAATAAGGGAATAACTGAGCTTGTAAAATTTGGAATGAATCTTCTATAGTAGCCAGCATGCCCTAAAAAGTTGCGAACTTCCTTTTGTGAGGAAGGTATTTTGATTTGTGTGATGACGTGAATCTTTGCGGGATCAACTCTCATTCCAGAACCAGAGATGTGATGTCTCAAAACAATACCTTCATTGAGAATCATCTTTGAATTTTCATTACTTAGGGAAAGATTAGTTTCCTTAAACCTAATCAAGACTTTTTCTAGACTGGTCAAAGCTTCCTGGAAGTCATTTCCATGGACTGTAAAGTCATCCATGTAGACTTCTACACAATCATTGGTCAAGTCAGAAAAAATGGCTAGGAAATATCTTTGAAAAGTGGTTGGGGCATTGAAAAGTCCAAAAGGAAGAACCCTATAAGCATAGGTTCCCCATGGGCAAGTGAAAGTGGTCTTCTCTTGGTCTTCGGGTGCTATTTGTATTTGGTTATAACCACTAAACCCATCTAGGAATGAGAAATACTTCTTTATGGACAAGGTATCCAACACCTGATCAATGAAGGGTAAGGGAAAATAATCCCTATGGGTGGCTTTGTTCAACTCCCTAAAGTCTACACATATTCTGCACTTACCATTTTTCTTGGGATCTATGACAAGTGGAGACACCCATTGACTATCTGAAATGGGGTATATGAGATTGGCTTGAAGGAGTTTTTGCAATTCCTCTTTTACAATATCTTTGAGGGTTGGATTCATCCTTCGCTGAGGTTGTCTAACCAGTATGATTTGGTCATTAGTGTAGATATGATGTGTGCATGTGTCAGGGTGAATGCCTTTCATGTATGCATAATCCCATGCAAAGGCATCAAATTGTCTTCGAAGCATTTCAATTACTTGTATATTTTGTTCTGGTTCCAAACTAGAGTTGATATAAAAAGGTTTTACTGGGATAATATCAACAAGTTCAGTACTTTCTTCCTTCTCTGTGGAAGCTGGTGATAAAGTATATAATTGAGTGATATCAGGGTGCCAAGTTTGTTGGAATTCAGAACTAAAAATGTGTGACAATTCTGCAAAAGACCTAGGATATTCAATGCAGTTTGTATCAGGCAAAAATAAACTTAAGACTTGTTCATTTGATTGTTATTGCATACCTTTTACTTGTTCAAGTGTTAACAATGATCATATGCAATATTCCTCTCCATAAGGGTTTTCTATCCAAAGAGGTATCTCTTGTGTCGGTTGGGTATGAGGGAAGAGAACAAGATTTTGGCTATGTGTTCCATTGGATATAATCATCTCGCCAAACCGACAGATAATAAAGGCATCTGATGTGGCCAGCCAAGGGCGGCCAAGAACCATAGGGTGTCCTATTTTGGAGGATGATTTAGAATAGATGACTAGAAAGTCTACTGGATATTCCCAAGAAGCTAGTGTAACTGTGACATCATCTAAACTTCCCGCAGGGCTAATGACCGACTTATCTACCAACTCTATCATGGTTTGGGTTGGTCTTAACTGGTTGATTTGGAGTTTTTGTAGTGTCAAAATGAATTACATTAATTTTTTCACCCAAACAATGAGTGTGTTTGGTAAGGAAATTCCATTAATTTCAACAATGACTACTGGATTCCCAGGGTCATTATATTTATATGACATTTCGGAAATAAATTTAGATAATTGTCCTACCACCTGAACGAGGGGAGGTTCCTTCTTATTCCTTCCTGGTTTCTTAAGGAAAATATCCCTTATTATTTTGGCATATATGGGGATATCTTTGATGGCTTGCAGTAGAGGTATTTTTATACATACATTTCGTAACTCATCCTCTATGTCTTTGTGCAAGGGTGGGTCAGGTTTCTTCACTAATAGTCTTTCAGGGTAGGGTGGAAGATGAACTTGTTGAGGTACTCCTATGGACTGATAAGTGGTTGGAATATGAGGGGAAGTCTCTCCTTCTTCAAGGTCAGTTTGAGTGTTTTCTTGTTCAATATCATTTTCTTCTTGGATTATTACTCCATAATTTGATTGATTTACAACTTTCTCGAATCTTAGTTGAATTTCATAGGTGGGAAAGGTTTGGATTTTTGCATTCTATATAGGGTGGGTGGGTCGATTATTGGGGTTAGGAATTGGCTGGGAAGAGATTTTTGTCGGTCTAGGAGGGTTGTGGGCAGTTTGTTTTTGTGTTTGTTGATTGGCATTTATAGGTTGTTGTTGTTGTTGTTGGTTAGGGTTCAAGGGTGTTGTGAATTGTTGTTGTATAGGAGGTGGGAGTAAATATTGCATATGAGGTGGATTAAATCTAGGTATTAATTGGGAAATGTTTGCGAGATACTATGGATATGTAGGGTAAGAGGGATTCACATACACAGGCCCCCCTCCAACCTTGTTTCCAAGGTTTAGTTTGAGCTTGCTAAGGTGTCCATTGAGAATAGGGCATTGGAGGAGGGCCCCATTGTTGTTGTTGGTATTGTGTATTAGGGTCATAAAATGCATTGGGGTTTTGTGCTCTCCAAGGCCTCCTAGAGGGGTATGGTTGTTCTTGTGAGACTCCCCCTCCCCTATACATGAATTGCAGCTCAAGAAAAGTTTGACACTCAGATGTGGGGTGCCCTAGTGTACACAGGCCACAGACTTCTATGACATTTAATCGACATTCTTTCTCAGGGTGCTTATTTCGACATTTAGGACAAAATATTGCAAAAATAGCCTCTTCTTCTTGTTTCTTTTTTATTTTTAGAGTATCTAACTGGTTACTGATTGTGCTCAAGATGTTTATTTTAATTTCTCCAATAAGTTTCCTAAATCAATTCTACTGACAGTCCCTAAGATTTGTCTTGAATTTCTACTAAAAGAATCTCTTGGTCCTTTGCCTGTTTTAGCTTGTCCCCTTGAGTATCTTCTATAATAATCTGCAATTTCTGCAAAGGGATTTTGGTGCACATCTCCTGAACTTAACAAATTTAAAACTTCTATGTCGTCATCTCTAAGACCTTTCAAAAATACATTTCTTACTACAGCTAGGTCTGTGGTGAATAATTTTGATTTATGATAGTTGTATAAGATCCTTTATAAGTAGTCTTCAAGGATTTCATCTTCTGTTTGCTGCATTTTGAAAATGTCATTTTTAGCATTATCCTTACAATAGTCTTGGTATTTCCATAAAAATGTTTATTTCATCTGATCCCAAGAGAGAATTGTATTTTCTCCTAAGCTCATGAACCATCTCAGGGCTGAGTCTTTTATTGTGGCTGGAAAGAGCTTAAGTTTTTGGGCATCGTCTGAGTAGTTATAGCTTCTACATAATATGTCAAACTAGAATAAAAATAGGTCTGGATCTTCAGTTGAAATACCTCTGAAAGTGGTTAATGATGATAGTGGGATATTATTCATGCTGATATTTCTGGAAATATCCAAGATTGGAAAACCAAAGGTCTCAGTCTCTGTGGCTTCATTTTCTTTTCTTTCTTCTTCTGCCATTTCACTAGGTGATCCTCCTCCACTGATAAATGGTTCAGAGACTGGATTTTGTGTGTCTTCTAACCAAACTGTTTTTTTTCTTATATGATTAGTACAATGCACTCATTAATTGTCAATCTGGGATTCATAATCAATAGAGTTACAAGACACCAGTAAGAGAGGTAATTCTAATGTCACGATTATAGAAATAATATGGATTAATAAACAAATTGAAACACACTTTGGTTGCCTTTCACACAGAAGCTTTCTACTCCATTGGGGCACATGAAAATATGAGATGGAGTTCTTTGACAGATCAACTCTGTTATCTAACCCAGAAATATAACTATGCAATCACACTTCTGAAAGGGAAATCACACATCAATCATCAAGACATAGCATGGGTAGTTCAAATAGCTAGTATATTGAGTATGTTGTGGTTCACAATATTCTATTGTGAACTTCACTAGTTCTTTTCCAATTATATTTGACTACTGCTACCAACATCCATGTCCATTAAGAAAAATCAAATTCATACGAACAGAAATAGAGCATATGCAAAAATAGAGTAAATAAAGATCCCTAAGAAATCATATAATCGAAATCCTAAACTGAAACTATACTGCTATTATCTGGAAGAATCAAAGCTTCAGCTAGTCTAACAGTTATACTATTGAAACCAAATGTTAACAATACTCTATAAGGATGTTGACCTTTATTGGGCAGTGGGCCCTTGCTACTTCAATAGGTCAACGACTGGAGTCTACAGTGAGTTGGTCTTTAATCCACACATCACTCTTACTCAAAGCCTCAAAACATGAAACTATACTAGCAAATCAATTCACATTCATTCATAAATGATCAAGACACTGGAATAAATGACATCCTTCTATTAAAATTCAACTCAAGAGATGTTCTACAATATGTAACGTTGCTTCACATGTTGTAATATGCTATCTCTCTACTACTTCCACCATCCTTGCCATGACTATTTAAATAGTCTTAGTCATGAAACACAAGGAGGTGAAATATTTTACAAATCAACAATTGTCCTCATCAATTGTGAAATCATCCTCATGGCACGAAGTGTATGAGGATGAAGTAATAAACAAATTGGATTAACATAGTCTTTCTAGAACTTGATGATTTCATAAACACTCAACAATTATCCTGGGCACGATCTGGAGCCAATCTTAGCATACTTTGTTTCTTGTATTGGTACCGGATCGTGACAGGTCAGATTCGGTAGATAGTACTGGATCTGAACAATATGCAATTAGTTGGTATTGGACTAGAACAGTCTGTGATCATTGGTACCGGATCGCAACAGTGAATGGTTTGTGGGTACCAGATCTAAACGGAAGGTGCGCTTGGTACCAGATTCAGACAGTGGGCAATCTGGTGCATAATTACTAGATAGCTGAGCTGACATAGAAGTGTTGGAATTCATCCAAAGGTCAAAGGATACACATGGAAATTTTAAACATTAGTACATGAAATATTTAGTCTCCTAGCTTAATAAACCACAAAATGCATGAATTCAATTGTACTTTACCTTATGACCTTATCAGTGACTAAAGTTAGGGTTCTTTATCATTGATCCAAGCTTAGGTAGGTCAAAAAGGTATAAATGAGGAGTATAATATGGTAATGGGGATGCCAATTTGGAGACTCAACATGAGTCTTTGAATTGGAACTAATCTGGAGCTAATTGGAGTCG
Source organism: Picea engelmannii (assembly GCA_009831015.1). NCBI lineage: Eukaryota > Viridiplantae > Streptophyta > Pinopsida > Pinales > Pinaceae > Picea > Picea engelmannii. The sequence goes on along the minus strand of ML791729.1, from coordinate 29,276 downwards.
CCAGGTGAATGTTTTCATCCTTCTTGTGTTTTATAATTGTCCACCATCAGTAATCAGATCTAGAATATGATATGCTATCCGAGGAAGATTTCCCCAGTATGGTCACCAATATGATATGCTATCTGAGGAAGGTTTCCCCAGTATGGTCGCCATTATGTTATCACTTCATAATTTCTCAGTCTGAGGGAGAAATTGATAGAGGTAACCACAAAACCACTTGGATTCGAGGATCTATCCCTCCATGAATCAGAGAGGGATCTCTCTGTATGATTTAAATTTGTTTTGATTGGATATTAGGCTAGTTATGAGGATAGGAGGTTTGTTTTTACGTTTTTGGCTAAGACAACAAAAGAGGACCATTGGGCAAAATGGAGTCAAAGGTTAAATCTGATAAAATGAGGGAATAAATGAGATCATATGTAACCAGGAAAGGCATTCATTTCAGTGGATCCTTATATTTTGTGAGATGGAAAATAAGAATAGATTAGGGTTCAATTTAGATGCAGAGCATTGCTACCTGAATTCTACATTCAAACTTCATAAGAAAACATAAATATTGTTTTAATCCAGAACAAGGTGTCTGAGAAAAATCTTGAACATAATATTCTTATAAACAATAAATAAAGTTAACATAATGTGAAACCAGAGAGAAAAAATATTACATAAATGAACACTTCACCACATAACAATGACACAAGAATCTGGAAACATAATGTCTTTGTATTCATCCAAAAAGGGTCTCTTACAACCTCCTGAACATATTTACAATAGATGATGGTATTTCAATACCATCCATATCATGAGGTCCAACCCCTATGCCATATTGCATTCTATCTTTTATAATTTTCCCATGACATTCAAATCCTACAGACTAGGGTATCAGATCCCTCCCTTAATTGTTTCTAGATATTTCTGTAGATACCTAATTAATGTTCTGTCAAAATAGATATTTGATCTCTTTCAAAATCATACCAAATATCTTGAATTCATTACAATACATTCAATTTTTACCACTGAAAGGGTAAAAATAACAATAACTTCCTATTGACTATGATCATCAAATTAGGGAAAATAAAACAAAATCCCAAGAAAAGGGATATACTTTGAATTTCTTGAAAAACCCAATATAATTCGATTTGAACTTGACAACAACATATTAAGGGCGAGTCATAACTGGAAAGATGTTCTGGAAGCCTTTGAGATCCCTGAAGAATCCATTTGCCTTGATATGAGGAGATCTATGTGTTTTTTGTTGATAACGAAACTTTTGGCGGCTAACGAGGCCAAAATAGAGTGTATTTAGCTGCCGATTTTCTGTGAATGATTTTCGGCTACTAACGATGGATTTTGAAATGGTGCTTGGCTGGAGAAACCTGTAACTCCTCCCAAACTTTGTCAAAATTGGTTGAGTTTCGCATTGAACCTGCTTCATCTATTATAACCCCTTCATTTGAAATCAAGGGCAACTTCAGCTAGAGTATCCAGCCTGAGGTGAGCTTTGGGTTTCAACTTTTTGTGAACAATATTAAACTTCAACACCATGTCCATGTTATTCAATATGGCATTTTGTTTGACAAGATTATTGTTCTTGTGCTTTGCAATATCATATTTTATGGCTAATTGATCTAATGCAGATCCAATTTTGAGGGATGGCTTCTTAAGAGTCTCATTCTCTCCTTTTAGATGTCTTTATAGCACTTTTAACTCGACAATTTCTTCGTTCAGTTTCTGGACTTTAGGTTTTTTGTTGACCCTCTTCTTCGATGTTGTTCCAGCTTCTTCAGGGGTTTCCATTTCTACTGTTGATGTATTTGTTTCCATTTCCGTAGCTAATTGATATGAATCAGAATCTGAGTATGGTAGATTTAGGAAATTTTTCACTATAGTTGTTCCTTGATCCTTTACCTTCTTCCCAAACTCTAACTTCCTCTTTGATTTCTTTGATTTTGAGGGAGAAACCTTGGTGGAAGTTTCTACAGGAGACAATGCTCTTCTCTTTCTCTTACTGGTTTTTGGGGAAGTTAATTCATGTGAGGGAGTTCCTCCTTTCTTGGGCTGAACTTATTGCCCAAATTCTCCCCAAAACAAGATATAGTTTGAAGTCTTGTTCTTTCTACTGAGCTCTTCTAAAACTATCAATTTGATTAGCCCATGATGAAATAGACTGTTGCTAGTTTTATGAGGCTTGATCTGAATTTTAGAAGCCATTTTGGTAAGACTCTTAAGGAGGTAAAAGGGTATATTTAGAGGTTTCTTATCTGTGAAATGGAGGAGCAGTCTGAAGTGGTAGAGCATGGTCCTTCCATACCTCCCCTCACAATTGATGTAAACTTGAATCATCTTTAGCAATGTTTGTCATTTATCCTCCAAGTAGCTCCTGGTAATATCTTTCTGGCATTTCATATTTTGATGTTCTTCTTTGAGAAATGACCTAAAATTGATTTCCTTGATTGAGGTGGTTTTAAACCACCTTTCGCCTTCACCAGGCATCTCTGTGGTTGTTACAACATTGGCCTCATCTATCTGCATCACCAGAGGACCAAGATGAACTTTAAAGCCATTAAATATCTTGGAAAATGATTTTGTAATACCTTGATGGTACCCCTGGATCTTTTCACAGAAACTGTAGCATCCAACCTCTTTGAATAGTTCACAGAACTCAGGGTGTTCCTCCAAGTATGAAGTATCCTGCAGTTCCTTCCTCGGAAGGGCACCTCCTATTGAGCTCTTCATCACTAGAACTATTAGAAATTCCTCAAAACTAGATTGTTGACAGAGGATCTAGGGTATGTAAAGGCAAGAAGGTGATTTCAAATGGAGGAGGGGAAAAATACTGAGATTCATAGTAGAGTCAGAGGATGAAAGGGTTCGAGAAACTGTGGGCATATTTAAAACAAACACAAATCGACAATCGACCGATTCAGAGTATTGTAAGGCTCATGACCATTTTTCAGGATGGATTAAATGGTATGGGCATGATATAGGTTATGATTATTTGATTGGACAAAAGATAAATGAATCATAATTCCTTTCTGAAGATCGGACGAATGATTGCCGAAAGAGGTTTTGGCAGCATAACAAAAAATCATGACCTATGTAGAATCATTGATCTGGGAGTGACAAGACCCTTTTAAACATTGGCTAGATTTATTGCATTTGGCAGCTTATGACAGGAGTGAATAAGTCTATTAGCTACTGAAAGTTGTAACTTTCGGTAGCTAACGGCTATAATATTTCAAACTTTTAGCTACCGAAAATCAACTTTTATGCCACAATTAAAATATAACCAAATTCATGAAATCCATGGATTGGGTCACTCTAAACCTTCAAAATATCATGTGGATGCATCATAATTCCAACTAACCATGTGACAACACTAGGTATACCTAGATATCTGATTTGAAGCATTGGATATACCACTGGACCATTACTCTTGAGCACCTTATCATGAGAGCATTCTCAAACTAATTAGAAAAATTCCCAAATAGATAACTGGAGAACATATGACTATATTATAGGACCCTAACACTATGGATAGAAATACAATTAAGGTGCATGGATTAATTATAGGATTACAAGTACACTTGGAAACATTCCCATACATCATGATAGAGATGGATATTGTTGTAATTGATGTGTCTGATGCTTGGGGCATTTTTTTATCAAGAAAAGAAGCTACAGATTTAGCTAGAAATTTGCAAATGGATTTAACTTATGCCACCATTCCAACTCTAAATGGTTCCATGTTTAGATTAAAAAGAGAGTTGGAAAGAAAGTACCATGTTGAAGATCCTAGGAATCCCACAAATGATGTTGTGTATCGTGAACTAGAGATGGGATTTTATGAGATAGAGTCTACCTCTCTAGCATCTCCCAAGATGTTAAATATGAACCCCCAAACATTTATAGTGTTTGGGACACAATGGATTCTTTTGATGGGATTTTTCTTGAGGAAGATTTGGATAAAAAGGATAATGATTTGACTCCTTCAGAATTTAAGTCTGAGTTGGATTTTTCAGTTGAAAATGTGTCATCAACTCATCAGTCATCAGAGGAATTAGTTAGATGTTAGAAGAAATCAAATGGAATTCTTGGGCCACATCCTCTTTGTTTTTTAGAAATTGGGAAAATCAAAGCTAGAATATATGATGAAAATCTGAAGGAAAATCATAAGGATGATAAGTTTAGTAATGATAATGTGAAGTATATCATCCCTATGAATAGGTATGCCAATCCTTTGAAGGAAAAATTAAGTTCAAAAACTTTTCACTTGGCACCCATGCAAAATCATCAGAATTTTTTTGAGGATTATCCCAAGTGGCCTAAGGTTAGAAGCAGGGATTCCCATGAGAATAGCAGAAATCAAGATAAAGTGTATCAGTCTTCTTACAACTCTTGTTAGTCAGTGGGATGACATAAAGTCAGACATGCTAATGAGAGGAATCCCCCTTGAAGTGTTTCTTCACATGAAAACTTGGTGTCCAAAGGGACACCCTTTGTAACGAATCTCTAACCCTTCTCTTTTGTTTTAAGTTTTGTATCATTCATTGTGTAATTATGATGATTCATTATATCATAGTTTCATTTTGTAATTTTTGTACAATAGTTATTTCATTATGCAATTTTTTTTTATAGCATTTCATGTATTCATTTGTGTATACATGTATTTATGTTGGGTATTGGTGAGCACTCTATTTTGTAGATTTTGGATTCTCGTATGCTCTCCTTCCCAACTGAAGATAAAAAAAACATCCCTCTGTGGAGCTATATTTTGACCACCTATTTCAACTAGGGGGTCAAATCCATGTACCATGAATATTATGCACCTGATGGTGCTACCAAGTTGAAGACTTGTTGGTTCTACAAGGTAGTTTTGGCTTTCAACACGTGTTTTGTAATTGGAATTTTTTCTCCCTTGCATGGGATAATAATGTAATGGGTCTACATGCATCATAGTTTAGGTCATTTTCCTATGACTTCATAATTATAGGAGTTCCTTTCATCGAGTTTCTTTTTTCCTTAGGTTATTAATTTGGCCTAACCAACCTTATTAATTTCCCTTGACATTTTCACTCCCACAATAATTATCCAAAGTGGTGAAAGGTATTTTAATGGCCAAGCCCTATGGTAGCTAGTGTCTATGGAATATTTTAAATGACCATGATAAACATCTCCTACATTCTTGTGGAATTCCTTCGAGTCTACATAATTTTTGTTTAATTTTTTAAAATTACCTATTTAATGGTAATTTTAATTAATTTTTGATAAAAATTGTAAATAATAGGTCCTTGGGATTTTGATTGGGGTATTTGTGCTCAAAAGAAATGGAATGAGACCCCATACACCCTTGTACCAAGTTTCAGCTCAATAGGACAAGTTTTTCTAGGTGTTTGTCCATGGGGAGTCTAAGTCAGTCTAAGACAACAATTTAATTGTTGGAATTGACAAAGTCAAAATTGTCAATTTTTTGTAATATGAGAAAATTAATTAGAGAAAGAGTGGGAGAACTTACCCAAACCTATTCCTAAGCTATCCTAACCCTTTCCCAACCTTTACTTCACCCCTTCACCTAACAATTAATGAAAAACGTCATTTCCCCTTAAGGAGTTGCACCCTCCTTCTAGAAGAATCTTTAAAAAATCAAAAAGTAATGAAGTGGGGGCTCTTCTCTCCCTTGGTGCACCTCCCTAGTCCCTCCACCTCATCCTTTAACCTTTCAAACCCTTTCCAACTCATTCCAATTCAATACCAAAACCCTAAGTGACTAAATCCTTAGGAAGTGTGCCCCCCTTCTTGAGATGCTCAATGATGCTATGAGGTTGACACTTGGAGAGCATCCAAGAGGGGTAACTCTTGGCTCCCAAGTATGAATAAGAGTCTGCCCTCCCTCATTTTAACAATATCTATTCTCTTTCAAGGTTACTCTACCCAAAATTCCTCTTCTCTTCTCCTATCTCTCCCACTCTTCTCTTTCATTCTTCTTGCTCTCTCTTTTTTTTCTCAAGCTTGGGCAAGTATTTGTCCTAGCTTGCATTCTAATAAATAAATATTTGGAGGAAATATTAGCATTGGGAGTTCTTGGTGTCTTAGATATACATTGGAGGTAACTTGTATTTTTTTTGTTGAGTTTTGCTTATAGATCTAGTGTAGGGTGTCCAAGCAAAATATTTTGCTCGGATAGATCTATTGTAGTATTGTCATAGATCTTATGTGCAGTAGTTTCCTAGTTTTAGAAAAGTATTTTGTTAATATAATTGGTGTTGATACTATGGTATTTGAGGGAGGTATTTACCTCCATGTGTAAACCTGACGATAATATAATACTCTAGGAAGAAAGAAGAAACCCTAATGAGTTGGTGTTGATGGGAGAAATGGATTGCTCGTCAACTAGAGGAGTGAATTCGGTCCGGGGTTTTTTAATTAACCCAAGTTGTTTGGATTAATCAACTCCGACGGGTTTAACGGCTCCATTGGCCGATCTAATTCCTAAATAAAGCGAAAAAACAAAACTAAAGGAAATGCAATAACTTAATAAATAACAATTGCTGAAAACTATATATACATCTAATATATATTTATAGTTTAATTAACTAATATTTATAAAATAACTCTACTTATCATATGTACAATATATAAAAATGATTCTATTTCTAATATATATATATAATATGTACACAATACAAATTTTAATCTAAATCCGCGAAAATCAAATATAAATTGATTTTTTAAACAACAGTAAAACTATTATTTAATCTGTTTATATTCTAGAAATGGAATATCAAACTGTCTAATTGAAAACAAAAATAACAGATAGTAGAAGTTGTTTTAACTGCAGGAAATTTCTATATTCATTAAACTAATGAAATCAAACTAACAAACTGACATGTTACTACATCCAATATTTGTTCAGTGTGTAGCATCCAATCTCCCTGTTTGATGAGGTAAACCCGCAACAGATCCTACAATTGCTTCTCATAAATGTGAAGAAGTAATGATGAAATTCGAATGATAGAACATATAAGAGATATGATCACAACAATCTCATAATTTCACAAGCAACCACATTAAGATAAATCTTGTTGTGAGAACTTGTGTATAAATGTTCAATAAAATATAAAGATAAATCTCTTAATTCAAGTTTGAACAAAATGATTGTTGTGTGTTAAATCTGGAACATAAAACATGAATAATATATAAAATTTTATCATACCAATTTGTAGTAAACCATGACAGCTAAATCAATCATAATCTAATTACAAATTAAAATAATCATGACTTGAATAAAACCACAATACGGAAAATCTAAAGCTGTGACGAGTATTATATTTCATTCAAGTCTGTAAATGAAAAATCCATAGTCTTTCCCCAGGCAGAGATCGTCTCATGTTTACAAAATAACATGCTTATATAGGTTCCAAGAACAAAATGTTTCCTATTGATAATATCAAGTCTGTTCCAAAAATATGGGGGATGCAACCTCCCTGATTTTACTTAATATCAAAATACTAACAGCCTAATCTATTTACTAAAAAACACAAAGTTGATATGGCTAGAAGTTGTCAACAATGCTTCATATCTCCTTGGAAATCATGGGCTCCTGTAAACAAATAAAAATGGGAATATTTTAGATACGTTTTCAATTGTTAAATCAAGCAATTCAAATTTTTCTAACTGGCTACAGAATCTTATGATTCTGTAGCTAGTTATAATTACAACTACAATCATATTTTATTCAACAAACAAAACGAACTAAAAAGTAATCTATTCAAACAAATCGTATATCCTAAATTGAGAGTGAAAAATCATGCTAAACTTGAAAAAGATCATACCTCAAATCATGGGATTAAAACATATCAAGCAATCTTGGAGTTTACCATTGCTGTCGCTGCCTCTACATTCTTAAAAATGATAGATCCTGTAGTTTTTAGGCATTTCTCCTTTGCTTGAGTTAAGGATTGGAGTCTATTGTTCTCGTTTGTCAACAAATCCACTTGGTCTTTTAAAGATTTAATTCGAGACTGCAGAAAAGGCACATCTATATAATACCTGTCGATCCAGGATCGACATTCATCACACTGTGGTTGTAAAGACTGTGCATTAGCACTGATGTCATTAAGGATTGGAGAAGCGTCCATGTGAAAGGTATTTTTATCACAGAATCGAATGCCAGGAAATTCAAGATTATCCTTTAGACATGGAGGCAGGTTTCTAACATAATCGTAGGATCTGTCAAGGCAAATTCCATATGACATCGGATCCTCTTCGGCCAAGAACCTTTCAGTTTCTGAATCCGAGTCTTCACTTACCTCAATTGTGTTTTTTGTGTCTACACAGGGTTTGGATTTGTTTCGAGCACATCGTGAAATCACATGACCATCCCTTTTATTCTTTTAATTAACATCGGCACTGCCCTTTAGCTTCTTCCCTGTGGGTTTTTTAACAGTCTTAGTGCAACTCTTAGGGTGCAAATCTGGTTGATTGTCTGGTTGAGTAACATCAAGGTAGGTTAAGGGTTCAATATTAGGGGCATGATCATAGGGAAGGAGTGGTGGAGGAGAAGCAGTAGGTTTCACAAGGGTTTCTATGAAAACAGGCTTATCAACCTGTCCCAACTCACTATTGCCAAAGCCATTTCATAAAACAAAAGCATCCCAACAATCGGTGTGTAATTGCAACTGATGCACAAGGATAATTTTAATTAAACCATGATGGAATAAACTCGAATCAGACCTCTACCTCCTAAACCATTTTCCCATCTTGTACAGAATTCTAAGTAGGAAGTAGGGCATGTTCAATGGGAATCCAATGAAACTCATAAGCAATCACAGGTGATACAGGAAAACTAACGCAAATATTCCTTCACACGTAATGAATTGTTTCACAATAGCAAGTAGATCATGCCACCTAGGTTTTAAAGATGAGATAGGAATACCTCAGTTGCAACTAGTAATTTTTCGTGAGGTGAACATCAAAGTCTAGGGGACCTCTTCAACTTTTGCATTCTTGAACCATTTTTTCCCGACAACAGGTAAACCTGTAGCTTGGTTTAAAAATTCTTTAGTTACCTCTAGCTGCACGTCACCTATCTTTTCTCTACAACCATCAAAGGTAAATGAAAACTCTTGGGCAGCTCTCAGATTGAAACCCTTAAATTTTTCAATGAATAAATGCCAAACGTTCCTTTCTAAATCGTCCCTGACATTATCATACGATAACAAGGTTTGGATGCCATTGGGCTCAATCCTTACCACTAGAGACATGGAGATAAGAAGGTAATCAACATAGAACTCGGAGGTAGGGTTTGATGAAAAACCACAGAGCCATAGCCTTGAGTTTCCATAAAACAATGCTATGACATTTCAAATGGTAGGCAAAGGCATTAATCACCATGCGTGGGAACGAAATCATGAAGCCCAAGGTCACACAGAAGAGTAATGGCATGTTGTACTTCATATGACACCTTGGCATATGGGTACGTATGAGGATCAGAACACTTGAAAACCATAGTACGCACATTCATAGCTTGATTACAAAGGTAAGTGTATCAAATGAAAATTGAATAATTAAAAGTTTTATGAATGAAAACTCCATTAATATCAATCGAAAATTAATGAATGGAGGTCTTTCACTTATGTAACCAAGGTATGTTTAGAACCAAGGAGTTGTAAACAAGTAGAATAATCATGTTCATAGAAAAATATGACACTTCAATAATAGACCAGGAGAATCAGTTATCTCTGCCAAATGAAGGAGTTTAGATTAGGATAATGAGAAAAAAATTCAAATCGAAAGCAACCAAAAAGTTGTCTGAACATCATTAACAATTATAATGCATTCCAGTTTCAGATTATTGTTATTTTAAAGAGACAAAAATTGATGACAATTTTAACAAGAGAGAGTCATGATATTAAAGTTATAATCTTCAATACTATTGACAGGGCCACTGCTGCCAGCAGGCATCCATAGCCTCGACAGGGATGTCAATTAACCCACTCTGATATCTATATCCTGCCAAGAAGTTCCAGATCAGAACGAAGTACATTTAAGGTAAAAAAGAATCCATATCTAAGAATTTTCTTTTACCTGACATTGCTTCACTGCCAGCGAGCTTGTTCAATACCCCGACGAAGTTATCTTGGCATCATGCATTCATTTACCCGCTGCCAGTAGACTTGTTCAGTATCCCGGTGGGTTTACAAGCACTTCCCACAGCTCTTTGAGGGTTTATTTAGTTTTAAAGATATTTAATAGAGTGGGGTAACGCTGAAAATTCTAGTTTTTGGACACATCTTAGTAAATCATAGACCTTGAAGAAATTTCTTAGTTGTCCTTCGTCAAGATTTAGAAATAGTTTGTTAATAAAAACGACTTTCAAGAGAAGGGAGACATCTTTGAGTTGTTCTCTTAAGGAACAGGGACAACATAAGAATAATTTTTATGGATAGTCGTGAATACCTTCAGTTGCATATTGAAATCAAGAAACGCTTTTCAAACAACAAGTTATCTTTAACATGGTTGCAAACTCAGAGAAAAACTAGAATTAATGTTCAAACAACTTTCAACAGTCATTTTCGAAGGGAATTTTTTCTGTTATTTCTGTTCGAACTAACCCATGATGTAGACATATATTTTTTAAAATAAAGAGCGATAATCAAAAAGTAAAAATCAAAACAAACCAACAAAGAAAAACAAACAACAAACAAAACAGAAAATATTTACACAGTGTACATGGGAGCGTCATCAGGAAAAGTACCTTTTTAGGGCTTGGCCATTCATCGGAAAGGTGTCTGGCTGCCCTTCTAAATTTTGTAATCGGAAGGAATTGGGACCCAATTTCTTAGCAATTAAAAATGGTCCCAACCACAAGTTCTGAAACTTTGTATGCTATCCTTTTCCCTCATGAGGTTTGCTCCATTTTAGGACAAGGCCACCTACCTCAAAATTTTTGTCAGAGGCAGAATTAGAATCAAACTAGTTTTTAACAATGAGTTGATGTTGATCCAATTTCCGTTTTTCTTGATCCCTCACCTCTTCTAATTTTAACAAAGTGTTAATTCGACTCTCCAAAGGGGGATGGTCCTCTTCCTGTACTTTCTGTGATAACTGCAGAGACGAAAGAAGGACATGTGGTGGAATAATCGCCTCCCTGCC
>ML791728.1:265854-278563 GCA_009831015.1 Picea engelmannii | reverse complement strand
GCGATTCAATTGTTAATTGGGTGAGATTTTGCAGCGAAATTTCTTTTGGACGGCGATTCAATTGTTAATTGGCTTCATGCCAATATACTAGTTCTTTTGGACGGCGACTAGTTCATGCCAAGCCCTTCATTTTCCTTTGGACGGCGACTAGTTCATGCCAAGCATTGCCAATATACTAGTTCATGCCAATATACTAGTTCTTTTGGACGGCGATTCAATTGTTAATTGGTTGTCATATCCCAAACAACCAAAAAGCAAAGGAAAATGAGAAGTGAGTCATTGTCCAACTAGTATATTGGCATGAAGCCAATTAACAATTGAATCACCGTCCAAAAGAAATTTCTCTGCAAAATCTTACCCAATTAACAATTGAATCGCCGTCCAAAAGAAATTTCGCTGCAAAGTCCAACGTCTCTTCATTTATATGTGTTTCTTCTCATAAAGGATAACAATCAGCTACAAAGTTGAATTAATTCAATTCTATATTATTATCAGTAAGTAAACCAAGTGTCACTCCACTTGTAGTTGACTCCAATTGCACTCTATGACTTGTAGTTGACAATAAAGCATAGTGCAACTCATAATGGTTGTGTGAATATTAGTGCAAGAGTTGCACACTTTTATTCACGAGGTATATGTCGTGCTTTTTTGGATGTGAAGTGCAATGTTATTTATTTGTCTTCCTTTGGAAATGAATGGACCCCTTTACTTTAGGGAACAATAGAGGAAATTGAATTTTCAATTATTTCATGGTGTACCATTTAGCTTAATGTGAACACGGCTCAGCTCGAACAACTCATAACAGAGCAATGTCTTACTCGTGAGTAGATTTGAGTCAATGATTAATGATTTGATTAGATTGAATTTGTGCTAAGTGTTCTAGATTTAAATCAACGAACACTAAAACCTTGGGTTCTTCATCAAACAATGGTGGGTAGTAACGCTTAAGTACATCAATGTTGAAGAATGTTGAAGAGTGGATGCATACCAAAGTAAGGTGGTAGATCAACTTGGAAATAATTTTCACCCACTGCTTTGATAATGGAGTAAGGACTTACTGAGCCATCAACTAACCCAAGTCCTCAAAATTGGTGATCCCCCTTTTTATTTTTCATAAGCTTCATCAATAAATTTTTCACCTCTTGACTTGCCTTCTTTTAAATGCTTTAATTTTATCTTTGATATTTCAATAGGATATGAACTTATGAATGATTTTATGGATTACATGAAGGATGGAATGATGATACTAATCAATCGGATTTCCACTTATGCTCTTGAATGTAGTTTGCTAAATACTTTGCATCAAATATTTAAGTGAGTTGTTTGGTTTCATTTCAATGGAAAATTTCTTGTGTTTGAATGACAATTATGATCTAATGATTTTTGCATAAATCGATTTCAATCTCATTTTAATTTTGTATTCTTACATCTTGCTTAAAATGATGATTGATGATATTTGTATGCTCATTTTTTTATTGGCTATGATTTTATGATTTATATTTGGGAAACATTTTGAAGTGGTTTAATGTGTTTAAATATCATGCAATGGGCCCCGGGGGTGTAGATCAATCGGTGATGGGGTGCATTATTAAGGAACTCCGTTATGGGAGTTCATCAGATCGGAACCTCAACTTCCTCGTGTGTTGTTCTTGGGGTATGTGTAGTTGCACTTGGAGGTTATAGTGGTAACAATCAGAATTGACTTTGTGTCATGCAAGTATGAGTCTCACCTAGTTGTGGTTTCTGCCAAAAGAAATAAAATGCCATGCAACGCATAGTTTTCCATGCCTTGTCATCATAGGATTTCCAAGGTGGAAGAATGTTGTCACCTTTCAATTAGCTATCATTCAACAAAGCAGAAAGGCTAGGTGATAAATTAATATATAGAAAAGTGAGCAAGATTGATCATTCATAATATAAGGGTAATGTGGTTATGCCTCGAAGAAGGAAATATATGTTGAAATATTGTAACTGCAAAGATTATTCTACTTATTATCGAGCTATTATCTTATAGATCAATCCCCGTTTTTGGATTGATCCTGTCAGACTTTGTATAATACCAAATCCCGTTTTGTGGATTGGTCAAACCCTAATTATATGTTGCTAATTAAGAAGTCGCCCCCCAAGCCTAATTAAAGTGGGTTTAGCCACTAAAGAAGAAGTTGGCTCTGCTTGATGAAGAGACACTACCCTAGCACTTGCCAGCCAGTATAAATAAGAGTGGAAGGCACCTCATTAGCTCACTCACTGTAATGTCCCCACTTTGGGACATTATCACATTGCAGAGGGTTATGATGATCAGAGTAGCCAGATGGGGGTTATAGAGAGTACATGGGTTATTGAGAGGCATTGTGGGGTCCAACTAGTATTTCTCATCATATTCCATCATTATGAGCCATTTTGCACAGGTGGCTTTGGTTCCATTGCATTCCGACGATTTTCATGATTTTGACTATTTTGAGCTATAAGTCAATGAAATTCACTGAAGAGGTCATTTTGGGCACATTACTTGGAGGAACCTCTCAGTGTAATAGCTCATTGGAATTAGGAGGAGCAACACTACAAGATGGGATGACTAGAAGTGATTTTCAGTGGCTAGGGAAGCCACAAGGAGAGATAAGGAGCTTTTCAGAGGTAAAAAGGTTAATTAATTAATTAAAGTGATTTAATTAATTAATTAAACTGATTTAATTAATTACTTAAATATTAATAAAATGAAAGTCACTTTGGAGGGACAAGGTGAGCCAAAAGTATAAAGGAAAGGCAAGGGCCTCTTCTCATTATTCATGTATGATATTATTTTGATTTCTAGCTTCTAGCTAGTGATCCCAACATTGGGGGTTTTGAGGGTTTTGACTTAACAAACCCTAGAGGACGATTCAGTGGTGAAAGATTCCACCTAGCTTGTCCCAAGCTTGGTCTTGGAGCTACAATACGCTTCCACACTGTTATAGTTCCAGATCTACTCCATTGCAGGAGGATTCTACATCAGTTGCATGTGCAGATAGAGAGAGGGTGCACCAGCTGAGGGTTTCCAGCAAGAGGGGCGCACCATTCATTGAGTGAGGATTCGTCCTAGCTGAGGAGAAGTGATTTCGGGAATTCCAGGTATTGGGTTTTCTTTGTAGGTGCCTTGACATCATCCTTGGTGGTTTTTCAGAGTCTTTCAGTGGAGGATTGATTTGTATTGAGAGTGGGACGTTTTCCCAAGAGGAGGGCACACCATTATTTGGAGGGTAGCTAGATCTAAGGATCTAGCAGGTATTATGATGATTTGAGCACTTGGGTATTCATCGTCGTGCCCCTATCTATCATTCTAGCGTATTGGTGGAGTTGTTGGAGGTCTCTAGGAGAAAGGCCGAAGTATTAGGGTTTCAATCATCCAGTGGGATGTACCATTCAGTGGAGGAGTTCAGATCTACAGAGGTTGAGAGGGATCTTGGAGATTCAGGCACCTGGTTTGTTCTTACAGTTGCCCGATCTATCAGTTGGTATATTTCTCAGGGTGATTGGACATATTTGACCGCAGGGCCAAAATATGGAGGAGCTTCAGTACTGCAGCAGGACGTGGCATCTTCTAGCTTGAGGGGTTTGGCACTTGGAATTGGTCTTCATCTTATATCCAACCTTCGGAGGCTTATTTTGTATTGTCGGGAGCATTTTGTAGTAGCTCATACTTATTATCCATTGTTTATTTTCTTGGCCATCTGTTGAGCATTCCAGATCGACATCTTCATTGTAGCAGGTTCTTCTATCTTATGAATAAAAGAAGATTTGAGATGTTTTGGCTTGTCTATCATATTGCATATGGTTGAGGTATGTTCCATGGTTGTCTCTTTCTGTTATTTTCTGCATACACACATATAAATACATCTAAACAAATAGATCAACAATCTATTTGACGAAATACCTCACTCATAAGAGTGTTAAAAGACACCAAAACAGTGATGATCCTTGCATAATGGCTTGGGATCATTACAGTGGTATCAGAACTTAAATCATGCAAACCTGGAGGGTCTTTCATAGGGATAAATGGATAGTGGGAAAGAAATGGATGAGAAATCCCTTGAGATATCAAGTGTGGAGATCATGTATGACGACCTTAGCAAGGAAACTAAGGCTAAAATAACCTTCCTACAATATGTAGCCTATAGAAATCCCCATTGGAGCAAATGGGATATTTTATAGGGGATAATCATAGCAGGTGAAAAGCAAAAAGTAGCTAGATGGAAGGAAGTACAGAGAAACCACACACCCATTAGGAGCACGCAACTTTTCTACAGATGCAAGGTGCCTTGGGAACCTGATCATAGGTGTAGGGGTAAGGGTAAGACGCATATTGTTGAGGTACGAGAGGATAGTGATGATGAGGAATGTGAGGATGGCTTGATTGAGGCTTATCTGGAGTAGTCTGATGATGATAGTGACTTAGGCACAGAGGCTAGTGATAGTGACTCTACCTCAGAGGATAGTGATAATGACTCTTGCACAGAGGCTAGTGATTCTTGCACACTTGAAAAGGATGATGGCCCTTGTGTAGTGGATAGGTAGTTAGATGGACAGACTGATGGCCCCAGTGTCTCAGCAGACATATCACATACCATTGATGACCTTATGCCTCAATAGAGTGGTGACACTAGTGAGGAGTCACACGTGTTAGCACCTAGAGATGATGAGCTTCCTATGGGGGCTGTGAGACACATGACACCTGTTCAAACACCCACGATAGCCATGTCACATGAGGAGATCAGTGGCATGACAGGTATGATGGATGATCTTAGTGTGAGGGATGCACACCATGGACAGGTAGACCCACAGATTCAGGAGGAGGTACAGGATGTATAGGTAGTTGACCTCACACATACAGGACAACTAGAGGAGATGGAGTCACTGCTATTGGAGACTCCATTGGTTGAGCAGATTGAAGAGGTTGACAGGTGGATGGAGCACTTACTTCTAGGATCAGATTGCATTGATGAGAATGCACTTGTTAGCAGATAGGATGACCATAGCACATGTCTAGATACATCTCTATGGCATCCAAGTGTAGATAATAGTAGTAGGTTGAGTGCACAGGAGGATACAGCTTCTCATACAATATACAGTGTGATTCAGGGGGAGATAACATCTAGTGATGGGATGCAATGGCATACAAGAGTACCCAGTAGCATAACAGGTAGTGGACATTTCAGCATGTCATCTTATGTAGATGGTGTTTTTGGGGATTCCAGAGTTGACACTAGCAGAGTTGACACTAGCAGAACTGACACTAGCAGTGAGGGTTCTGAGATGGCCTCTCAGCATGACCATGATTAGAAGTCACACCACTTAGCAGCACAGTTGAGAGTTAGTGAGGCTATGATTAGGACAACCACTAGATGTACTGATGATATGCATGCAGTGATGGGAGATTACTACTGGAGAGCATCAGTGGCACATGGTAGTTCAGATGAGGAGATTGCCATGGAGGATTTTCATACTCTTAGAGAGAGAGTATCTATGATGAGGACCAATCACCAGTAGTTGTTGACTGACCAGGACTACCTATTGAGGATTAGTGATATGTATCATGAGGCTCTGAGGGAGTAGGAGCTGGAGATGGACCGACTCACTCAGGAGTTGGAGAGCACTCGAGGATTCTTGGGAGGCACACAGACAACCCTTCAAGAATCAGAGCCTAGATCAGATGAGTTGCTTGAGGAGATTCATCAGAGACCCACTTCATCTATCTTAGTGGACCCTCAGATGTATCTTTCAGTCACATTGGTAGAGGATGTTGGTGATCTAGCAGAGGAGCACCCGTTGATGGAGGTCACTTCCATTTGTGTTCCGAGAGTGTTTGACCTCCATGTAGAGGTTGATCCAGCAGTATGCCCAAGATCTATGATGCAACATGAGTCTACAGGGGATGACATGAGTATGTTGGAGCATATAGTGATGAGTGATAGCTCACAGGTACATGCTGAGATGTATGGTAGGATTCAGAGGGGCATGGTGCCTTGCAGGGAGGAGACACACCTAGGGGAGCATGCAGATGTCACTCTTTTGCAGCAACACCTAGTTATGAGAGATCACCTTCACCATATCAGTAGTTGCATGGGAGATGACCGTTGGAGGTTGGTTGAGCAACAGTTGGAGGAGTTACTTCCGATTGTACTGGATGGTTGGGATTCGGTGATGACTACAGGAGAGCATCTATCATGGATACTAAGGGACGAGCTTCTGGTCGAATCCTTGGGATGGACCAAAGCATGTGACGCCTTCCAGTCCTACAGTCAGTTGCATATATGTCTGCTATCCTTTTTCGACACGTTTATCATTGACAACAGCATGAGGAGGATAGCAGATGAGCACATAGGGCGTTTGATAGTGATTAGTCTCACACAGGAGCAGTTAGAGGAGATTGGAAGTGATAAACTTCCAAGTTTTCCATGGGACCCAGGAGTCCGTTTTGTTAGAACGATGTTCATATTGACCCAGGTTGTACCAGAGAGCATCACACTCCACCTTGGTTTGGGTTGGAGAGGTTCTGTAGGTACTTGTCCTATGGGGCGAGACCTTTTCTTCCGCTTAATCATCATGATAGGGCATGGAGTTGGTTGGATAGGTACTTCTTCTACAAAGATGCCTATACAGATACAATTTCTGGACAATAGGTTCGGTGGTCACAGGTATGCCAGCTTGAGGATCCAGGGGAGGAGGATTCAGTATGTATGCAGGGGGTAGACAGTGATGGTCAGAGTAGTGCAGTGTCAGCATGAGGATATTCTACAGAGGTTAGCATGGGACCTAGGGATTGCAGGATTGAGCAGTTCATTGACCGACAAGGGAGAGTAGACCATTGCAGGGGAAAGTTATTCTAAATTTCCATTGATCTTCAGTGTTGAGAGGAGCGCATCGTTGGCGGGTACCTCAAGGAGGTCTTGCATCACCTTAGGCGGGCATCAACATGTGCAGTTGGTGGAGGCCGTGTGGATCTTGGTAGAGATTGGAAGGATGGACTCATTCCGAGATGAGTCCATGGGTCATGTGCATAAGGTTCATAGGGTTGATATCTTCTAGGACTATGCTTCGTAGAGCATTGTAGTTCACTTCTTGATATGGGATCCAGGGGGTAGAGTGCATGAGTGTTCATCTCTAGATGGGTTCTACTGTGTATCCCATAGGTGGACATGGGATCCTGGTATTTTATTTGAGTGGATTTGGTTATTGCTTGAGGAAAAGCAATTTTCTAGCAGGGAGGACTGTAATGTCCCCACTTTGGGACATTATCACAGTGCAGAGGGTTATGATGATCAGAGTAGCCAGATGGTGGTTATAGCGAGTACAGGGGCTATTGAAAGGCATTGTGGGGTCCATCTTGCATTGCTCATCATATTCCATCATTATGAGCCATTCCGCATAGGTTGGATTTGGTTTCGTTGCATTCCGACGATTTCCATGATTTTGACTATTTTGAGCTATAAGTCAATGAAATTCACTGAAGAGGTCATTTTGGGAACATTACTTGGAGGAACCTCTTAGTGTAATAGCTCATTGGAATCAGGAGGAGAAACACTACAGGATGGGATGGCTAGAAGTGATTTTCAGTGGCTAGGGAAGCCACAAGGAGAGATAAGGATCTTTTCAGAGGTAAAAAGGTTAATTAATTAATTAAAGTGATTTAATTAATTAATTAAATATTAATAAAATGAAAGTCACTTTGGAGGGACAAGGTGAGCCAAAAGTATAAGGGAAAGGCAAGGGCCTCTTCTCATTATTCATGTATGATCTTATTTTGATTTCTGGCTTCTAGCTAGTGAGCCCAACATTGGGGGTTTTGAGGGTTTTGACTTAACAAACCCTAGAGGACGATTCGGTGGTGAAAGATTCCACCTAGATTGTCCCAAGATTGGTCTTGGACTGCAATACACTTCCACACCGTTCTAGTTCCAGATATACTCCATTGCAAGAGGATTCTACATCAGTTGCATGTGCAGATAGAGAGAGGGCGCACTAGCCGAGGGTTTCCAGCAAGAGGGGTGCACCATTCATTGAGTGAGGATTCGTCCTAGCTGAGGAGAAGTGATTTCTGGAATTCCAGGTATTGGGTTTTCTTTGTAGGTGCCTTGACATCATCCTTGGTGGTTTTCCAGAGTCTTTCAGTGGAGGATTGATTTGTATTGAGAGTGGGACGTTTTCCCAAGAGGAGGGGGCACCATTATTTGGAGGGTAGCTAGATCTAAGGATCTAGTAGGTATTCTGATGATTTGAGCACTTGGGTATTTATTTTTGTGCCCCTATCTATCATTCTAGAGGATTGGTGGAGTTGTTGGAGGTCTCTAGGAGAGAGGCCGAAGTATTAGGGTTTCAATCATCCAGTAGGACGCACCATTCAGTGGAGGAGTTCAGATCTACAGAGGTTGAGAGGGATCTTGGAGATTCAGGCACCTGGGTTGTTCTTACAGTTGCCCGATATATCAGTTGGCATATTTCTCAGGGTGATTGGACATATTTGACAGCAGGGCCGAAATATGGAGGAGCTTCAGTACTACAGCAGGACGTGGCATCTTCTAGCTTGAGGGGTTTGGCACTTGGCATTGGTCTTCATCTTATATCCAACCTTTAGAGGCTTATTTTGTATTTTCAGGAGCATTTGGTAGAAGCTCATACTTATTATCCATTGTCTATCTTCTTGGCCATCTGTTGAGCATTCCAGATCGACATCTTCATTGTAGCAGGTTCTTCTATCTTATGAATAAAAGAATATTTGGGATGTTTTGGCTTGTCTATCATATTGTATATGGTTGAGGTATGTTCCATTGTTGTTTCTTTTTGTTATTTGCTGCATAAACACATATAAATACATCTAAACAAATAGATCAACAAACTGTTTGACGAAATACCTCACTCAGAAGAGTTTTAAAAGACACCAAAATAGTGATGATTCTTGCATAATGGCTTGGGATCATTACACTCACTCAAGTCACTCATCTAGTGCACAATTTTGAAGGAAGTTGCAGTTGTCAGTTGCCGGAAGAAGGAAGAGAGAGGTGCATTGCTCAGTGTTGGATATTC
The DNA here is from genome assembly GCA_009831015.1 of Picea engelmannii. Classification (NCBI taxonomy): domain Eukaryota; kingdom Viridiplantae; phylum Streptophyta; class Pinopsida; order Pinales; family Pinaceae; genus Picea; species Picea engelmannii. Next base: position 269,506 of record ML791728.1, on the reverse strand, counting down.
TCTTGTTTTTGGTTTATTATCTTGGAATTGTATTGGAAATATATATTAAGGAAGTTTTTGTTGGGTTTTATTTCCATGAGGGTTTCCCAAGATAAATGTTGTGTGCCTTGTGATTGTGTATCTTTCACTGATCTACTTATGCTATTATTGTCTAGTAAATTGAAAAGAACTTAATAAAAACTCTAAATTTAACAATATATATGATGCATGGAAGTATAAAGCATTGGTGTTATGTTGCTTCTAATGATGTAACATCATACATAGGTAGCTCACAAAATCGCACCAAGTGATCAATTGATTTAGCACTCGAATCACTATGGTAAACATGGCGAGATTGATATGTAGGGTGGTGATGTGGAAGAAAAGATTGATTCCAAGCATAAAATATGAGTTCAAGCCTCATCTAAGTCATTTGAACTCATTCCTTAGAAATAAAGGCCTTATGATCAAGTTTTGAAGTGAGACGGTGAATTTAAAGGCATTTTCCCTCGAAGTGCATTTTGGCCCAAGGCCAACTTTCATAACTAAATATTTGTTTCTCTTGTGATAATTTTAGAGATGTCAATAAGCTAGATTGCAAAATTATATGACAAAAATAATGATCACATAGAGAATGGCCAATTTTGGTGAAACAATGTCCCAAATGATAGTTGGATTTTGGTATCCAAGGCATGTTTGTGTGCATATTTGGGATTTCAACAAATTGAATATGGGAATTTTAGAATAAGATAGATATACTTTTTGGAGTCTAAGTTCACAAGCAACTGAATAAACTAAATTCGAAGGATTACACGCGCAAAAATGTTTTTTTTTTTTTTTTCATCAAATAGGCCATTTGAGCTTCTTGGTTTATGAAAGGCACTGAGATGAAGGTCGAATGGGGTGTCTTGCCATTGATTGGAAATATTTTCAACTCCTTTATTCATTGTATCTAAAAATTCAAAAGGTCAAGCTCAAGTGAGTGAAATATAGGTTTATGAAGCTGAAAAATTATGGTGGTTAGTCGATGCTTATTTTAATTAATATTTAAACATTTGACAAGAAATTTCTTGGTTCATTTTTTACTCCTCACTCAATATTTTGGTTGTATTATGGATATAGAGCTTTAGTTGTGAAAATTTTAGCCTTATCTTAGTGTGTATAAGGTTGTGAAGGAAATGGAGTCTTGGTGACTTGTCATGGTTGTTGATGAGCTAGAGAAGCCTTACAATATCCCAATAGCTCTTTGAACTCAACAATCAACAAACAAAGGATGTAATTTATAGCAATGAAATAAGATGTAATTTCTAGCAGTGAAATGATATATTAGTGTCTTGGTGCTTGGTGGTGTTTTCCTTTGAGTTCTAGCATTGTTTAATAATCATAGAGGAAAATTGCTAGCTTTGGGAGATTGCTCGTTGCCTAACCCAATGATTTTCCTCAAGAAGACTAAATATCTATGTTGAGAGGCTATCAAGCCTACAAAATCAATGGTTTACCCCTTGGGTGCTAAACTAGGTGAAATTTTCCATAAATAGATGGGAAAGAGATGAAATTTGTTATTTTTTACAGAAGAGAGGTTGAATCACTGAGTTCAAAGGCCAATAAGCCTATGATCCAAACGATTTTCCTAAAGAAGCTTGAATCACTAAGTTGAGAGGAAAACAAGCCTATAAATCCATCTATATGCCTCCTTAGTCCTCCAACCCATCAAATTACCCTAGAGAGGCAAATAATTGAGTCCAACATTTAAATTGCCTCTCCAACCTAGTGAATTTCCTCTCTAGGTCTCCAACTCAATAATGATTGATTTTCGAGTTTCACTATTGTTTCCTTATGTAATTATTAGTTACTAACTTGGTAGTATAAGTTAAAACCCCATGAGATCCCTTAATTCTTATTTACTTCATTCAATTTTCTCCTTTGCACTAAATGAGCTCCCTCTTTAGCAATGGGCTATGATTGTGATTTCTTCGTTGATTATTTTTTTACATATTTATGGTTGTTTAGAGACATTTTGCCCAATAGACACCACCAAAGATCACCCTTGACAATTTCATATTGATTATACCATGTTGGTAGTGAATTTTCATTCATAGAAACATGTTGCAAGCCTCTATCATAGTTTTTGCATCTCATAGAAACCACTATTACATTTTTAGGGATGCTAATGTTTGTGATTTACATGTAGGTTGAATTGGCACTTAGATGGAGCAATTTCACTCTCTAGGTGAGGGTGTGATACCTATTTCTACTTTCGATAACTTTAGAGTTTTAAGAATGGGTTTCTTTCATTGTTGAGAGTGTTAGTAGCTTGCAAACCCTTAGGGAAATCAAGCTAGAGATATAGTAAATATTTATCAATCGGTAATAGGAAAAAAATTCCCATTCTCATAATCTCATTCCTCTTTGTTGTAAGATTGACTGTCACTTTTATTCTTTGTTTCTTTATGAGTAGATCATTTTCTTTTTCATCCCTTGTGGTGAGCCCTCAACAACCCCCCAGGCTTTTTTCAAAATATGGGGACCCACCTTTTCACTTGTTATTGATTATGGTATTCCTCCTTCTCTTTGACAACACATTGACCTTGGTTTCTCTTTTCCTTGATGCATTTATTCTTTCTTTTTAGATGGCCAGTTAAGATAGGTCTTCAGGTTTCACTTGTTTGGTTTTGACTTGGGTATTTTGCAAGGGATTTCTTCCATATTTAGTTTTTGTTACTTTCCTTCTTAAGTTTTTACTTTCTTAATATTCTTTTTTTTAATTCTTGTTTTTCCATGACCTCTAGATAAAGCATAATTCTCAAACTATGCCCCTTCTCTACTTTGATTACTTCATTTTTTTATCTAATTTCTAAATTGGGGCTTCCTTTCATCTATTCACCTCTTCAAAGTTTCTTTCAATTTTCCATTCGAACATTTCTTTACCTTGATTCTTTGATCCACCCGATTCAGGAATCAACCTCGATTGTCAAATCGAGGATTTCTTCTACTAACTTTGGTTTGGAGGGGACATAATTTGGGGATTTTCCATCATATACAAATCATTCCCACCCCATTAATATCCTATAATTATTCATTTTCTCCCCTCTTTTCATTCAGGCTCTTTATTTTTTATTATCTTTGTTTAAAACATATCTTCCCTCTTTTCGATTTTTTCTCTCTTTCATTCTTTTCCTTCTCTTTTCAGATTCAACTAAGTTAGAGACTTTACAAGATCTTGATTTCTCAATTGGCCCCAATTTTGAAATCAAACTTGCTAGGAAAATAGGACCGTGGAGCAATAAAATAAAACAAATGCGGAAACAAAACACAGAAGATACACAATACAATAGAGACACAGATTTGCGTGGTTCACCCAGTGTGGGCTACATCCAATAGAGAATTTTCCAGGTCCTTTCTTTATTATTATCCAACAAATGAAGGGATACAAACTACAACAAAACCCGTTGTAACTTCCTCTTCTTTCTCTCACAGTCTCCTCTCTCAGAATATAATACTCGCCATCATGCATAGCCACAATACATTTCCCTCATAATAGAGGGTTTCCTTCTAGGGAAAAAAACCCTAACATAATTTCTACCATTAGATCTGTGACCTTATAATGAACGGTCCAGATTTACAATGAAATTACAATATACATTTACAAAGCAATTTTTCCTTCGGGGGCCCG
>ML791728.1:247892-261918 GCA_009831015.1 Picea engelmannii | reverse complement strand
GAGAAATAAAATAAAACAAATGCGGAAACAAAACACAAAAGATACACAATACAATAGAGACATTGATTTATGTGGTTTACCCATTGTGGGTTACGTCCACCAAAGAAATTTCTAGGTCCTTCCTTTATTATTATCCAACAAATGAAGGGATACAACCTACAGCAAAAACTGTTGTAACTTCCTCTTCTTTCTCTCACAGTCTCCTCTCTCAGAATACAATACTCGCCATCATGCATAACAGCAATACATTTCCCTCATAACAGAGGGTTGCCTTCTAGGGAAAAAAACCCTAACATAATTTCTACCATTAGATCTGCGACCTTATAATGAATAGTTCAGATTTACAATGAAATTACAATATACATTTACAAGGAAATTTTTCCTTTGGGGGCTTCTCCCTAGAACCCCCTAGCTGAGGGGATAGCCCCCCCGGACCCCATAGAGTGGGTACCCCCCCTCTGCACTCTTCTGCCTGGAAGAGTGTACATACTTCTAGGGTGTAAAGTCTTCATGGGGTATAAACACGACTGACAAACACAAGACCTCTGAATCAGGAAGATAATCAGGCTCCACAACCAACAAAACTCCTTTATGTGAACCTGTTCCCTAATTTCATGATTGGGTTAATATTAAAATCAATCCTATCTTTGTCTAAAAGTCGTGATAAGGGGTTTCGATTTGGAAATTGACCTTGATTGCCCCATTGGGATTCTGTTAGGGACCTAACCTACCTAACCCCTCAAGTGGGTAGAATAATATATTTTCATGTAATAAAGGTCAATATTAATAAGGCCTAGCAATAAGGAGGAATAAGTCAAATTTAAGAAGACCTAATAGAATCTTCCACTTCTAGAAGGATCTTACTCTAGATTGTTCTTTTGTATAGATAGATTTAGTATAAATAGGAGTAGAGGGTATGAGAAGTTTTGTATTGAATAATTATTGTAATAGAGTTGTTCTCTGCTGAAGGTTGCCCCCCTTGAAGAGGCAAGCGAACCTTATTTCCTACCAATAAAGGTATAATTCTGGTGTTGTGGTTCCACTCTTATCTCTGCAGTATTTATGTATTCTGTTGCTATCTTGGTGTTATTTGCTACATTATTTCTCTTTTATTCTAATATAATAGATCTAGTACCTTACAAGTTAGTGCGATGACGAGTTGTATTTTGACCCTTTCTTTTTCTCTTTCCATTGATATGTTTCTCAAACACCATCTCTAGCTTGTACACACCATTGAAAGGGTGTGTACTTGTTGCATACCAATGCACTTCAATTGCAATAACATCATCATTTTCATTCTCAATCTTTATAACCTTTCCAATTCATAATGGATAACCATGTGGATCTTCAGTCACTAGAACTGCAATCATGCTATCCTCATTAATATATTGTATTGAACCCCTGTAAAGGTCTTCCATGGCTTCACGTTGTACACATGACCTTCTCAAACCAATATACATTTCTCTTTCCTCTGCTTGTGTAAACTCGATAGCACCTTGAGATTCTTGTTGAACTTCAACAATGTTTGTTTCTTCAGATTCATTTGTCATATTTTGTGGTCAATGAAATGGAGTCTTCAACATTGTATCTTCATTTGTTGAGCTTGAAATTATGTCACTTTGACTATTGAAAAAATACCCACAAAACATAATCAACAACATCAAAGTATTCATATGTATCCTTATTGGACTTTTTTATTTCTTCTGGCATTTAGAATAATCTACATCTCTATTACACATCTGTGCATTATGGATTGCAACAACTGATTGTAAAAATAATAACTTTGATGGAAATATTGGATGATCTGGAACGAACTTCAAAAATGATAACCTGATGAAGGCCCCCATTCTGTAGTAGTTGAATATTGCTTTCCCCATATAAGTGTTTTCCCATCAATTTTTTTGAAACAAAATTTATGTTGGAATCTAATGTCATTAAGTTGCTCAATACATTTTTCTTCACGATGCGATCCTTGAATAAATCTTCACATGTCAATATTTTCTTCTAATATATGAAAATCATGCTCTGGAATGTATGCTTTCTTGATACATTCAATCAATGATGGTAGACTTCCAACATTTTCCCCCTTCAATGTTACTAAAAAATGACTAAATATTTGATCAATATGATCATGATGTTGGATTACTGAGAGGGGGGGTGAATCCATAATAGAGAAATAATATTTTTTTTAACCATATAATGCAAGTGTTATATCAATGTAGAATTATCATCTAATAATTGTAGAGTAAATAAAAACTGAGCAAATGAGAAATCATACACATACAAAGTACACCCATGTTTTTACGTGGAAACCCAAAGCGGGAGAAAACCACATAATTATTTTTCTTATATGTCTTGAAGAATTACATTCATTGGAAGCACCAACTTCCTTTGTTTTCCAGCTGCAACTAGAAGGAGACTCCCACCCCTAGTTTCTCAGGCTACAACCTGAGGGAAGCTCCAACTCCCCAATTCTCTAGATACATCCAGAAGAAGGCTACAACCCCCTATGTTCTCCGACTACAACTGGAAGGTGGCTACAACGACCTGTCCTTTCCCCATCCAACCACCCTTATGTATAAGTAGAATGATTAAACCATTGTCACAATATCACTGTGAGATATACCACTGTACAATTGTACCAACCTGTACCACTGACTTGCAACCAACCTATACAACTGCCCTGTAATCAATATGTACCTTAAACAAGTGCATCAACCATGAACCAACCTGTACCTCAACCTGTAATCATCCTGTACCATAAACAAGTGCATCAACCATGCATCAACCTCAACCAAACAACCTGTATCTATAACATACCTCAACAAAAAGCCTTCATCAATTTTATCATCCAAATCTGATTTGTAACTCTGTGATAGAATTGGTGTATATGATCACATGCCTGCAAACCTTCCTTAACAAGAGACTAGAATTTTCATCAAATTTTAATTTAGTATCACATGACCAGTTTTGGATTAGTCAACAACCCTAACTTGCAATAATCATAACTATGTACTTGTAATGAATAAAGATCTGAAAATGGCATACAATTTTCTTCAGTGTCTTTTATGCAATTCCTCCAGGTTTCAATACTTGAAACCTCTCAGAAAATGAGTTATAGAAAAAATGACATATCTTGTTGAATTCTGGTTTATTCTAGAGAGTGAACTTGTAGAGTGTGTCCTTAGAAAGAATCATCAAAATAATTTATTCTCCCTTGAATTTCGGCCTTCTTTACTTCACCTTCCCTCTGAAATTCATCTTAGATATCCTTTGGTTACCTCAGTCACTTGTATATATTCAATATGCTCAAGTGTGATTAAAAATGAGATACCCTTGCCTCTTATTTATACTTTCATGTAGCTTCCTCAAGGAGTTACCTTCTAACCATCTTAACCCATTTTCCTTATTTTAGGGCTAACCCACTTCTAACCACTTGTCCATTTAGTAATTTCTCCATTAACTTTATTATTGAAATAATTTATTTTGTATCCAGTTTGACTTATAGTATACTCATCACTTCACTTTATTATTTAAATTACCTTCTAACCATCTTAACCCACTTTCCTTATTTTAAGGCTAACCCACTTCTAACCACTTGTCCACTTAGTAATTTCTCCATTAACTTTATTATTTAAATAATTTATTTTGTGTCCAATTTGAATTATAGTACACTCATCAATTCACTTTATTATTTAAATAATTTCTTCTTTGAAACCACTTGACTACTTTGACCTTTTGGGGCTTCTCGATGACTCATGAGGGTTCTCCAACTTCACATGGCCATAACTCTCTAACCGTGAGGAGTTATGTGACGTTCCACATACCATCGGAAATAGAATAAAATGTATTATCCATCTAGAATAGTATTATCTACAAATATATAAAAACTCATACCATTATCCATCAAGCAAACTTGGGTCCATTACCCAAACTATTGTGCTACCAGAATTTTCTACCGGACTTTCTTCAAGGGTTGAAATCAACGAAAACCAACCCAATTAATCAACAATATCCCCCTTTGGAATTGATGGAAACACTCTGATGCAATACTGAAGTCATGTCACTCATGCTCCCCCTATGACCATTGCTCCCCCTGGAACCATGCCTCTGTGCTTTACATCTGATAAATATCTCCCCCTTCATCATCAATGGAAAATGTATCTTTCCATTTGGAGCTTCTCCCCCTGACTGAAAATTCCTTTGGGATACTCCCCCTGACGTAACTCTTCCTAAAACTAATCTCCCAACTTGAACTGTCCTCTCTATGGTGCTTCCTTGTGTAAATATGATCTGGATTATTTTCAGCATGAAATGAGAGCGGAGATATAATAAAGAAATGCACAGCGATATCGCAAATATTCAATAATATAACAAAAATGTATTAGAGAAGTAACCATAAACATAGATATACAATAATACATGATTTCTATTAATGAAAGAAATGTATAGAGACTGTAAAAATACAGAGTGAAAGACTCGTTAAAATGGTGGCATCTTATCTCTGAGAAGAGATGTGACGGCTACTCGCATTCGCAAGAATATGATTACAATGAGGCTCTAAAGGAATTTTTACAATAAAAAAGAATGCCCAAAACCCTAGACATCCAAAAACCTAACCCTGGGAGATGAAGCGCCAAAAGTCATGTGGGCCCCATTTGGGTAAGTTAGTACATCAACTTCCTAGGGTTGTAACTTTTGCATATGATCTCCGTTTTAGGCGTATGATAGCTTGTTGGAAATGTATCGTTGAGGAGATTCATTTTGGGGGATTAATTATTCCTTTAGATATCATTAAAAATATTGATCTTGAAAATCTTCATTTTGGCCCTCAAAATGGCCCAGGAAGTTAAAAATGCTAAAAATAGTAAATTGCCAATATTGCCAGAAAACAGTTTTGAGCCAATTGGAAAAGGTGGGTGGCCACCGATATCCACCTAGATCAATACTCCCTCCTTATGAAGCAATGGTATCCATTTCATTGAGTGACCGGGGGAGAGGGAAAAACATTTGTTGAATCTGCATGTTGGTGAGTTGCTTGCCTTGCTGGAGAAGTCGCGCTGCTTAGTTTGTGGAAGTCTATCATGAACCTGTTGAGGCTGAGGCTATTCAAAAAGTCGAGCTACATGAGAGTATGGTGTGCAGAAGGAATATTTGCACTTTGATGCAACATTTTCAAGCTGCTTCTATTGGATAGAAGGTGCTTGGGGCGAGGCTATAGTGGTTGCAGTGTCCTTTTGTTCCCCTTTTGAACAGATTGTGAAGAAGCTGAATTTTGTAGTATGAGATACTACCTTGTGACACTTTTTAGGTGGAATAGTAGTTGGAACTACCTCTGGTATTCTATAGAGATGACTCCCCAAAGAAACAATGACACTGCGGGGTCGAGACTCATAACCAACATGGCGCTTCCACATATATGGTTGGCCCAAGAGAACATCAAAGACATCCAGTGGGGAAACATCACATAATACCTCATCCTTGAAGGGTTGGATGCCGTATGACAATCGACATTGTTGGATGACACAAAGATCTCATCCTTGGTGAAGCCACCCGATGTTTTATGGGTGCGGGTGTGGTGTTGTTGACAATCCCAACTGTTTCATGACCTCTGCTGAGATGAGGTTCTTCTGGCTTCCGCTATCAACAATAAAATGCATCGGGGTCCCCTTCACCCACATCTATGAATGAAAAAGGCACCCCCGCCTTTTCAGGATCTGTTGGTTCTTCTGGTTGTCTTGTTGCGATCGTGACAATAGCAGTGGGGTCTGCATCGATGATCTGTCTTTTACCAATATTTTTAGAATCAAATTTTGAATCAGGGTTCGAATCCTTGTCTTTGAACTCGATCACCAATGAATGTTTTGAGAGACATTCATTGGTGTTGTTCCAGGGGATTTTGTGGAAATCTCGCCATTTTCCGTTATCCTTCTTTGTCTTCCCGTGACCCTTCTTTTCCTATGGCTTGGACTGGTTTTTGGGAGACTATTTGTTAGGGCCATCTTTGTCATACTTTGGTTGTTGCGTATTTGTAGACTCTAACTCCTGTTTGTTCTGGTGCTTAAATTTCTACTCAATTTTAAGACCATATCGATAAGAAACACCGAGTGATGAGATGTCCAGAAAATCCATTTCAGTTTGGATGTATCTCTGTAGAGACGCATGATATTTTAGAACCAAATGCCGTTTAGAGTCTTCGATACCCAACTTGGTGTGCAATGTATGGAAGGTATTGGTGAACTCCAGAACTACTTGGCCCCTCTCTTGCCGCAGTGTGGTCCATATCATGTATTGGTCCTCACAGTTGCCAACAAGGTAATATTGTTCCTTTACCACATCCATAAAAAAATCCCAAGTGGGCTCGACCCCATATATTCCAGAATCCTCTATGGAACTCTTCTCCTAGTAAGTTTCCCACCAATGTTTGACATGGGGGAGAGCTTTAAGGAGTGTGAAGGTGATATTTTCTTTGTCGAAAAAATTGTGAATAGAGAAATAACCTTCTAGAAGGTTTAACCATTTGTTTAGGGCTTCTACATCTATCTGTCCTTCAAATAAAGGAATATCAAAATTAACTTGTACCTTGAAAGGCGAGCTACCTCCAAAGTGGCCATTTGATGAAGATGTGCCTGTTTCTATCGGTAGGCATTGAAGGTTGTGGGAAAAATTCTCCATCATTTCGTCCCTCTATCATGTGAGAGCTTGCTCAAGCAACAGATTGATAGAATCGTCTGCTTCGTCGTTTTTCTTTTCTTCCGCCATTGAGGGTTTCTTGGGTGTGCGAGAGAGATTTTCCCCAAGAGATACAAGCTCAAGACCAAACTTGATATACTTGGACCTTGTCAGGGACATGCACTGGAGAAACGATCAAGAACAACCTGCTCTGATACCACTGATCCAGATTATTTTCGGCACTAAATGAGAGTGAAGATATAATAAAGAAATGCACAGAGATATTGCAAATATTCAATAATATAACATAAATGTATCAGAGATGAAACCATAAACATAGATATATAGTAATACATGATTTCTATTAATGAAAGAAATGTACAGAGACTGTAAAAATACAGAGTGAAAGACTCGCTAGAATGGTGGCAACTTATCTCTGAGAAGAGATGTGACAGCTACTCACATTCGCAAGAAGATGATTACAATGAGGCTCTGAAGGAATTTTTAAAATAAACACGAATGCCAAAAACTATAGACATCCAAAAACCTAACCCTAGGAGATAAAGTGCCAAAAGTCATGTGGGCCCTGTTTGGGTAAGTTAATACATCAACTTCTAGGGGTCATAACTTTTGCATACAATCTCCGTTTTAGGTGTACGATAGCTTGTTTGAAAGGTATCATTGAGGAGATTAATTTTGGTGGCTCAATAATTCCTTCGAATATCATTTAGAAGCTTGATCCTGAAAAAACTTCATTTTGGCCCTCAAAATGGCCCTGGAAGTTAAAACTGCTAAAAATAGTAAATTTCCAAAATTGCCAGAAAACTGCTTCAAGTCAGTTGGAAAAGGTGGGTGGACACTGATATCCACCTGGATCAATCCTCCCTCCTTAGGAAGAAGTGGTCTCCATTGCGTTGAGTGCTTGGGGGAGAGGGAAAAACATTTGGTGAATCTACATCTTGGTGAGTTGCTTGCCTTGATGAAGATGTCGCGCTGCTCAGTTTGTGGAAGTTTGTCATGAACCTGTTGATGCTGAGGCTGGTCAAAAAGTCAAGCTACACAAGAGGATGGTGTGCATAATGAATATTTGTGCTTTGCTACAACCTTGTCGACCTTCTTCTGTTGGATAGAAGGCGCTTTGGGCGAGGTTGTATTGGTTTCAGTGTCCTTCTGTTCCCCTTTTGAATAAATTGTGAAGAAGATAAATTTTGTAGTATGAGATACTACCTTGCAACACTTTTTAGGTGGAACAGTAGTTAGAACTACCTCTGGTATTCTGTAGAGATGACCCCCCAGAGAAACAATGACACTACGGGTTTGAGACTCATAAACAACATGGAACTTCCACATATATGGTTGGCCCAAGAGAACATCACAGACATCCAGTGGGGAAAAATCACATAATACCTCACCCTTGAAGGGCTGGATTCCGTATGAAAATCAACACTAATGGCTAACACGAAGATCTCATCCTTGGAGAATCCACCCAATGTTGTATGGTTGCGGGTGTGGTGTTGTCGATAATCCCAACTGTTTGACGACATTTGTCGAGATGAGTTTCTTCTAGCTTCCGCTATCAACAATAAAATGCAGTGGGATCCCCTTCACCCACATATTTGAATGAAAAAGGCGCTCCCCTCTTCGGGATATGTTGGTTCTTCTGGTTGAATTGTTGTGGTTGCGACAATAGTAGTGGGGTCTACATTGATGATCTCTCTCTTACCAGTATTTTCAAAATCATATTTTGAATTAGGGTTCGATGCCTTGTCTTTGATCTCGACCACCAATGACTATTTTGAGTGACATTCATCGATGTTGTGCCAGGGGATTTTGTGGAAATCGCACCATTTTTCGGTGTCCTTCTTTTTCTTCCCGTGACCCTTCTTTTCCTGTGGCTTGGATTGGTTTTCGAGAGAATGTTTGTAAGGGCCGTATTTTTCATACTTTAGTTGTTTCGTATTTGAAGACCCGAAATCTCGTTTGTTCTGGTGCTTAAATTTATGCTCGATTTTAACAATATATTGATAAGCAACACCGAGTGATGAGATGTCCAAAAAATCCATTTCAGTTTGGATGTATCTGTGTAGAGACCCATGGTATTTGAGAACCATATGTCTTTCAGAGTCTTTGATACCTAGCTTGGTGCGTAAGGTATGGAAGGTATTGGTGAACTCCAGAACTGCTTGGCCCCTCTCTTGGAGCAGTGTGGTCCATCTCATGTATTGGTCCTCATAGTTGCCAACAAGGTGATATTGTTCCTTTACCGCATCCACCAAAAAATCCCAAGTGGGCTCGGCCCCATATATTCCAAACTCCTGTCTGTAACTCTTCTCCCAGTAAGTTTCCCATCAATGTTTGACATGGGGGAGAGATTTAAGGAGTGCGAACATGATATTTTCTCTGTCGAAAAAATTGTGAACAGAGAAATAACCTTCTAGAAGGTTTAACCATTTGTCTAGGGCTTCTGCATCTATCTTTCCTTCAAATACAAAAATATCAAAATTAACTTGTACTTTGAAAGTCGAGGTGCCTCCAAAGTGATCGTTTGATGAAGATGTGTCTGTTTCTATCAAAAGGCATTGAAGGATGTGGGAAAAATTCTCCATCATTTCGTCCCTCTGTCACATGAGAGCTTGCTCAAACAACATATTGATAGGATCGTCCGCTTCGTCGTTTTTATTTTCTTCCGCCATTGAGGGTTTCTTGGGTGTGCGAGAGGGATTTTCCTCAAGAGAGACAAGATCGAGACCCAACTTGATATACTCGGACCTCGTCAGGGACATGCACTGAAAAAATGATCAAGAACAACCTGCTCTGATACCACTGATCCAGATTATTTTCGGCACGAAATGAGAGCGGAGATATAATAAATAAATGCACAGAGATATCATAGATATTCAAAAATATAACAGAAATGTATCAAAGATGCAACCATAAACACATATATATAGTAATACACGATTTCTATTAATGAAAGAAATGTACAAAGACTGTAAAAATACAGAGTGAAAGACTCGCTAGAATGGTGACAGCTTATATCTGAGAAGAGATGTGATAGCTACTCGCATTCGCAAGAAGATGATTAAAATGAGGCTCTGAAGGCCTTTTTACAATAAAAAGGAATTCCAAAAACCCTAAACATCCAAAAAACTAACCCTAGGAGACGAAGCGCCAAAAGTCATGTAGGTCCCGTTTGGGTAAGTTAGTACATCAACTTCTCGAGGTCGTAACTTTTGCATACAATCTTCGTTTTAGGCGTATGATAGCCCGTTGGAAAGGTATCATTGAGGAAATTCATTTTGGGGGATCAATAATTCATTTGGAAATATTTAATAATCTTGATCCCGAAAAACCTTCATTTTGGCCCTCAAAATGGTCCCGGAAGTTAAAACTGCTAAAAATAGTAAATTGCCAAAATTGCCAGAAAACTGTTTTGAGCTAGTTGGAAAAGGTTGGTGGCCATCGATATCCACATGGATCAATCCTCCCTCCTTAGGAATAAATGGTATCCATTTCATTGAGTGCCCAGGGGAGAGGGAAAAGCACTTGTTGAATTTGCATCTTGGTGAGTTGCTTGTCTTGCTAGAGACGTCGTGCTGCTCAGTTTGTGGAAGTTTGTCACGAGCTTGTTGAGGTTGAGGTTGTTCAAAAAGTCAAGCTATATGAGAGGAAGGTGTGCAGAAAGAATTTTTTCACTTTGTTGCAACCTTGTCGACCTACTTCTGTTGGATAGAAGGTGCTTGGGGCGAGGCTGTAGTGGTTGCAGTGTCCTTCTGTTCCCCTTTTGAACAGATTGTGAAGAAGTTGGATTTTGCAGTATGAGATACTACCTTGTGACACGTTTTAGGTGGAACAGTAGTCAGAACTACCTTTTTTTTTTTGTAGAGATGACCCCCCAGAGAAACAATGACATTGCAGGGTCGAGACTCATAAACAACATGGCACTTCCACATATATGGTTGGCCCAAGAGAACATCACATAAATCCACTAGGGAAACATCACATAATACCTCATCCTTGAAGGGTTGGATGTCGTATGAAAATTGAAACTACTGGATGACATGAAGATCTCCTCCTTGGCAAAGCCACTCGATGTTTTATGGCCGTGGGTGTGGTGTTGTCAAAAATCCCAATTGTTTGACGACCTCTGCTGAGATGAGGTTCTTCTGGCTTCCGCTATCAACAAATAAAATGAAGTGGGGTCCCCTTCACCCACATCTGTGAATGAAAAAGGCGCAACCCCTCTTCAGGATCTGTTGGTTCTTCTGGTTGAATTGCTATGGTCGTGACAATAGCAGTGGGGTCTGCGTCGATGATCTGTCTTTTACCAGTATTTTCAGAATCATATTCTGAATCAGGGTTTTTCTCCTTGTCTTTGATATTGACCACCAATGATTGTTTTGAGAGACATTCATTGGTGTTGTGCCAGGGGATTTTGTGGAAATCGTACCATTTTATGGTGTCCTTCTTTGTCTTCCTGTGACCCTTCTTTTCCTGTGGCTTGGACTGGTTTTTGGGAGACTGTTTGTTAGGGTCGTCTTTGTCATACTTTGGTTTTTTGCGGATTGGAAGACCCGAACTCCCATTTGTTCTGGTGCTTAAATTTCTGCTCGATTTTAACAACATATCGATAAGCAGCACCGAGTGATGAGATGTATAGAAAATTCATTTCAATTTGTATGTATCTGTGTAGACACCCACGATATTTCAGAACCAAATGTCATTCAGAGTCTTTCATACCCATCTTGGTGCACAAGGTATGGAAGGTATTGGTGAATTCTGAAACTACTTGGCCCCTCTCTTGCCACAGTGTGGTCCATTTCATGTATTGGTCCTCATAGTTGCCAAAGGGGTAATATTGTTCCTTTATTGCATCCACAAAAAAATCCCAAGTGGGATCGGCCCCATATATTCTAGAATCCTCTGTGGAACTCTGCTCCCAGTAAGTTTCCCACCAATGTTTGACATGGGGAAGAGATTTAAGGAGTGCGAAGGGGATCTTTTCTCTATCAAAAAAATTGTGAACAGAGAAATAAGCTTCTAGAAGGTTTAACCATTTGTCTAGGGCTTTTGCATCTATCTGTCCTTCAAATACAAGAATATCAAAATTAACTTGTACTTTGAAAGGCGAGGTGCCTCCAAAGTGGTCGTTTGATGAAGATGCACCTATTTCTATCGGTGGGCATTGAAGGATCTGGGAAAAATTATCCATCATTTTGGCCCTCTGTCGCGTGAGAGCTTGCTCAAGCAATAGATTGATAGGATCGTTTGCTCCATCGTTTTTATTTTCTTCTGCCATTGAGGGTTTCTTGGGTGTGCGAGAGTGATTTTCCTCAAGAGAGAAAAGCTCGAGACCCAACTTTCTATACTCGGACCTCGTCAGGGACATGCACTGAAAAACGATCAAGAACAACATGCTCTGATACCACTGATCCAAATTATTTTTGGCACAAAAAGAGAGCGGATATATAATAAAGAAATGCATAGATATATCACATATATTCAATAATATAACATAAATGTATGATAGATGCAACCATAAACATAGATATATAGTAATACACGATTTCTATTGATGAAAGAAATGTACAAATACCGTAAAAATACATAGTGAAAGACTTGTTAGAATGGTGGCAGCTTATCTTTGAGAAGAGATGTGACAGCTACTCGCATTCGCAAGAAGATGATTAAAATGAGCTCTGAAGGCATTTTTACAATAAATAGGAATGCCCAAAAGCCTACACATCCTAAAACCTAACCCTAGGAGATGAAGCACCAAAAGTCATGTGAGCCTCGTTTGGGTAAGTTAGTACATCAAATTCTCGGGGTCGTAACTTTTGCATATGATCTCCGTTTTAGGGGTATGATAGCCTGTTGGAAAGGTATCATCAAGGAGATTCATTTTTGGGGATCAATCATTCCTTCAACCATCAATAAGAAGCTTTATCCTGAAAAACCTTCATTTTGGCCCTCAAAATAGCCCCAGAAGTTAAAACTGCTAAAAATAGTAAATTGTCAAAATTGCCAAAAAACTATTTTGAGCCAATTCGAAAAGGTGGGTGGCCACCGATATCCACCTGGATCAATCATCCCTCCTTAGGAATCAATGGTATCCATTGCGTTGAGTGCCCTGGGGAGAGGGAAAAGCATTTGCTGAATCTACATCTTGGTGAGTTGCTTGCCTTGCTGGAGACGTCACGCTGCTCAGTTTGTGGAAGTCTATCACAGACCTATTGAGGCTAAGGTTGTTCAAAAAGTCGAGCTACACGAGAAGACGGTGTGCAGAAGGAATCTTTGTGGTTTGTTGCAACCTTGTCGACCTGCTTTTGTTGCATAGAAGGTGCTTGGGACGAGACTGTAGTGGTTATGGTGTCATTCTGTTCCCATTTTGAACATATTGTAAAGAAGCTAAATTTTGTAGTAGGAGATACTACCTTGCGACACTTTTTAGGTGGAATAGTAGTCGAAACTACCTCTGGTATTCTGTATAGATGACCCTCTAGAGAAATAATGACACTGCAGCGTCGAGACTCATAAACAACATGGTGCTTCAACATATATGGTTGGCCCAAGAGAACATCATAGACATCCATTGGGGACACATCGCATAATACCTCATCCTTGAAGGGTTGGATGTCGTATGGCAATCAACACTGCTGGTTGACACGAAGATCTCATCCTTGGCGACGCCAACTGATGTTGTATGGGTGTGGGTGTGGTGTTTTCGACAATCCCAAATGTTTGATGACCTCTGCTGAGATGAGGTTCTTATGGCTTCTTCTATCAACAATAAAATGCAACGGGGTCCCCTTCACTCACATGTGTGAATGAAAAAGGTGCTCCCCCTCTTTAGGATTTGTTGGTTCTTCTGGTTGAATTGTTGCGGTCGCAACAATAGAAGTGGGGTCTGCGTTGATGATCTTTCTTTTACCAGTATTTTCAGAATCAGATTCTGAATCAGGGTTCAACTCCTTATCTTTGATCTCGGCCACTAATGACTATTTTGAGCGACATTCATCGGTTTTGTGCCAGGGGATTTTGTGGAAATCGCACCATTTTCTGGTGTCCTTCTTTGTCTTCCCGTGACCCTTCTTTTCCTATGGCTTGGATTGGTTTTTGAGAGATTGTTTGTTAGGGCCGTATTTTTCATACTTTGGTTGTTTCAGATTTACAGACCCAAACTCCTGTTTGTTCTGGTGATTAAATTTCTTCTCGATTTTAATAGCATATCGATAAGTAGCACCAAGTGATGAGATGTCCAGAAAATCCATTTTAGTTTGGATGTATCTCTGTAGAGACCCACAGTATTTCAGAACCAAATGTCATTCAGAGTCTTTGATACCCAACTTGGTGC
>ML791728.1:211908-222669 GCA_009831015.1 Picea engelmannii | reverse complement strand
TTTTCCCTTAAAAATTAAAAACAACTTTTACTCTTTTATTTTGTTATTTACATGTTAAATACAATATTTATCATGTTTATTTATTTATCCCACATTTATTAAACATATTGATGATCCATATAATTTTAGGTATATATGTAGACCATATACCTAATTTTTATTTATCCCACATTCATTATACTAACAGTAATTTATATCATCTATGTTATATATAAACAATCTTGTTTTATGTTTTTACATTGTGTGATATCTTGAGAAGTATTCGTTAAAGGATTTGGAGCAAGCTACAAGGGAGAGAAAACATCGAGAAGACATCTGAGGAGAATCTAGCATTTCAGAGGTTAGTTATTTTTTTAATTCTTACCATTTACCAAAACAACAATTATAAGATTATCTTTGAATCACATAATAATTTTTCATGTGAAAATTAAAAAACCTTAAATTTATTTAGATGTTTTCTACATTTTTCTAAAAAACTTTTTTAAAATTTGAGACTTTTTTCAAAAAATCTTAACAAAATCCTTAAGATTTTTTGAAAAAAAAAAAAGAAAAAAAAGTCAAATTTAGCTATAGTTTAAAAACAAAAATAACTTGTTTTTATTTCTTTTTACTTAAATTTTATTAGTTTTTTCCCATGGTGGTTACTGGGCAATGTTTGTTCCTTATCCACAGGCAGGTTGGGGCAATGCCAAACCCTGGGCGCACCCGAGGCTTAGCCGTGGGGGCTGGGGCAATGTCGAGCATCACTTAGCCCCCCACGACCAAACCCTGTGTGCCCGGGTCTTGGTCATGGGGGTTGGGGCGATGCCCGACATCTCTCTAGCCCGAACATCCCCCACAACCAAGGCACAATCATGACATAAGCACAATAACTCCATGGGTCATTTTTTTTTACATATGGGTCATTTTTTTTTATTTTTTTTAAATTAGTTTTTATATTCAATGTTGTTTTTTTTAGTTTATTATAATGTAAAAGGCCCAATTTTATTTTATTTTATCTTAATATAGGAAAATTGCAGGAAAGAGATTATCTATGAATATATTTGGATCACGACCTGTAGTAATGGCATCCAAAAATGCAATTGGAACCTCCATGAAAGTTAGGCAACAAAATGATAGCATAACACCTGAGATATCAAAAGCAATGAAGAATGTTAGAGAGTGGAAATCTGTGGAAGGTGAAAACAAACTAGAATATTCGTAGTTTGTTAGAGACAAGCAATGCAACATTGGATATCATATATATTTGTATTGTGTTGAATTAGAACATGTACAAGGTAATTATCAGGCACTTGGCTTGTTACGAGATAAATGTTTGGTGCCAACCACAAATATTGTTTATGCCATTGTCAAACAAGGGAGAACTTATATCAAGTTTATATATTGTTTCAAATGGAGCAATTATAATAAGAATGGATATTTTTCATAATTATATGCATCCATCGTTGATGACATTGAGAAATGAAATGTAAGTTTTTATTTCTATTTTGTGTCGTTTATTATTTTTAGTATCATGATAATGTTTTAATTTTATTTAACATGAAAATGCTATATTTTGTTTTTACAGGATTTTTCTAAACGACTTTCACATATGTTAGTGGGGATTTACTCTACAGAGAATAATATCATGGATGTCATCAACACTTTACATATTCAAAAGACACAAGAAGGAAGGAAAAAGAAACAAAAAGTAATGGAGGTTGAACCTGCAAGAGTATACAGAGAAGAACATGAAAGAAGAAATAAAAATCCTCATTCTAGAAATTCTAAAAGGGTTACATTTGAAAATGAGAAAACTCCAAATGAATATTTTGTTGAGATTGGTCCCAATGAGATTATCACTCATTCTCGCAAAAAAAAAAACAAGATATACACAAAAGAGCTATGGATGATGATGAGTCTATTGTTATTGATTATGAAGAAATCATTGATTTAGATGAAACACATTTAAATCATAAGAGGAAGAAAACAAATGTTGATAATGTTCAAGAATCCATCGTTAGCTTAGAGTATTATTGTGAAAGTCATAAAGGTAGAAGAGAAATAATAACACAAGGTGCTAATCTAGAGGATGGTATTATGAAAACAACACAAAATTCCATTCGAAATAGAATGAGGACGGCAAACTTAGTTGATGATGGCCACACATTTCAGTTGAATGTGAAACAAATTTATAAACCTAGAGAAGGGCAGGAAAAATATCAAATTAGAAAACCACATCACTTGCATATTCACAATTTGAAAGCATTAATTAGGTACAATTCATATGCACATGTGGTTGACTACCTAGTTCTTGTCGACCTAATGGAAGTTCCTATGAGGGAAGAATTTGATAGATCAAAATGTTGTTTTTGAGACAATCAAATGCATAGTTTATGTCGGTTTAACATATTCAGAAGAAAATTTACTGGCATGGGACCATAACACAGATAATGAGTACAGAGTGTCTATGAGTTTCATTCAAATGGTGAGATTTATTCATAATGAATTTTCTAAAATATGTCGTGGGGAGAGTTCAAATGTTGATGTTAAGTTTCAGAAGCAATGTTGTATGGAAATATGATTCCCACTTGCTGATGAAAATACAAAAGAAAAAAATCGCAAAGGAAGTGATATATTTAGAGATTTGGATAGCTATTTTCAATTGGGATTTAGAATTGGACAGGTATGGGATTTGATAGATGAGATATTCACCCCACGTGAAAATATTAGTATAAAAAATCAGAGATTTAAGAAGGCTAAACCATTGATATGTGGCACAAGTAAGACAGGTCCTAACATAAAAAATCTTCAACACCTTGGAGATCAATACAAGGAGTGAGGGATTATAAACTTATCATAACTATATTATCACGTGTTAGGCCAGGAGAATTGTCAATGGAAGAAATGTGTGATGAATTTAAAAAGTAAGTTTGTTGAGTTATTTTTATTTATGTTAGGACAACAAAATTATTTTTTTTCAGTTTAACATATCAGGTTAACATTATTTTTGTTTTATTTAGTCACAAGGCATATATGAAAATACAAGAGGAAATGGTCAAGATGTTGAATGAATAAAGTTGGGATGATGTTAAACTCAACTATCCAGATTCAAGCTCTTCAAAAGTATTGAAACAATTTCTTTTTGCATTCAAAAAAATATGTTGATTTATTACATTAATATTATTCGTTTGTAAGTTAAATTATTTCTATTTTAATAGTTATAGATATATAACTATATGTTTGTTTGTTTCATTAAATATTCCAAAAAAGAATGGAGATGGAGTACCTGAAACTTTCAAAAAATTTATTCAAAAAGCCAAGTTTGAAAGAGAAAGAAGGAGATGTGTTCAAAATGTTCATCTTGATGACACTCTTGATCACTACATTTTGAATGGGCTCGACACTGTTCAATATAAAGTGATATTAGGTGATTATGAACAACTTGCAAATATTGTTCCTAAAAAGGAATACTCCCTAGTTATTGTGGATATCCCTCATGGTTATAATATCCAAAACATTGGATATGATATTGAGCCTTATACTTACCAAGCTTTCAATAAAGTGTTTATGGGATTTACAGAAGTTACAACATTTCCATTTTGGAGATTTCTAGTATTTCATCCAGACACACAACAAGGATTAATACAATCAAGCTTCAAGGGGAAATAATAGACAATGATGCAATTTATTTGGTAAGATATTGAAAGTGTATGTTTAGCAATTAAGATTAGAAAACACTTTTATTAATTCACAAGTTAATTGAATTTGCACTTATTTATGTTACAGGCACAAGCCTAATATTCAGAGCTCCAATAGAGAATCATTTAAACATGATTTTGAGAGTATACATCTTTCAACCTAGACAAAACATGATTCTTATAATTCTATTCTTGCCAATGCAAAGGATGGAGAGACTCCTAGTAGTATATTGGTATACAATGTTGTGGTTAGAAAGCTAACATATGAGGAAAAATATTTGAAAGGAGGGATGGTTAACATTTATCAAAAACCACAAGCATTAATTAATTATCTTATAGATACATTTTCAAATGAAGGAGATTGAGTTTTGGATTTGTTCTCGGGTTCAGGTAAGAATTATGATCTAATATTTATGAAATCATACTTCAATCTTATATTATTTTTAATTTATGTATTTTTACAGTATCTAAATTCATTATTTATTTTGTATTTGGTTATTAGGTACAACATTAGCGTGTTGCCTATAGAAAGGAAGGAATTGCATAGTTATTGAAAGTGACCAATGTAGTGTAGTTTTTTTTTTGTAAGTAAGGGATTTTATATAAAAAGGGCCTTCAAAACACTAGTCTAGAGGTACAGAAACTTGAAAACAACCATGTTGTAGTTACCGAACTGCCCCAAGAGAGGGGAAACCAGTTCATCCAGTTGGGTAAGTCTAGCAGTTTACATTCTAACAGTCTTAGATAAATGAGACTAAGCTGACTAGGCTATAGTTATGAAAAGAAACTAGTAAAAAGAACAAAAACCCTGTGGGGTCAGACACTTGGAAAATAACCTGGCCAGGTGGCTTGATAGGCCGCGTCCCAACTGCGTCCCAAGGTTCCTCTTCGATGGGTGTCCCTTTTCCTTCCATTTTCATATCAGCGTCCAAGCTGCCCTCGTCCAGGTTGGCAACTGGCAGGGTATCTCCAGATGGACTATGCGCATGGATACCCGTAGCTATCGTAGCCTCCATGTCCCCATGCATGAATTGCACCACAACATCCCCTTCAGGCTATTGCTCCTATTCATTCTTGTCGACGCCCTCTGCATGGGGAACCTCTGTTGATGCTACGCCTTCTGGAGTAGAGTGGAAAGCTTCCTGGAAGGTGGACAGGATCTGAAGGACGGTCAAAGTCTTCCCATCCAGAAGCTGCAGTCGGAATTGGAGGTCCTCCAATCCCTTCCGGAGCTCAAAGACCAGCCCATAGAGGATGGCCAGACTGTCTTTCAGTTGTGAGTCAGGGATGAAGTCGATAGATGAGTACGCACTGTTTTGGGCATTTTGAAGAAAGGGTGGCACCCCCAAGCGTGGCTTGGAGGAGAAAATTGTCGATGCAAGAGAAGGCCCGCTGGCTCGAGAATTTGGTGGAGCTGTGGGAAATCGTGAAAGAGATCCCGATGAGATATCAGTGATGACTAGGCATTCGATCTGGGAGGCAGGCGGGGTGGAGGAGGCGAGAGGTTCTAGATCGAGCTGCAAAGGCTACAAGGAGTACGTGGAGGGCGAACCAGGGGGAGAAACAGAAACATGGGGCCGAGGAGGATGCCATGGAGATCCTCTTCTTGGCCTCCCTCTTTGGTGTGACATACTGAGCTCAGCGTGAAGGTCAAACTGAACTAAATGCCCCATGTGGACGTGGAGATCCTGGAGAAGGCCAAAGGCTGCGAGCACCATGAAAAAACAAAGTAAGCTAGGCCTGGGCAGTGGAGGGATGAGAGGGTCGAGTCGCAAACGAGGATTAAAGTCATCTACAGACAAAGAAGCCATGGTAAAGTCGGTAATGGGAGTTGGGCGCACTAGTGTTAATGGTGCAGTAGTGACGTAAAATCAAATAAATACAAGTCCTAGGCGGCGGGAATTGGCATGAGCCCGACACATGGCTCCTTGCCTCCTTGGCTTGACCTTTCCTCCTCCTCTCGCCAAGTGGCTCTCACTAACACCCCATCCGAGGCAATGCAGTGCAATTTTATTCAACAAAGAATTAATGCTATTCCAGCTCTTCCAGATGAAATGCAAGAAGTTGGCTTGAAGAAAGGAGATTTTAGTGGATCAAAAATGGAAAAATTGTCAAAGGAACTTCAAGTACCATTAGGAGGAATGATTGGAAAGGATCACTTTGGAGATCTTGTGGATATCAAAGAACCAATGGAATAACAAAATGACACAATGGAAGCACAAAATGACGTCGAAGAAGATGATAATGTGTTTGTTGAGAATGATGAATTTGGGATATATGATATTGTTTATTAGTTTAAAGATGCCTTTGAAGACGATGCTCAATTTTGCAATTTTTTGATGAGCTATAACGGTAATGTTTTGAATTTCATATTTTAAAATAAGAATAAAGATGTATCTATTGTTGTTTTGTGTTGAATCTTTTTATTACTTTTTTTTTTCATTTTATTTGTATGTGAATCACTATACATTGGAAATTTTTATTAAATGTCACTTTTACTTCAACTGTATAAAAGTATGAAAGAAAATGATATTTGTTTATAAAATTTTGACTTTTTTTGTTCAATTATGTCCATAAAAATGCTTTATTTGACATGTTGTTTTAAGGAATATGTATCAAAATGTATAGGGTTTTTATTATATATGGCTATAAAATGTGTATTGTTTTGCTAAATATTAAAAAATAGTGTTATTTAACTACAATGTTTTTCGATTTATTGAAGTAAAGGTAAACTATGTGTTAAAAATGATGTTTTTCACTATATTTAAAAAGTATGGAACAATAAATTAATTAAGGAGACAAAATTATATGAAAAATCGTAACTTCAAAAAAGTAAATGGTAAAAATTATTTTTAAGATTGAAAGAAGCATGAAAAAATGACTAAAAACATCGTTGAATTAAAAAAAATAAAATTAGAAAAAATTGAAAATAGATGAAAAATAAACATTTAAAAAATAATGTGGAAACATTGTGGATTGAAAAATTTAAAATATCGAAAAACCACCTAAAAATGGAGGGGGGTGCTACCGGTAGCACCATTTTTAAAAACAAGGTAAAAAATTGGACCCCCCAATGCTACCCAAGAGCCCGCTGACCCACCTGAAGTTGACCCACTCATTTGCTTCCATGCCCTCACTAGCTTCTCTGCTCCATAAACCCTCAAGTTCATTGGCTATATTAATCATATGAAGGTCATCATCCTTGTTGAAAGTGGTAGCACCCACAATTTTATTCATCGTCACATTGCCCAGGAAACCAATTATTATATTCGTGATGTCAATAATTTTCTAATCATGATAACCAATGGTGGATCCATGAAATGTGGTGGGCGTTAAATGTATGTCTTCAAATTGGACATTGCCACTTGAAATCTCATATGTTTTCCATTGAAATGGGCGGTTGTGACATTGTGCTAGGTGTTGAATGGTTACGCATTTTGGGTCCCATTCTTATGTATTTTAAGGAATTAACCATGCAATTACAACATGGGGGACAAAGGTATCAATTCGAAGGTCTCACAACTACTTCTCTTGAGATAATCAGTTGCCATCGCATGTAAAATCTCCTCAAGAAAGGCCACTCCAATATTATTTCTCAACTCCATTCTATTCATGCAGTTTAGACACCCTTTGTGCATCCTGACCTCCAAGTTATCCTCTCCAAACATCAAGTTGTTTTTTCCACTCCTCAGGGACTTCTTCCTTCTCATGGTGTTCATGATCATTGCATCCCCCTTGTTCCTGGAATTTTTCCTCCCAATGTTCTCCCTTATCTTCATCCCTTTGCCCAAAAGAATGAAAATGAGAAAATAATGCAGGAATTGCTTCAAGTGGGTGTTATTCAATCCAGTACCAACATTTATTCTTCTCCTGTGGTCATGGTACTTAATAAATAAGTTACTTGGCGCATGTGTCCTAACTTCCATTCCCTCAATAAACTTACCATCAAGGACAAGTTTCCCATTCCTGTCATTGATGATCTCTTGGATGAGTTGAGTGGTGCTCAGTACTTCACTAAACTTGATCTTTGTTCTTGCTACCACTAGATACATATGCAAGAAGCTGACATCCCCAAGACTACCTTTCAAACTCATGAGGGTAACTATGAGTTCTTGGTCATTCCCTTTTCCCTGTGTAATCCCCCCTCCACCTTTCAAATCCTCATGAATCATGTCTTTTGTCCTCTTCTCCGTCATTTTGTCTTATTTTTATTTGATGATATTCTCATCTATAGTAAAACATGGCAATCCCATATTTCCCATGTGGATCAAGTTCTCCATCTACTCTCTCAGCACCAACTTTTCCTTGAACATTCTAAATGTTCCTTTGGCACCTCAGAATTCAAGTACTTGGGTCATACTATTGGAAAGGTTGGTGTCCGGGTGGATCCTAAGAATATTGAATCAATGTAGGATTGGCCTCACCCCAAGACTATCAAAATCTTGCGTGGTTTTCTAGGTTCAACAGGATATTATCGCAAGTTTGTCCAGAATTATGGAAAGATTGTGATGCCTCTCATTGCTCTCCTTAAAAATAATTCTTTCACTTAGACTCCTACAACTGATCAGGCCTTTCAAGCCTTGAAGGAGGCTATGTGTACTACTCTGGTCTTGTCCCTTCTTGATTTGACAAAGACCTTTATCCTGGAATGTGATGCCTCCAGAAGAGGAATTGGAGCAGTCATTATGAAAGAGGGCAAACCTTTGGCCTTTACCAACAAACAATTTTCAGGACGCCATTTGGGCCAATCAATCTATGAAAATGAAATTTTGGCTATTCTGCATGCAGTATATTTATGGCTCTCTTATCTCTTGGGGAAATGCTTCCAAATTAAGACAGATAATAAAATCCTCAAGTATTTTTTGGAGCAACAACCTTCCTACCGAGAACAATAAAAATGGGTAACTAAGGTCTTTGGATATGATTATGAGATAATTTACAAGAAAGGAAAAGAAAATTTGGTTGTTAACGCTCTTTCTCGAAAATATGAAGATGAAGGGAACCTTTTCTCCCTCTCCTTCATTGTAATATATTGGCTCCAAGCTGTTCTCCATGAATGGCTACAAGATCCTAAAGTTTCTCATCTGATCCAACAATAGAAATCCAATTCTCCAGTTTCTCCAAGGTACTCTTTGCACAATGATGAGCTTCACTACAAAGGTCATTTGTATTTAAGTAAACAGTCACAAATTAAATCCATGGTGCTTTTTGAGCTTCATGCTACACCCACAACTGGTCACTCAGGGTTTACCATAACCTATAACCGGGTCAAACGCTTTTTTTTTTTTTTTTTCTGGGATGGTATGAAAAATGACTTTCATACTTTTGTGGAAGAATGTGATGTTTGCCAATGAAACAAGGGAGAAATAATCAAATCTCCTAGCACACTCCAACTGCTTCCGATTCCACCCACTATTTGGAGGGACATCTCTATGGATTTTATTGTGGGATTACGTAAATCAGGAAATAAGTTAGTCATCATGGTGGTTGTTGATCGTCTTTCCAAGTATTCTCATTTATGTTCTTTTCAACACCCATTTACCACTTCCACCGTGGCTCAAATTTTCATGGATCATGTCTTAAAGCTTCATGGCATGCCTCATTCTATTTTTTTTATCAAGATTCTACTTTCACTAGAAAGTTTTGGCAAGAAATCTTCAGGCTATAGAACACCCAATTGCATCTCAGCACCACCTATCATCCCTAGACTCATGGTCAAGATGAAGTTGTCAACAGGTGTTTGGACACTTATTTGAGGTGTTTTGCCTCTAAAAGGAAAAATCAATGGGATCAATGGTTACCATTAGCTGAATAGTGGTGAAACACTTCTTACCATACAACTACTCGCATGACTCCTTTTGAAGAATTATATGGACAACAACCACCTTCTATTCTATCCTACATTCCAGGTGTCTTGAAGGTCTAGGCGGTTGAAGAAACGCTTACAGTTTGAGAGGCTATTCTCTGTACCCTCAAATATAATTTGGTCATGGCTCAAAATCGCATGAAGAAACAAGCCAATCAAGGTCAATTAGAATGCCAATTTTCTGAAGTAGACCAGGTATTTCTTCGATTGCAACCTTATAATAAAATTTTACTCAAGGCCGAACATTGTCAGAAATTGGCACCCAAATTTTATGGTCCTTATACAGTTCTCAAGCGCATGGGACAGGTGGCCTATCAATTAGCTTTTCCTAGTTCTTCTAAGCTCCATCCTTTTTTTCGTGTTTCCTGCTTAAAGAAGGTGATTGGAACTAAGTTCCAAACTCAAACTACCCTTCTCGAGTTGGATGAAGAAGGATCCATCTGGTTGTAGCCACAAGCATTTTTGGACTAGCGTGAGCATTGTCTTCGTCAACAAACCATCAAGGAAGTGTTAGTCTAGTGGAAATATACAACTCCAATAGATGCCACCTGGGAGCCAGCTACCATTCTACAACAATTTCCTCATCTCAATCCTTGAGGACAAGGATGATTTGCAGGGGGAGGGCATGTTAGATACCTAACCTACCTAACTCCTCAAATGGGTAGAATAATATATTTCCATGTAATAAAGGTCAATATTAATAAGGCCTAGAAATAAGGAGGAATAAGTCAAATGTAAGAAGACCTAACAAAATCTTCCGCTTCTAGAAGGATCTTCCTCTAGATTGTTCTTTTGGATAGATAGATTTAGTATAAATAGGAGTAAAGGGTATGAAAAGTTTTGTCTTGAAGAATTATTGTAATAGAGATCTGCTCTACTGGAGGTTTCCCCCTCAAAGAGGCAAGTGAGCCTTGTTTCCTATCAATAAAGGTATAATTTTGGTGTTTTGGTTCCATATAATTTGTTGTTTCGTTGTTATCTCTGCAATATTTCCATATTATGTTGCTATCTTGGTGTTATTCGTTGCATTAATCTCTTTTATGCTAACATAATAGATCAAGTACCTTACAACTGTTAGATTTTTTAGCTCAGGAGGTACTCCGCATGTTTTGTCTTGTATGCGGATGTTACCTTAATATTTGCACTACCAAGCACTTGACTTTGTAATAGTTTTTATAAAGTTGTTTTAAGTGGTTCTTTTAGTAAAGTGACTTT
>ML791728.1:184643-205054 GCA_009831015.1 Picea engelmannii | reverse complement strand
TTTTGACAACACATAGTATTCCAACAAAGGATGAACACCTTCAGTAGCCACTCACACAACTAGATAAAATATCAAAACACTAATGTTTTTTACATGGTAAAACCCAATGTGGGGAAACATCCATGGCCCCAGCTAACATGACCACTTGAGGCAATTTATTAATGAAAAAGAAAAATAATTCACAAGAGAGTTTCTCATAATTGATCATAAGTAAATGAACCCCCATGATCTTTAAATAGAGATCATGTACTAATCGAGTGTTAATACATAGATCAATGCAACTGTTACGATCAAGGAGAATATGATCCATTGGATGACTCTATGTCTAGAACATATCATAAGCATCATATTACATAACTACAAATGCATACTAATACATATTGAAGAAACATACTAAGAAACAGACTTTAACCCAATGACACATTAGACTAATTTGATATGAACTAACCCCTAAGTGTTTAAATATCCTAACATCCCCCCTTAAGAACAACTTGGGATAGGATTGTGTTACAAGATTTTCTACCCTATGACCTTGGGTCTTTGTCACAAAACATCACAACCATATATAAAAGATTGAACCTACCCTCCAATATACAAACTTATAAATAAATGATTACTTAGAAGAGAGAATGGAGGATTGTGTACCTTGTATCCAAATGTTTGATGAATATCCTTGCCCTCGATCTTTGACTTGCTCCAGGCCTTTGTCTCTACCAATCTGCAAAAGAAACCAAGCAGATACTGCAAAAAGGTACTTATCAAATTAAATTATAAATGGAATATGTAAATCTAGATATGTAAAGTGAATTCAACATATAATAACGAGTTAAACATAATTGCACATAGATTGGAGGGAAATACAACTCTTTTATTAATCAACATGAATAGGTGAGTTACAACTTGATTATGACCGATGGCATTTCCTTGAAACCAACCACCTAAATTTCTCCACTGAACTCTTCAAGCATCAACTTAGAAATAGAGTACTTCCTCACATGATCTAGAAGGGATAGGAACACACCCAACAATCATATAGGAGAGAGGAATAGATACTGGAAAGTAAATTTCTATATCAAAGGATATTAGTTAGAGATTTAGGGAATAAGGAAGCTTGCAAATTGATAGCATGTTCTTGCACCAAGGTTGTATCTCCCTATATACACCCCCATAGGTGATTATATACCATCATAAAGAGGTTGATATGGTTACATTCCATTTTGTATGGGAAATTGTAGGTTTAGGACTGGGAAAACCTGTAAACCCCACCCAAAAGTACGAAATATTTTTATTTTTCATAAAATTGGGTATGTACGGGATTTGCACAATAGAAAATAACGTATGTACGTGAGTTTCACATGGATGAATAGTGTATGTACATGAGTTTCACATAAATGAATAGTGTATGTGCCTGAGTTTCACATGGATGAATAGAATACATCAACAAAGATATTGTTTTTAAATACGATTTTGATGAAGGAGAGTGGGATTAAGGTTTGCAAGCTGAGGAATGGACTAGGCCATCTCACAAATGCAATATGGGGTAGAAATTTGTGTTATAATAGATTGAAGGTTTTAAAAATATGAAACAATAGGAGAAGGAATGTGGCATTAGAGCCTATCCCCCCTTAATGACAACTTCCTAACATCCTAACATAGATCGAATGTTAGAAAACTTCGCTTTTGTAAGAGACTTTTTGAAAATGTCTGCAAATTGATATTTTGTAGGGACAAAATTCACTTCAATAACTGAAACATGAATGAGATTTTTGATGAAGTGTATGTGTAGCTCGATGTGTTTGTTGCACTCATCTTGAACTGGATATTTGGTGAGCTTGATGGCACTCTAATTGTTGCACAAGAGGGTGGTTGGATTCCACTACTAGAATCCAAACTGTAAAAGGATCTATAGAAGCCACAAGGATTCTTGACTTGCATTAACTACTTCCCGGTAATATTCTTCTATTGAAGAAAGAGAAATATCTAGTTGTTTCTTACCATGAGGGCTTCACCTCATTGACCAATATCTTATCACGTTCAGTCATAAAGGGTGTTTTAAAATTGTGAAAAGTAGAGTCCATATATTGTATGTATTAGGGTGGGGAGATGCAGGGTACGAGGGGTTTATAGGTATTGGGGGGGGGGGTATAAATGGGGTATTTGGTAAAATAGGGGATATCTAGTAAAAATAGGGGTTTTTTAATAAAAAATATGTATTGACAAGGGGGTTTAAAAAAATGATTTTGGGAGGTATTTACCAATATCTAGTGAAATTAGGAATATTCCTTAATATCCCATGAACGCATGTGATATGTTATAGGTTCATTAAGTGGAGACCCCATGTTTCTTACAATCCCAAGTGATTGCTCCAGAACCAAGGATGGACACAACCTACAATTGAATTTTGATCATTAGGGTCACTAGCCCAATCCAAATCAGTAAAACCAACCAACAAAGAAGCCCCCCTATACTGTAATGTGTAATGTATTACAAACTGAAATGTACCTGAGACATACCGAAGTATCCTTTTAACTAATTTCCGATGGATTTTCATGGGGTATTTTCATATATCATGAGACAAGACCAAAATCAAAGGAAATATCAGGACGTGTATGACTCAAATATAAGAGGCTACCAACTAACTAAATGTACAAAGTGGCATGAACTTCAGGAGTAGTATAGGTGGCTATGCAAGTTTGACTCTAGAATAGAAGGTAGAAGAGGCTAGATTAGAATCATTTGTGTGAGATAAGAAAATAAGGTCACAAGCATACTTAGATAGGGAAAGAAAAATTCCTTCCTTGGTTTGCAAAATTTGGAGGCCAAGGAAATAATACAAATAGCCTAAGTCTATCATTTCAAATTTATGTTTAAGGATGGATTTCACATGGGTTAAAAGTTTAGGGTCACTACCAATGAGGATAAGGTCATAAACATAAAAAAAGTATTATGAGATGGCTTCCTACTTTCTTGGTACATACATTAGGGCCAAAATGACATCTAGAAAATCCAATCTCAAGAAGGATTATGTACATTTTGTCATACCAAGCTCAAGGAGCTTCCTTAAGACCATAAATATATTTATGAATGAGACAAACAAGGTTGCAGTCATTCTAGACATAGCCAGGAGGTTGTTCCATGTAGATTTCTTCTTGTGAATCCCCATGCAAGAAGGAAGATTTAACATCCATCTAATGGACCTCCCATTTAAGTGAGGCATTAATGGTTAGAACAAGGAATATGGAGTTTATTTTGGCTATGGAGGAAAGGTTTCATTATTTTGGATATGGGTAAAATGCCATGTGGTTCTTGATTCCAAGAAAATATATAAACCCATATTTTGACAGTTTGGGGGGCTCTTCTTCTTCTTCTTCCTCATAATCTCTTCCTCGCTGGTGTTGATCTAGAAATTCATACTCGTTCTGGTTCTTGGGTAGAACAAGAGAACGAGTTGTTGAAGAAGGAATCCATTGTTGATGGCTATAGAAATTTGTTGGTGTATTCCAACCATGGAGTAATGGATGTATGCTTGAGATACATTGACATGAATGAGACTTGATAACAACTGTGAGTCCTAAGAGTCCGAGCATGGAGGTTCTTGTCCAGAATCATTGGAGCCTTGGAAGGAGATGGACAACCTGAGGTGCTACATGGTAGAGAAGGGGGTCCATGCTCTTGGGTTGTGGAAGTTGGAGAGAGTAGATTTTGTGTATTATGGATTGATGTGTGCGTGTTGAAAAACTTGTGAGAGATTGAGTGTTGATTGGTTTGGGAAGTCGAGTGTATCCTTGAAATTCATCCTTGTGGATTCATAGCCCTGTCTCGGGGGCAACCTACTATTGAGACTTGGAACAACAATGTCTATGGTTGGGTGGAACATCCTTGATCTGTAGCCAGTTGATGATTTTTATCTTTAAGATAAGTGATTTATATGTTTATATATGTAATTTCTTTGTGTATTAATTAATATCCAATATATATTTACTTGTTAGATATGGTTGTGCATGGCATGATAAATATTCTTTAAGGTTTTCAGATTGATTCTTGTCAAATGCATGTTTTTCTACTCTCCTGCATCCGTTATTGAATTAATTTTATTATTAGAGATCAACCTTGAGACTTGAGATGAGTCTTATTATTTTCATGATATGGTCTGTTGGTGGTTGGGTACGTTACAATGTGGTTTCAGATGGTTCTTGGAGATTTTTTTTTGGAGTAGCGTGGCCCAGCCTGGTGGCTTGGTATGTTACATATTGATATCAGAGCCACGGTTTCAACACTGGACCTATATGGACCAAAGAGAGAAGTGTAGGATACAACGTCGGTTCGTGAATACCTTCTAAAAAATCAATAATGCACAACCAACATAAATGGTGATTGTTGATGTTTATATGTATATCCCACAATCGTAAGGGAAAATGAATACCAAGAGTTTATAAAGAAAATGTGAAGATATATGGATTAAAATAAAATGAGAGAGTATGGAACCCCATGTAAGGAAAAGAAATTTTGGTGAGAAAGAACGATGAATCTGGAGGTATTTAACTCTTAATCGTTGATCTCTAGAGATCAATGGTTAAGATCAAATATTTGGAGGGGGGACGATTTTGATGGGCTAGTCCATCCATGTCAACACCACGATAGAAACCTCATCAACATCCATATTAGTGTCACATCAGTGAAAGCTCATGTGGAGGACACCTCATATGCAACTTCTACACAAAAGGAGTTATATAATTGGTTAATTCCTAAGATATCATGGAGGTGGTGAGGAACAATGGAGGATTGGGGGTACAGAAATAAGTGTGGTGTCCCTGCGGACCCACAAACCCACGGTAAGAAGTGAAAAATTAGATAAGTCCTAAGATGTCATAGAGGTGGTGACCATGGCGGAGGATCGGGGTTATGTGAAGAAGTGAGGTAGCCCCGCAAACCTAGGGACTTGTTGAAAAATATTGAAAATTGGCTAAGTACTAAGAGTGGATCGTTTAGGCGGATGAGATCACAGATATAGATGTATTGGGAAAATTTTCTATGCCCATGACAACAATAAGAAATCAAAAAATGATTAAGTGTCAATATGTCGTAGAGCGTGGAGATATCTAGACAGATGGTTAAGTATCAAGGAAAGAACTCAGAAAGAGACTAAGTGTAAATATGTCGCAGAGCATGGAGATATCTAGACAAATGGTTAAGTATCGAGATATCATGAAGGTGGTGAGCACAACAAAGAGTCAAGGCTATGTGAAGAAATTTGGTGGACCCATGGACTTTTGAACCCACAGTAAGTTGTCAAAAATTGGTTAAGTATGAAGAATATGTTGGATGAAGATATCTCAAAGAAATTACTAAGTATCGAGAAGGAATCAATAGAAGGGAGATGTTCCATGGACCCATGATGAAGTATTGAAAAATAAACTAAGTAATAAGAATTGGTCAGACAGGTGGGGGCATAGATATAAGAGTTGGGAAAGTGTTGTAGACCTGATACCCACAATGATATCTGATAAAATGACTAAGTATGGAGAATTTATCAGGTGATCAGGAGATTGTCAGGTGTCATAGATCCAAAAATCAAGAGGTTTCCACGTGTCATATATTGAATGACCCAAAGGGTGTGGGATTTGACGGCTCATGATGTATCATAGACCCATGGAGAAAACAAGGGAAAATAATATATCTAAGTGTGAAGTGAGTGTGAAAGAACTAGAGGGTACAACTTGGAGATCACATAAGCTCAAAATGAAGAAGAGATATGACTTAGATCCATGGTGAATCCATTAAGACATATCAACCGTTGATATCTAATCAAGAAATGATCGGATGACTAGTGTGCATTGTGGTTGTATGACATGCCAGTGAGTAGATCGACGGTCGAGATTGAATCCAAAAGGAAAATAGATCAATGGTCAAGTTTAAATTTGAAGGAAAGATTAAATGGTATTTTAGCATTGCTACTATGTTGCATGTGCCAATGAATATTCCTTCGTCATTTTTTCCACCAATAACTTTCTGCTCAAGACTCGGAATTCGGGAAGAGAATGGTTGTTGAAAATATGGTTCAAAGAAGAATGACTTGGAATTATTAGAATTGGGAGAACTATGATATAATTCTTCATGAATTAAGCAGAAAAAAAATCCTGCAACAATTAATTGATAATTTCTATAATATGCAAAATTCTAACAAAAATAGTTTCTTGTACATTTTGCAGAATTAAGAGGTATAAAAATATTAGTTCAAGATAAGAATGCAGATTTGGGAAATGGAGGAAGGAGAAGGAGCCTTCAGTCATGAGAAATAATCAAAGGGTCAAAATATCAGTGCTGGTAATGCAGAGAGAAAATCCAATGGGCACCTGAATAGTGGAGAACAAGAAACATTATTAGAGATTGTGAGAACCTAGAAAATAGAAATGCAGAGTTAAAAACAAGACAACAAGAAACTAGTGAGAGAGAAAATTAAAATAAATGCTCAAGTGATGCATAACTTAAATAGGTTGCATATGAAGGAAATGAATGGATTGGACTCAATACAAGAGGAATATGACCGACATCAAGAAAGAAGAGATAACTATAGAAGAGTTGGTCATTTAAGAAGTATTGGAAGAACTCATGGACATCACTCACCTCCTTAATCATCAAGGAAGTTTTATGCATCTGAATATTCCATAAGCATTCAGAAGTGTCTCTTGTTAGGCACCAAAGAAGAAGGAATTAATTGGATAGTTTTCAAGGAGAGTTAAGGAATCTTAGGCCACCATCCTTGGATGGTGAAAGAGAAAAATAATATGATGTTGAAGCCTAGTTGTTGGGAATTAGGAAGTATTTCCAATTGCATAGCTATTCATCTAACCTATAAGCCATAATTTCCACATACCATTTTCATGGAAAGGTTACCATGTGGTGGGATCAACTGAAGCAAGTTGAGCACATTAATGAGATGACCTCATTTGGGTCAACAATGTTTAAAATAGATGCACTAGTAAGTAATTCCTTTAATAAGTTAAAGTTCTCTTCACACTCTGTTGTCCATTCAAACTTAATTCCCTTCTTTTACAAATAAGTGATAGGATGAAAAACATTAGAGAATTATTTTATGAATATCTAGAAGTATCCATCTAATCCCATAAAATATCTGACTTCCAAAACATTTCTTGGTGTTGGTCATCCTATAATGGATTCAATATCTCCAGGATCTACCACTATACCTTCTTCTAAAACAATGTGTCCCAAATAATGGATTTGTTCTTAGTAAAAAGAACAATTTATTATCTTGGAATACATTTGATGTGCTCTTAGTACTTGTAGTACCAAATTCGAGTGATGTTCATTCTCTTCTTTTGACTTAGAATAGATAAGCATGTCGTCCAAGAAAAAAATGACAAACATATCCAGATAATTTTTGAATGTGCCATTCATTAAGCACATAATGATAGTTGGTGCATTGGTCAGTTCAAATGGCACCACTACAAATTCATAATTTCCATATTGAGTTCTAAAGGTTGTCTTAATTATATCTTCTTCCTTGATTCTTAATTGATGGTATCATGATCTTAGTTCTATATTTGAAAATATATTTGATTCTCTTAGTTGATCAAATATATCATCAATTTTGAGTAGAGGGTATTTGTTCTTCACAGTGGCTTTATTCAAGTGTCTAAGTTCAATACCTAGCATCAATGTTCCATCCCTCTTTTTGAAAAATAGTATTGGTTCTCACCAAGGTGAGACACTTGGGCGTATGTACCCTTTCCTCAATAATTCTTCCAGTTTCATTTGTAGTTCTTTTAATTCCGGTCTACTCATTCTGTATGGAGTTTTTGATAAAGGGGAAACTCCTGGTACTAGATCAATAAAGAATTATATCTACCTCTTAGGGGGGAATCTAGGGATGTCTTGGAATACATATTCAAATTATTGAAATACTAAAACATATTCAAGGCTTGGTCCTTTAGTCTTTTCTGGATCCTCCACATGAGCTGCATACAATTAGCATCCCTTCCTGAAATTATCTAGATATGTTTGTCATTGTTTTCTTGGACGACATGCTTATCTATTCTAAGTCAAAAGAGGAGAATGAACATCACTTGAATTTGGTACTACAAGTACTAAGAGCATATCAAATGTATGCTAAGATAATAAAGTGTTATTTTTACCAAGAACAAATCCATTATTTGGGACACATTGTTTTAGAAGAAGGTATAGTGGTAGATCTTGGAGATATTGAATCCATTATATGATGACCAACACCAAGAAATGTTTCAGAAGTCAGATATTTTATGGGATTAGATGGATACTTTTGGAGATTCATAAAATAATTCTCTAATGTTTTTCATACTATCACTTATTTGTAAAAGAAGGGAATTAAGTTTGAATGGACAACAGAGTGTGAAGAGAACTTTAACTTATTAAAGGAATTACTTACTAGTGCATATATTTTAAATATTGTTGATCCAAATGAAAGATTTGTGGTATGTACAAATGCATGCAAGGAAGGACTTGGTGGAGTCCTCACTCAGAATGGTTATGTCATCAATTATGAGTCTAGGAAGCTTGAATAACATGAGAAGAATTATGCGACACATGATTTGGAGCTTCATGCCATAGTTCATGCATTGAATATGTGGAGGAAGTATCTCATGGGAAAGAGATTTGAATTAAGAATGGACCATAGTGGTCTGAAATATATTTTTGAACAACCAACCTTGAATTCTAGGAAGACAAGGTGGTTGGAATTTTTAAGTGGTACGACTTTGACATTGAGCATATAAAAGGAAAAGAAAATAAATTTGTTGATGTATTCAGCAAAAGAATCCATCTCATGCATGCTACAACCATTAGTATGCATCGGTCATATTTGAAGAACAAAAAATTGGATGTTGTTGTTACAAACCAGCGTTACCTATAAGTAAAAGAAACTTTACAGCAGGAAAATGTGCAACAAAGAATTAAAGAATGTGATTTTAAGGAGGATGGGTTACTTATGAATAAGAACAAAATTTATGTTCCTAGTTCTGGAGAACTCATGAATCTTGTATTAAACGAAATGCATAATGTTCCATATGCTAGACATCCCAGTTACCAAAAAACAATTGCAACATAAAGAAGCCAATTATTTTGGCCAGGAATGAAGAAGGAGGTTGTTGATTACATTTCCAAATGTATGAAATGTTAGAGAGTGAAACATAAGAATAGACACCCAACAAGTTTGCTACAACCATTACCAATTATAGAGAATAAATGAAAGTGGTAACCATTGATTTTATCACTAAATTTCCTAGGAAAGCAAAGAAACATGATTCAATAATGGTAGTGGTTGATAAATTGACAAAGATTTTTCATTTTGTGCTTGTAAATATGATTCATACATCAACTAATATTGTAGAAATTTTATGTGAAGGAAATTTCTAGGTTACAGGGGATATCTAAGACAATTGTCTCAAACAAAGATACTAAGTTTACTTTAAACTTTTGGAGAGGATTATTTAAATGATTTGGTACAAACTTAAATTTTAGCACAACATACCATCCATAGGCATATGGATAGAAATGAATATTCAATCAAGTGATTGAAGACATGTTGAGAATGTATGTGATGG
Organism: Picea engelmannii; assembly: GCA_009831015.1. Taxonomy (NCBI): domain Eukaryota; kingdom Viridiplantae; phylum Streptophyta; class Pinopsida; order Pinales; family Pinaceae; genus Picea; species Picea engelmannii. The sequence goes on along the minus strand of ML791728.1, from coordinate 195,458 downwards.
ATAAGTTGTCTAAGTGGGAAGATAACTTGCATTTGGTTGAGTTTTCCTATGATAATTGGTATGAAGATTCATTAAATATGAGTCCATTTGAAGATTTGTATGGTATAAAATGCAATACTCTAGTAAGTTGGGACAACCCACTAGACAAAGTAGTACTTGGGCAGGATTTTATCAAGGATAAGGAAGACTAGATGGTTAAAATTAAGTAGAATTTGAAGGCAACACAAGATAGATAAAAAAGTTATGCAGATAAGAGCAGGACAACTAGAGAATTTAAAGTGGGAGAGCATGTGATTTTGAAAGTGAATCCCAAGAAGAGTTCATTAAAGTTGGGCAGTTGTACAAAGCTAGCTACCAGATTTTGTGGTCCATTTGAAATATTGGAAAGAATAGGGCCAATTGCATACATGCTTTCATTACCTTCGTCCATGAATGTGCATAATGTATTTCATTTATCTTTGTTAAAAACATATGTACATGATCCTAACCATGTTATTTATTGGAATTTGATCGAGGTGGAGCCAAAAGGAGACTTTCAGGTCCAACCGGTGCACATATTAGATAGAAAAGTCAAAATGCTCTAAAATCGAGTCATATAACTAGTAAACTTCTAGTGGACCTGCTATGGCCTTGAATATGCTACTTGGGAGCATGAAGATGTCATGCGGATAGAGTAACTACATTTGTGTGAAGAATTTTGAAATTTTGATTTATGTTTTGTATATGCATTGAGGACAGTGCCAAAATAAGGGGGAGAGGAATGTAACACCCCGTTTTTGTGTCCCCATATTGAATAATGTATTTTGTTTAATTGATGAAATGTTGGAGTTCCAAAACAATTAAAATGGGTCAAAGAGCCTAGAAGATGTAATACTTTGATATACATATTAATAAAATACATCATTGGATGCAAGATGGAAAAGGACAAGAGATAGGGGGCTATGATTCCATGAGAGAGGGGACAAAAGGGTTAAGTATTTATATTACATTTTATTTTATCCATCTTGGAAGTTTTATTGAGAGAAATAATCGGTTACATGAGCTTCTTGGGGAAAATTTTGTGTGGTCCTTGATGCCAAGAAAAGATATAAACCCATCTTTGGGTGGTTTGGGGGGTTCTTCTTCTTCCTCGTGATTTCTTACTCATTTTTGCTGATATGGAAGTTCATAATCATTATGGTTCTTGGGGAGAATAGGAGAACGATTTGTTGAAGAAGGAAGTCGTTGTTGATGGTTGTAGAAAGTTGTTGGTGTATTCCATCCATACAGTAATATATGTATGCTTGAGAGGAATTAGCATGAATCAAACTTGATCATAGTTGTGAGTCATGAGAGTCCCATCATGGATATTATTATTCAGAATCACTGGAGCCCTAGAAGGAGATGGACAACTTGAGGGAATGTGTGTTAGAGAAGGGGGTCCATGGTATTGGGTTGTGCAGACTAGAGAGAAGAGAGTTGGTGTACTATGGATTGTTGTGTGTGTCCTGGGAAAATTGTGAGAGATTGAGTGTTGACTACTTTGGGAAGCCGAGAATATCCTTGGAACCCATCCTTGTGGATTCATAGCCCTAGCTTGGGGGTGACTTGTTTTTAAGACTTGGAACAATAAAGTCTATGGTTGGGTGGAACGTTCTTGGTCTGCAACCAGTTGGTGATTGTTATCTTTAAGATAAGTTCTTTCTCTTTTATATGGTTTCTCTGTTTATATCTATAATTTTTTTCTATAATGATTATCATTTATAATATTTGCATATCCAATATATATTTTCTTGTTATATATGGTTGTGAATGGCACTATAAATATTCTTTAAGGTTTTCATATTGATTCTTGTTAAATGCATGTTATGCTACCTTATCTCCTGCATCCGTTCTTGAATTGATTTTATTATCAGAGATCAAGCTTAAGACTTGAGATGAGTCTTTTTATCTTCATGATCTGGTTTGTTGGTGGCTGGGTATGTTACAATGTGGTTTTAGATGGTTATTGGAGATTTGTTATTGGAGTAGCGCATCCCAACATGGTGGTTGGGTACGTTACAATGTTCAATGGACTCATATGGAGGAAGGAGAGCAAGAGGAGATGGATTTTCATCCTCATTGTCATCATCTGAAGAAGAAGAAATTATAATAGGAACAAAAGATAGCACAAACATCGAAGATATATCATGGGCCAAGATATTTTCATGAAATTTAACATCTCTTCTAATAATAATTTGATTGGAATGAGGTTGAAGAAGTCGATAGGCTTTGACATCTTCAGAATATCCAAAAAAAATGCACTTCTCACTTTTAGGTTAAAATGCTTTCATCTTCTCATTAGGAATTTGTTCCCATGCTACACTACCAAATACACTGAAGTGGCTTACATTTGGATTAATTTTAGTCCATGATTATTTTGGTGTTATATTTTTTAAATCCTTTGCGAGAGTGTGATTTACTATGTAATTTTCATAGTTGATGGCTTCCACCCAATAATGAAAACATAATCCCTTAGATTGGATCATAAAATTATCCATTTCTTTTAATGTGTGATTCTTTCTCTCAGTAGCACCATTTTGTTGTGTGTATATGGAACAATTTGTTACATTTGAATTCCCTGCTTAGTGAAATAACTTGTAATTTGTTGTTCAGATATTCACCTCCATTATATATTTTAACCTTTGAAGTTGATGTCCATATTTTTTTTCTACAAAGGCCTTGTAGGAAAAAAACTTGTCAAAAAATTCACTCTTAATTTTTAATAAGTAAACCCAAGTGCATCTAGAGAGGTCATCAATGAAAGTTAAAAATACTTGCACCCACATAAAGAAGGAGAAGAAAGTGGACCACACAAATCATTGTGAACAAGTTGCAAAGTGGATGAAGCATACCAGGATGATGCATGCTTTTCAAAATTGTTTCGATGAAGTTTGTTGAGAAAACAACTGGCACAAACACCATCTCTACAAGAAATGAGAGGAATACCAATCCCCATATATTGATTACATAGTTGTTGCAATGAGCGATAATTTAGATGACCAAATCACTCATGCCAAAGTTTTCTCAAGTCATCACTATGAGAAACAAAAACAAATGGAAAAGATGATGAACCAAAGTTAAACTTGAACAACCTGGTAATATCATTAACAATTATAGTTGTTAGGACATGCTTAGAATATTTTAAATCCTTGACTAAAACTTGGTGATGTGAAAAATCTATGGTTTTACCTATAGATTTTTTGTAGCTTCGGGAGGTATTCACCACAAGAGGCCATGGTGCAAGGCATGTGGGAATTTTCAATTGCACCAGTTTTGACTTTAATTTCATTGAAATTGGCCTAGAAATTAGGCTATGGCATCATGGGAAAGTTGATGGGATTTGTGGTCTTGTGTAGGGGTGGCACACCCACAAAGAGGATTAAAGTATTTTAATTAATTGTTGAGTTTGGGAAGGGCTCCTAAACTCACTCATTGGATTCCTATATAAAGGAGAGATGCCATTGTGACATAAGATCATCATTGTGGAATAATGGATTTGGAATAAGTGAGTATGCACTTGTGTCAAGTAGGATTGGTGATCTCAGTGAAGGGAAAGTTTGCAATGTTGAAAATCTATCCCTAAAGAGAGAGGAAAATAAGGTTGCATGTGTGGATCATTTGTTACTATTATTAAACAATTTGTGACTATTCAAACAATTTTTAGTCTCTTCCAAGTGACCATCAATATTATACAACATATGAAAAACATGAGTAATGAACATCAGTCACACATAAGATATACACAGAGACAAATTTTCATGAGGAAACCCATAAAGGGAGAAAACCTCTTCTTCTTCGAATGATAGGAAGTCTTTTAAGTTCTTTACATCATCTATGTTTGAGCACCAACTCAAATTGAGGCTACTACCTCTATTTTACAAGCTCCAACTTGTTGAGAGCACCAACTCTCTAGTTTATCTAGTGCCCACTAGAAGGAAGCACCAACTCCCTGAGTGTTCCAACACCAACTGGTTGGAAGCAACTACTTCCACTTATACAAGAACCAACTTGTATACAAAAAAATCTTTGTTTTCCCAAGCACCATCCTGCCACCCTGTTTTTCTATCCACAACCAGATGAAAGCTCCAAATTTCAGTATTCAAGCACCAACTTGAATAACATAGGACTACAGTCCTCCCTAGAACAACCTAAACTCCTTGATTATAAATAAATGATTGAATAAACAACAATACAGGTGTTTCAATTCTTACCACTTCTTCTCTGTTCTGCAATTCTTCTCTGCTTTTATCTGTTCTACAATTCTTCTCTACTTCTATCTATTCTGCAATTCTGCTCTGCTTCAAACCATTCTTCAATTATGCTCTTTCTTCTGTCTATTCAACATCTCTGAGTTTTATCTCACACTATGCATACTGTAATTTTACCTTTCTTATAGTTCAACTCATTTTTCCAGTTAGAAAAACCAACCTACCACAGTCATTGTGTTTCCATTTTATCCTATACCACCTATTTAGTTACACCTTGAATCTCCAAGAAAATGCATCAGCAACTGAATCGCCAAACGTCCAAGAGCTATGATTCAGTTCTACTAATTGAATTGTAACTGATCAATTAACTATGAAGTGAAACAGTATCCCTTCGATATTATTCCCAATTAATCAACACCATTGGATTAATTCCGCAGGGTCTCGCATTTATCTCATATGCCCATTGGCTGTGACCGAACGCTAAGAATAATTGATTTCATGATTTCACATTTCGACATTCTTGTGATGAATTTTCTCGACTCTCCATGTTGCGATCACTGAAATAGAGCTTGGTTGAACTATCTCTTTCCTTTCTCGTGATAATCAGCAGTGACCTGCTGTTTATCCATAAAGTGCTTCACGATTCGCAACTTCGAGACTCCTGTGATGAAGAGTCTCGACCCTTTATGTCACGATCGCCGAAATGGAGCTTCTCTAGAATATCTCCTTCCCTTCTTGTGACCATCGACAGTGACCAGGCGCTTATCCACAAAGCACGCTTCGTGATTCACAACTTTTGTCATGAGTCTCCTTGACTCCTCCAACTCCTGGTATCTAAAACTCTGAAATGGAGCCAGATCAATGGTCCACACTCTCCCTTGATCAATGACTTAGATTGAATCGCGGTTTCTCATTTCACGATTTCAAAGGATAGAGCTCATCCTTCCTTTGAATTTCTAGTCAGTGAAAGGATGACCTCTCGCCATGTGTAGTCTGCATCCAACAATCCACAACCCTCGATCCAAGGGTTCAGATCAATCCTTGATCCGATGGCCCAGATCATTTCGGGATATCACATATCACGTGTTCCCACACCATGCTCCCTTGACTCCTCCAATGTGCAAGTCAACGAAATTCTAATCGCTCGCCACATGTCCTCCTCGACGATGGATGGTTCTCCTGCTTTCGGGACTTTGTAAGCCCTCTTCATTTTGTACTTAAAGATCATGCTCCTTCTTCTAGATCCAATGATGGTCGGTCCTCATGCTCAGATCCAACATCTAATATTTGTTCTCCTCTTTTTCATGTTCCTCCTATCTATATTGAGATCTGACAGTCATCAGGAATTCTGAGTGGGTGATCCAATGATCATTGTTTATCTTCACTGTTAATCTTTTCATGCCATCATCGTTGCGCTACTGATCGTGCTGATCTCTCCATCAATTTGTTGTGCTGCTGATCGTGTTGATCTCGCCATCAATGACAAACACGATGCCTGCATCTTTTGTCTTTAAGTATGCCAACAATATCCCCCTTTGGCATTGATGGAAAACTTGACCTTGAAGAACCTGAAGAACTGCAGTCTGCACTCTCTGCCTGGATAGCTACTCTGCTTGCTGAACATGCAACCAAACATACCACTATAGCATCCTTACCACACTACTTACCACACTTTTTCTCCCCCTTTGACATCAATGTCAAAGAAGAAACATGCTCCCCCTGAACTGTTGCAATACATCTCGAAGGTATTAGATATGTGACAATCACATACTCCCCCTGACAAGGTGAAAAAATTAGACAAAAGAAGATATAACCCCCAACTTATGACAAAGATATCCAAAAGGTGTTGCTGCTAATGGTTTAGTAAAGCTATCAACTATCTGTTCTGTGGAAGGAATATAATTCAGCTGAACAACTCTGTTTGTAACCTGCTCTCTGAGAAAATGATATTTTATTGGAATATTCTTACTCTTGGAATGAAGAACAAGATTCTTGGAGACACTAATGGAACTGGTGTTATCACAATGAATTGGAATCAGATCAGTATAATTTACCTTCAATTCTATAAGAGTTTGGATCATCCATAAAATCTGAGTGCAAAAAGTAGCAACAACAATGTACTATGCCTTTGTAGTTGATAAGGAAATATATTCTTGCTTCTTACTAATCCATGCTACCAACGAATCACCCAGGAAGAATGCACCTCCACTGGTGCTCTTTCTCTCATCCACATAATTTTCCCAATCAACATCTGAATAAGCAGTTAACTGAATATTCTGATTTCTAGGATACCACAAACCATAAGTTATTGTGCCCTTCAAGTATTTGAATATTCTTTTTACAACTACTAAATGACTCTGTTTAGGAGCACACTGATAACGACCTACCATTCCAACAACTTGCATTATATCAGGACAAGATACTGTGATGTACAAAATACTGCCTATCATTGATCGATATGACCTTTGATCAACATTAGGTGAAATATCATCTTTACTGAGTTTACAACCGACCACCATAGGTGTACTAACAGGAGAAGAATATTCCATTTGGAACTTCTTCAACATCTCTTTCAGATATTTTTTTTGAGTGATAAATATTCCTGTAGAGATTTGATGTACTTGTAAACCAAGAAAGTATGACAGTTCGCCTATCATGGACATCTCAAACTTTGTTTGCATAGAGTTAGAAAACCACTGAACAAAGGAATCATTAGTACAACAAAAAATAATGTCATCTACATAAACCAAAACAACTAGTAAATCATCACCTTCAAACTTGATGTAGAGATTGTTGTCAACAATACCTTTCTTGAACCCTTTGTCTTGTAAAAATTTTTCCAGACTATAATACCAAGCTCATGGTGCTTGTTTCAGTCCATATAAATCCTTCTTTAGCTTGCAAACATAATCAATATTATATGTCAATGAGAATCCTTAAGGTTTCTCCATATATACTTCTTCCTCTAGATCTCCATTAAGAAATGATGACTTAACATCCATCTAATAAACTTTAAAGTTCTTATGACATGAATATGCAAGAAACATTCTGATGGCTTCCAATCTTGCCACTGGTGCAAAAGTTTCATCAAAATCCTGACTTTCAACTTGTGTATACCCTTTATAGACCAATCTGCCTTTATTTCTAACAACTTGTCCTTTTTCATTCATTTTATTCTTGAACACCCATTTGGAACCTATTACATTCTTATCTTCAGGTCTAGGAACAAGCTCCCAAGTATTGTTCTTTTCAATCTGATCAAACTCTTCATTCATAGCTCTAATCCAATCATCATGGTTGTTGGCTTCATAAATTTTTTTAGGTTCAATCATATATAGAAGAGCAATATGATATTGTTTTGTGTCTTTAACTAATTTCCTTCTTATCTAAACTCCTTTGTTTATATCTCCAATTATCTGATTTTCAGGATGATTCTTTCTAACAATTCTAAGAGGTGATTTTGTTTCTTTCTGTTGATTTGTGTCAGCCTGAGTATTCATATCTTCATCTAATTCAGATTCTTCCCTTTCTGATCCTTGGACCTGTTCATCTTCATCTTCAACTATATCTTATATGCTTGGTTCAACACTGCTTACATTTCTGACTGGGACTTCTTCATGAACTTTTATGTCGATACAATCAACCAATTTATGCATCCTCTTATTGTAGCATATGTATCCTTTATTGTTTGTAGAATAACCTAAGAAGATACCTTCATTGACCCTATCATCATATTTGCCAATATTTTGATCATTATTATTGATATAACATTTACTCCCAAAGACTTTAAAATGCTTGATTGAAGAAGGTCTTCCAAACCCTAGTTCATAAGGAGTCTTGTCACTATGTGGCCTAAGATGAGATTTGTTAAGGATATGAATAATTGTATGAATTTCTTCCACCCAATATGTCTGAGAAATATTCCTTTCATTCATCATTGATGTTGCCATCTGGTGAACTGATCTATTCTGCTTCTCAACTACTCCATTTTGCCGTGGATTTCTTGGAATAGTGTATTCTCGTTTGATTCCATGTTTATCATAGAACTCTTTGAAGTTCCATGAACTAAACTCTCCTCCTCTATCAAACCTTACTGCCTTCAATCTTTTTCTTGTTTGATTTTAATTCAGATCCTTAAACACTTTGAATTTTTCAAATGCTTCATATTTTTCCTTCAAAAAGGAAACCCATGTTAGTCTAGAATAATCATCAATAATCAACATAAAATAGTTTTCTTTTCATGTACCTTATTTTCTTGAGGGTCCACATAAATCCATATGTACTAATTGAAGAGGTTTTTCTATTGAAGGAAAGTTTTTTGATTTGAACTATGTCCAAGTAAGTTTTCCTATCTGGCAAGGTTTACAAACAGAGTCATATGGCTTAGATATCTTTGGAAGATCCTTTACTTCCCCATTGTTTGTAAGCTTGATTATATGATCAAAATTTAAGTGACCAAGTCTCCTATGCCATAGCCAAATTTAATCATACTTTCTTAAGTGGCATTCTTCTTTTTCTTCTTTTAACACATAGACATTGTTTTCTGTTCTCATTCCTTTTGCAACCAACTGTCCTAAATTAACGGACTTTATTTTACAATCTTTAGAAGTAAAAAAAACTTCACATCCTCGGTCACAGACTTGACTGACACTAAGCAGATTATGTTTTAGACCATCTACAAATAACACATCTTGATATTTTCCTTTTCCATTGCTCAGACTTACCATTCCTTTACCTTTTATTTTTCCTAGTGCATTGTTTCCAAAAGTTACATTTCCTGATTTGCTTTCACTTAGAGTTAGAAACTTACTTTTGTCTCCAATCCTATGTTTGGAACATCCACTGTCAATATACCAGGGATTATTTTTTCTTTGGGATGATAACACTAATCCACACTGGTCATCTTCTTTCTTCTTCCAAACCTTGAAATTTTCAGCAGGATTCAGATCTGGCTTATAGTTCCTTAAGCAACAATGTGTAGCTTTATATCCATAATTATGACAGTTTTAACATTCTGGATCATTGAATAACATATCATAATGATTTTTATGCTCATAACTGTTGTTATGTTTCACCTGCATCCTTCTCCCAGTCATCACATGATTTATAGTCTGTGATTGTATGTTTCTTGGTTGTCTCAATCTTTGTGGTGGAAGATACTTATTCCTTGAATAACTTGGCTACTCATATCTAAATCTTGAAGAACAAGTTATAGATTTGTGACCAAAGTTAGAACATAAAAAACAATATCCATAGAAAAATCCTTTATACCTGGAAAAAGACTATCTTCTTTGAGTGGGTCGATTTATTCCATGTTGATAGTTTCTCTGATCTACATATTTGGTTCTGGTACTTTTTCTTTCATTCCTTCTTGGTGGCTGATTTTGTTTCTTTGTTTCTGCAGAGTGGTTGTTGTCAATGATTGTAGATTTAACAAACTTGATGGGTTATGTATTACTTGGATGATCACTACTTGATCCTTCTTCATAGCCCAAGCTAGCTTTCAACTTTGGATTCCTTTGCTGATTTAGAATGGAAGTTAATTCTTCTGAGGCTTTAATACTTGATATATTTTGGCGATAGAATGCCTTAAACTTCTCCATTTCTTTTCTAGTTTTTACTATCTCTTCTTCTAAGGATTCGCACCTCGCTTTCTTCTCTGATAACTATTGTTTTAGAATGTTTTCTATTTTATTTGCCTCTTCTAACTCCACTTTTAGTAGAGCAAAGTCTTCATCATTTTTTTTATCATTCATTTTAAACTGCATCAACAACTGTTTTTGTTTTCTCTTCTTACATCCGAGTCTGTCAATTTATTCCACAACACTGATTAATTCACCTTCCATATCCACCACAACTTATTCATCATCCATTTCACCTCCTAAATGCTCATCACCAAGATCTCCCATAGCCATAAGAATAAAATCATTCACTTTGTCTTCACAGGATGAATCACTATCTATGTCTTCTGAGGAGTTGTCCTTGTTTGCACACAAACTTTTCTTTTTACTATATTTCTTAAATTTGTATTTCTTTTCATCATCAGATTTCTGATCCTTTTTTCGGTGAAGACACATAGATGAAAAATGACCTATATTACCATAGTTAAAACATTTGAAAGGAATCTTGCCTTGATATTTTCCTGATTCTTTCTTTAACCTTCTCACAAAGTTTTCCTCAATATCATCTAATTCTGAATCAATATTCTTGTCTGCTTTAAAAGATGTTTCACTAGTAATGGTTTTATCTTTGCTAATTCTCATTTCATATGCAGTTAGATTTCCTAGGAGTTGATCAATGGACAGAGTTTTAAGATCATTTAGTTCTTCTATTGCAGAGACGTTTGGATTAAATTTATCAAGAAGAAATCTTAAAATCTTCTGAACTAAAAACGATTCTTCAATTTTCTCACGAATACCCTTCATGGCATTCACAAGCTCTGCAACTCTTAAAAAATACTTGTTGATTGTTTTAGTTGTTCAAATTTCAATCTATATGTTTGAAGTTTGGCATCTTTTACTTTCTCATTTCCTTCATAACTATTAATAAGTTTATCCCACATTTCTTTGGCAGTTTGAATATGCCT
>ML791728.1:167210-179269 GCA_009831015.1 Picea engelmannii | reverse complement strand
ATACAAGTGTTACAATCTAAGATTGAACAAATTTATGGAAAGCATCAATGTAACAATTGATGAAACATGCAGACCATAATCAAAGGAAGAAGAAAAAAAATCAATGGAACAACATTTCAAAGAAGAAGATGAAAAATAAGTAGAAGAGGAAGATGAAGATGAAGAGAATCCGAAAAAAGTAGAAGAGAAAGTTCAGAAAGTATATCCAAAGACACCTAGCAAACGAGTACAGAAGAATCATCCTTCGCATCAAGTTATTGGAAACAAAGATGCAGGAGTTGAGACTAGAAGAAAAATCCGTTCACCAGAACAAACACACCTAACACTCTTATCTACAATTGAACCAAACTGTTTTGAAGAAGCCAACAAGAATGAATTTTGGAATAAGGCCATGGACGAAGAATTGGATCACATAGAGAAAAATGACACTTGGGAATTGGTTCCAAGACCAAAGAATAAGAATGTGATAGACACAAAATGGGTTTTTAGGAATAAATTGAATGAATATCGACAGGTTACAAGGAACAAAGCTAGATTGGTATGTAAATGATATGCACAGATTGAAGGAATTGACTTTGAAGAGACATTTTCCCCAATTGCCAAAATGGAAGCAATCCGTTTACTTTTAGCTTATGCATGCTCCAAATTTTTTTAAGTATATCAGACAGATGTAAAATAATTTTTTTTGAATGGGGAACTTGAAGAAGATGTCTACATTGAACAACCATAAGGATTTCATTTGTTAGAGAACACAGACTATGTATGTAAATTAAAGAAGGCCTTGTATGGTCTAAAACAAGCTCCTAGATAATGGTACTCCATACTGGATAATTATCTGCAACAGACAGGGTTCAGAAAAGGAAGTGCAGACAACAACCTCTACATCAAGTTAAGTCAAGGTAATATTTTATTAATTGAAGTTTATGTTGATGATATTATTTTTGGTAGTGATGATGATAGGTTAAGCCAAAAATTTGCAAAAGACATGCAGAATGAATTTGAAATGTCGTTACTTGGATAATTATCCTTCTTTCTAGGAATTTAGATACGTCAAAGCAACCAATCAAAGAAACCAAGTTGAGCAAAGATGATGATTCGAAGTCTACATATCAGAGGAAATACATGTCAATGATTGGCATCCTACTATATGTGACAACATCCAGACCAGATGTAATGCAAGAAGTTGGACATGTGGCACGATTTCAAGAAGCACCAAAGGAATCACATGTATTAGCAGTAAAGAGGATTTTCATATATCTCAAAGGAGCAAAAGAGTTTGGATTATGGTATCCAAAAGGAAAAGATCTATCACTTATTTCCTACATAGATGCAGATTGGGCAGGTTGTATTGATGACCGATGAAGCACCAGTGGAGAAACGTTCTACTTAGGTGAGTGTTTGGTATCATGTCTACGCAAGAAACAATCATCAATACCTCATTCTACAGCCAAGGCAGAGTATATTGTAGCAACAACATGTTGTACGCAGGTTCTTTGGATGAAACAAACTTTGATAGATATACAATTTGAGTATGATGAGCCCATTCCAATATATTGTGATAATACAAGTGCCATCAATATCTCAAAAAACCCGATGATGCACTCCAAGAAGAAGAACATTCCAATCAAGTATCACTTTCTATGGGAACAGGTTGCAGAAAAGAACATCAGAGTTGAGTATGTGGGCACAAAAGAACAAGTGGCAGACATCTTTACAAAGCCACTTCCACGGGAAGCCTTTGAATATCTTCACCAAAGACTTGGATTTATTTCTACTCCAAAATGAATGCTTTTTGAATTCTTTTTGAATTCTTATCTTATATGTCTTATATGTAGTCGAGGAAGCACCATAAGAGGATAGTTCAGTCAGGGGGATCAACCCTGGATGGAACGATACCTTTTCCATTGATGACAAAGGGGGAGAGATTTATCATATGCAGATGATAGATGCATGGTTCTAGGGGGAGTAGATTTATCAGATGCAAAGGACAGAGGAAAATTTATAAGATATAAAGGATAGAGGCATGGTTCCAGGGGGAGAATGAGTGATATAATTTTAGTATTGCATCAGAGTGTTTCCATCAATGCCAAAGGGGGAGATTGTTGATTAAGGTTGGTTGTCATTGATGTCAACTCTTGAAGAAAGCCCCACAACACAAAGGTTTGGGTAATGGACCCAATATTGTTTGATGTAAATATGACTCATTATTTTATTGTCATGGTTGATAATAAGTAAATATGGATTAACTCCAAAGTGGTCCCCTTATGGTGAAAGCCCTCACAGGAAGACGCTTTGCGGAGTAAGATAACACATGCTTAATTGTGGAATAATGAGATGAAGGACAATGAATTTGTCAGGTAAACTATCCTAGATGGATATTGTTTGTCATTCCATTTCCAGTGGTATGTGGAACGTCACTTAACTCCTCACAGTTAGAGAGCTATGGCCATGAGAAGTTGGAGACCCCAGGTTTGGGTACTGGACTCAAGTTTGTTTGATGGATAACAATATGAGTTATGATATATTTTAAGATAATACTATTCTATATGGATATTACATGTCATTCCATTTCTATTGGTATGTGGAACGTCACATAACTCCTCACGGTTTGAGAGTTATGGCCTTACGAAGTTGGAAGACCCTCATACATCATCTAGAAGCCCCAAAAGGTCAAAGTAGTCAAAGTGGTTTAAAAGATTTTAGAAGGTAAATAATAAAGTGAAGTAATGAGTGTATCATAATTCAAAGTGAATACAAAATAAATTATTTCAATAATAAATTTAATGGATAAATTAGAAGTGGGTTAACCTTAAAATAAGGAAAGTGGGGCCAAGTGACCTAGAAGATGTTTTTAAGGAAGCTACTTGGAGAGTATAAATAAGAGGCAATACTCTCTTATTTTAATCACACTTGAGCATATTGATATATATAGGTGTCTGAGGTAACCAAGGATATCTAATAAGAAGTTCTGAGGGAAGGTGAAGAAAAGAAGTTCGAAATGCAAGGAAGGATAAATTCTTTTGATGATGCTTTCTAAGGTATGTTATTTACAGGTCAGCTCACCATTTCTGCTATAACTTTCTTTCTATAATGATTCAGACCGTGAAATTTCTATTCCATTGCAAAAAAATATCCAAGTATCCGTGGTAAAAAAAACATCTTGTGGGTCATTTTATTTTTTGAGTTACACTCCGTGGAAAATAGGGCTTGTGGCTAGTCCTGAAACTAGTCAAAAACAGGTGTTTTGGGTAAAAACGTCATAAATTCTTCATAACAGATCAAAATTTAGTGAAACAAAATGATTTGGTTAGGGTACATTATTTAGTATTTTTTTTCATAGTTTTAGATCAATTCAACAAATATTCCGTGCGGGGAATTCTCTACAAGGTCACTCTCTAGAATAAGCCAGAATTCAACAAGGTATGCCATTTTTGCTATAACTCCTTTTCTGAGAGGTTCCAAGTAGTGAAACCTAGAGGAATTTCATAAAACAAACTGTAGAACATTTTGTATCATTTTCAAATGTTTAAACATTACAGGTACAAAGTTATGATTACTTCAGGTTAGGGTTGTTGGCTAATCCAAAACTAGGCATGTGAGACTAAAGAAAAGTTTGATGAAAATGATAGTATCTTGTTGTTGAAGTTAAGTAAGGTTTGCAGGAATGTGATCATATACACCAGGTCTATTAAAAACCTACAAATCATATTTGGATGATGAAATTGATGAGGGATTTTGGTTGAGGTACATGTTGAGTACATGGTTGAGACAAGTAGTTTATGAGTTGGCACATACATGAGGTGCATAGTTGATGATGTTGGTACATATTGATGAGTCATAGTTGATGAGTAGTTGACACATGATTGGTACATACTTGGTACATGGTTGGATGAACTTGTTTACAGTACAGGTTGATTACAGGTTATTTGGTACAGGTTGGTGCATGGTTGATGCACTTGTTTATGGTACAGGTTGATTACAGGTTGAGGTACAGGTTGATGCATGGTTGATGCATGGTTCAGATTTATTGGTACAAGTTTACAATGGTATATCTCACAGTTACAAGTAGGCAGTGGTTCCATCATTCTACTTCTACTTCAGGGTGGCAGGACAGGGAAATGACAAGTGGTTGTAGCCACCTTCCGGTTGTAGCCGAAGAACATAGGGGATTGTAGCCTTCTTCTAGTTGTAGCGAGAGAATTGGGGAGTTGGAGCTTCCCTCAGGTTGTATCCTGAGAAACTAGGGGGTTGGAGCCTCCTTCCAGTTGCAGCTGGAAAACAAATGAAGTTGGTGCTTCCAATGAATGTAATTATTCAAGACTTATAAGAAAAAGCATTTTGTGGTTTTCTCCTGATTTGGGTTTCCACGTAAAACACTGGTGTACTGTTTATGTGTATGTTTTTTCATTTGTTCATTGCTTATTTACTATGCATTTATTAGATGATAATGCTTCATTGATATAATACTTGGATTATATGGTTAAAAAGTATTAAATTTCTCTATTACTGATTCACCTCCCCTCTCAGTAATCCAACACCAACTCTCTGGTTTCTCTAGCATCCACTAGAAGGAAGCATCGATTCCCTGAGTGTTCCAGCACCAACTGGTTGGAAGCACATACTTCCACTTATACAAGAACCAACTTGTATACAGAAAAATTTGTGTTTTCCCAAGCACCACCCTGCCACCCTGTTTTTCTAGCCACAACTAGATGAAAGCTCCAACTTTCAGTATTCAAGCACCAACTTGAATAGAAGAGGAATACAATCCTCCCTAGCACCACCGAACCTCCTTGATTATAAATAAATGATTGAATAACCAACAATATAGGTGTTTCAATTCTTACCATTTCTTATATGTTCTGCAATTCTTCAATGCTTTTATCTGTTCTGCAATTCTGCCCTTCTTCTATCTGTTTTGGAGTTCTGCTCTGCTTCAAACTGTTCTGAAATTATGCTATTGCTTCTGTCTGTTCAACATCTCTGAGTTTTATCTCACACTATGAATATTGTAATTTTACCTTTCTTATATTTCAACTCATTTTTCTAGTTCGTACGGCCAACCTACCACAATCATTGCGTTTCCATTTTATCCTATACCACCTATTCAGTTACACCTTGAATCTCCAAGAAAATGCATCAACAATTGAATCACCAAACGTCCAAGAACTATGACTCAGTTCTGCTAACTGAATCGTAACTAATCAATTAACTATGAAGTGAAATAATATCCCTTCGATCATATTCCCAAATAATCAACACTATTGGATTAATTCCGTCTGGTCTCGCGTTTATCTCATATTCCCACTATCTGTGACAGAACGCTAAGCATAATTGATTTTGCGATGTCACATTTCGGAATTCTTGTTATGAAGGGTCTCGACTCTCCATGTCACGATCACCGAAATAGAGCTTGGTTGCACTAGCTCCTTCCCTTCTTGTGACCATCAGCGGTGACCTGACGCTTATCCACAAAGCACTTCGTGATTCACAACTTCAATACTTCTGTGATGAAGAGTCTCAACTCTTTATGTCGCGATCACCAAAATGGAGCTTTTTTGGACTGGCTCCTTCCCTTCTCATGACCATCGACGGTGACCAGGTGCTTATCCACAAAGAACGCTTTGCGATTCACAACTTTTTTCATGAGTCTCCTTGACTCCTCCAACTCCCGGTATCCGAAATTATGAAATGGAGCTAGATAAATGGTCCACACTCTCCCTTGATCAATGACTCATATTGAATTGTGGTTTCACATTTCATGATTTCAAAGGATAGAGCTCCTCCTTCCTTGGACTTTCTAGTCAGTGAAAGGCTGACCTCTCGGCACATGTAGTCTGCATCGAACGGTCCACGACCCTTGATCCAAGGGTTTATATCAATCCTCGATCCGACGACCCATATCATTTCGAGATATCGTATATCACGAGTTCCCACACCATGCTTCGTTGACGCCTCCAATGTGCAAGTCAACAAAATTCTAATCACTCACCACGTGTCCTCCTCGACGATGGAAGGTCCTCCTGCTTTCGTGACTTTGTAATCCCGCTTAATTTTGTACTTAAAGATCGTGCTCCTTCTTCTGGATCCAACGATGGTTGGTCCTTGCGCTTAGATCCAACGTCTAAGATTTGTTCTCCTATTTTGTGTGTTCCTCCTATCTATATTCAGATATGATGGTCATTGGGAATTCTGAGTGGGTGATCCAACGATCACTGTTGATCTTCACTATTAATCTTTCCATGCCATCATTGTTGCGTTGTTGATCGTGTTGATTTCTCCATCAATTTGTTCTGTTGTTGATCGTGTTGATCTTTCCATCAATGAAAAACACATTGCCTGCATCTTCTGTTTGTAAATATGCCAACATGTTTTACAATAGATTCATGGGCATAAGATATTTTCCATATTATTGTTGAGTTTTGGGTTTCTGATTTGTATATTGGAGAACAAGTTTGTTCTCATTTTGGTGACTTTTAAGGACAAGCTTGTCCTCGGATTTTGGCGATATTGTATTGGCTGGGAGGGCTAGTTTTTCCCTCAAGATTTATGATGTTAACAAGATTACAAAACTGAAATTTGTGTCTCATGTGTATTGATTATTCATCTATAATATTTGTGTTTCTATTGCATATTTTATCAGACAATCATTTTCATTGTAAAATTGTCCAGTGATAACGTCTAGGGCTTTATTGTTAGACCACTTGGAAGCATTTTTCAGATCTAAAAATTAGTCACATAGAGTTTCATGTGAAAATTGACATTAATTTCACATGAATGAGTGATTTGATACACTGAAATAAGGTTACAGGAAAGTCTTGGAACACACAATACATCATTGAAATGACCATTATCTACCTGAACTTTTCCAGACCCTACAACACTAAGATTTATATCATCACCAACAAATATTTATTTGGTGTTACACTCATTTAGAGAGGAAAAACTAGTTTTATCCTTAGCCATATGATAATATGCTCCAAAATCAATAAGCCACTCATCAGAAGAAGAAGTAGAAGTTGCATTGAAGGAGAAACCAGAAGCAAAAAGTGCATGTCCATGAGAAGAATAGTTAGGAAAAGAAGATTCAATATTGATGTTGTGCTTATTCATCGTCGCTTATAAGGATTCCATATTATTAAAACATTTAGACTCCACATGACCATATTTCCAACAAAAGTTGCAATACATGTCATTCTTCTTACTTTTGGATTTTTTTCCTTTGTCACCATTGGGAGTAGAAGTTGGTTGAGAGTGTTTGGGACCCTTTTTTTATTTGTTTCTATGGTGAGGATGTTCCTTCTTGGGGTTCTTGGATTTATATTTCTTCTGGGCCATTGAGGCTTTGTTAGATGTACCTGTAGTGTTGATCACTCCAAGCTACAAAATTTTATTTGTCTCTCTAATAAGAGAATTACAGAAAGACTAAAGGGTGGGTTCTTTATAAGAACTCCCTAAAGATTCTATGGTGGAAGAAAAGGTGTATGCAAAGAAAAAATATGCACTACCAAGATTAGAAAAAATAAAATAGATGCATTGATCATCCTTCATATCTAGGTTACATTATGATTTGGATTATGCTAAGAACGAAATGAAACAAAAACAAAATTATAGCAGACAACACATAAATACAGTGAAACCCAACTTATATTAATGAATAAGAGAGAAAAATATTGTAGAACACAAACTGACAGAAAGAGATATTAGTTACACTTCATTTACAACAAGATTTATATCACACTCCATTACATGTTTAAAGGGCCTCCTTCACCTCAATTATATATGATAGAGTGAGAGAATAACAATTCCCATAATACACGTGGGATGAATTGGTCTAATTTTATAAAATTCCGTAGGCATGTAAAAAACTAGGACTTCCCAGGTGGTCACCCATCCAAGTACTACTCTACCTCGAGCATAATTAAATGTGGAGTTCTAATAGGATCTGGTGCATTAACGCTATGTTGTAGGCATGTACATAAGACCACTAGGAAATCAATACATGATGTCTGTAATTAAGAAATAAAGATGATATTATATTCCATTCCCCATCAAAAGGGTGAATATAATGATTTATCAAAACCATAGGCTCAAACTGGTGACTCAGTGGAAAAGGTGGATGGCCACTGAGATCTACTTGGATCATTCCTCCCCCCTTAGGAAGCAATGGTCCCCATTGCGACAAGTTCCCTTGGGAGATGGGGAAACTTCTGTTGAATCTGAACCTTGGTGATATGCTTGTCTTGTTGAAGTACATGTCCTGCTTGTAATTGTCCTATGGAATGATTTCATGAACCTATTGGAGGTGTTGGATCTATTCAAGAGATATCGTTGCATGATCTTCCTTAGTTTGAGTGTGGGAGGACTCTTTTGGTGAAGATGCAACAAGGAGATCTAAACCAATGGGGCATAATGGTTGGAACCCCAAGAACATATGAAAACAGTCATGGCCAATAGAACTATGTTGAAAATATGGAAAATTCCCATCCTCTTCGTGCTCCTCTACAATCTTTTTGACCTGATTTTGCTAGATAGAAACATATTGAGCCGAGGATGTAGTTGTTGCAGTGATATTTTTTTCACGATCTCACTGGATCATGAAGAGGGAAAAATTTGTGGTCTGAGAGATTACTTTGTGGCATTGTTTATTTCATATCAATGAAGTGGCAGTAGTCGAATCTACCTCTGGTACCCTGTAGAGTTGACATCCCAGAGTAACAATGACACTGCGAGGCCGAGACTCATAGTTAGCATGAAATTTCCACATATATGGATGTCCTAAAAGAAAAACTCACAATTCAAGTGGGGAAACATCACACACTACCTCATCCCCGACTGACATTGTTGGCTGACATGGATGTATTATCCCCGACTCAACCATTCAATGATGTATAGTTGGGGGTGTGGAATCGTTGGTAGATTCATTCTCTTGACAACCTTGGCTATGATCATGTTCTTATGACTCTTTCTATCAACAATGAAATGTAGTGGGGTCCCATTTATCCACATCTGCGAGTGGAAGATGCACTCCCCCTCCTCAAGCTCCTCTGGTTCTTTTGGTTGTATTGTTGTGGCTGCGATGGTAGAAGTGGGTTCTACATCGATGATTTGTTTCCCCTTAGTTTGATCTGAATCAAAGTTCAATTCAGGTTATAATTCTTTCTCTTTGAGTGCACCCACCAATGATTGTTTCAAGGGACATTCATCTTTGTTCTTCTAGGGGATTTTGTGAAACTCACACCACTTTCCGATGTCTTTCTTAAACTTCCCGTTACCCTTATTTTCCTACATCTTAGACTGGCTCTCTTGAGGTTGTCCTTCATTGTTGATCTATCCTTTGTTTTGTGAGTTAGAGTTGAATTTACATGCTTTTGTTGTGGCGTATTTGCAAATCTGAACTCCTTCTTACTCTGCTACTTGAATTTCTACTCAATTTTGACTGTTTATTGATAAGAATCTCCCAATTAGGAGATTTTCAATAAATCCATATCTATTTGTATGTACATGTGCAAACCACTGTGGTACTTCAAGACCAGATGCCACTTAGAGTCTTTGATACCCAACTTTGAGCGTAAGCTATGAAATATGTTAGTGTACTTTGACACCATCTGGTTTCTTTTCTGACACAAAGTTGTCCATCTCATGTACTGGTCAACATAGTTTACTATAGGGTATAACTCCTCCTTTAGGGAATCTACAAAGGGTTCCCAAGTGGGTTCTTTCCTGAATGGTGTAGATTCACCTACAATGTACCTCTCCCAATAACCTTCCCACCAAGCTCTTACACGGGGAAGGGATTTAAGGAGCGTGAAGGTGATCTTTTCACTATTGGAAATTTTTTGGATAGAGGAATAACCTTCTAGAAAATTCAACCATTTTTCTAGAGAATCTACATCTATTTGGCCTCCAAATAAGGGGACATCAAAATTGACTTGTACCTTGAAGGGTGTCTCACCTTTGAAATTGATATTTGTCAAAGATTCCTCTATCACCACCATTGGTAGTCTTCGAAGGACCTAAGTGAATTTTTCCATCATCTCATTCATCTATCGCATGAGGTCTTCCTTGAGCAATGTCTTGAAAGGATCTCCTGCTCTGTCATATCTCTTTTCTTCCTCCATGGGAGGTTTCTTGGGTTGGCAAGAGTAGTTGGCCTCAAGCGAAACTAGCTCGAGAACCAACTCTTCATACCTTGACCTTGTTGGGAACCTGCTATGAGAAACAACAAGGAACAGACTGCTCTGATAGCACTGATCTGGATTATGTTTAAAATGAAATGAGACAAAAAAAATCATAGAAGAGAACACATAAATACAGTGAAACCCAACTTCTGTTAATTAATAAGAGAGAAAAACATTGTAGAACACAAACTAGCAGAATGGGGTAGCTTATCTTTGAAAAGAAAGATATGTTGGCTATGCTTCATTAGAAACTATTGATGATTACAATTGCGTGAGACATCCTCTAGGACACAAACTAAGTGAGTTAGCCTAAGAGAGAGCCCATGAGTTGGGTATGCCCATGAGATGGGTGTCTGGTTCCTCTCTGAGACAAAGATGGAACGATGTGCCCCTATGTGAGGTGGTGAATCCCATGAGCTAGGTGTGTGGTTCCTCTATGAGATGGAGATGGAGATGGAATTTTGTGTTCCCTTGTGTAGGGAAGCCCATGAGTTGGGTGTGTGGTTCCTCTCTGAGACGAAGATGGAATGTTGTCTGCCCATGTGTGGGGAAGCCCATGAGTTGGGTGTATCATTCTAAGATAGAGATGAAATGATGTATTGGCCTCCTCTGTGCAGAGAGTTGAGATGATGTGATACTTCAGATGATTCTCCTATGTAACGCAGTGAGAAAGAGATCTATTGATTTGGACGTGCCTGTGGCTGAGCGCGGGTGAACGTGATCCTAGTGTTTGATCACTTCTGAAATTGTGGTTCTCCTATGAGAAGTAGTGAGAAAGATATATGTTGAGTTGGATGTGCCTGTGGATGAGCACATGTGAACGTGATCCTAGTGGTTGAACACTAGTGAGTGTGGTTCTCCCGTGAGACGCAGTGAGATAGAGATGTGGACATCCCTGTGGTTGAGAATAGATGGATGTTAAGCCCTAATATTGGCTCATTACCCCTTAATTGGGGCATATTATATTAGTAATTTTATTTTATTTATGTCATATTTAGGCCATTAGATGTAATTATACCTCCTAGCCTCCTATATATACCAAGGAGACATTTTCATTTTGAATCATCTTGTACTTGAACATTTAAGTAGGGTAAAAGGAGCGTGCCCCCTCGAAGAGGCTTATTATCTGAAATTATCTCTTTTTCAAGGCCTTGAGTACTTTTTTTGAGGTTTTTCTATGCTATGTTGATATTTGGTTCTTAACATATGGTATCAGAGCTCAAGGTCTTGGGGTTTCACTACTACATCTGAGACACCGAGGAATTTTCACTATAACTTTTTTTTCTACAACGTTTCAGAAGGAACAGATTGGAGGATATTTAGTAGATAGATCAAGGTATGTTGGGATCAAAATTCATCTCCTGAAGCCTTATACTTTCGGAGATACAACCTATACAAGATAAGATTCAAGAATCATCCTGAACTGAGTCATTGCGACATTTTCGCTACAAAAACTTTTCTGTAACGTTTCAGACCCTGAACTCCAGAGGATATTTATAGAAATGAGTAAGGTATCTGTGGTAAAAATTCCAGCTTCTGGTTCATCTTAAACTTGTATTTGTATATACACCCTGTGTAAGATAGGGTATCTGACTAGTCCTATTGAATAGTCTCAAGAAGGTGCTCCAGGTAAAACAATCATAACTTCTTCCTAGAGTATTCAAATTGAGTGGGACTGGTTTCATTGGATCGTGGACAATCTGTAGTATTTCTGGTGTGAGTTTCAAAATTTTATATCAATTATTGTGTGCGGGGCACGCTATACAAGTGAGATCTCCTAGAAAGGCCAAAAATCGGCAAGTTGTGGGGAAGTTACCATAAATTCCACTTGGCACATCCAATTTTGATTAAACCTATGGCATTGCAGAGAAGAAATAT
>ML791728.1:124835-135193 GCA_009831015.1 Picea engelmannii | reverse complement strand
TATCTTAATATGAATATAATTACAGTTTTTCCAATGAAAAAAATGTATTCTACTCCAAGTTATCAATTGTTTCCCTAAATTTATTACTACATTTCTAGCCAATATTTGATGATTTTTTGTATAATGGTTGCATTAGCTAACTATAAGATGATCCCAAGTCTAGTATATTTTTTCTGGGAGTTTAATTTGTTCCATTATATTCCTAATTGATGAATATAACAACGATAGACTTGGGGAGTGGAGATTTTCATTTTCATTTTCATTGTTGAGGATAATGCTGCTAATGTTGGGATTAATTTACATTTTTTTGATGCTTAGGAGAATGATTTTTTTTGAGCTAGTTTATTTGGTATGGGAAGATGCATTTATGTATTTGTAAATTTTTTTTTCTACTAATATAAATGTGCAACTTCAAAGAAAACTAGTGAAACATGGTTGTGCCCTAATAATGGATCCAATAATATAGAGTATTTCCTAGATATATCAGATGTGAGTAATAGTTTCCTAACTCAAGGCAACAACCAACCCTAACCCTCAAGTTTACATACAAAATTTGGATGAATACCTATATGGTCCAGTAAGATTGTTGAAAACATTGAGAGAAATGGCCTTATGAAACTGTAGCCTTCCAAAAGTATTCAACATGTTTTCCAAGAAATTCAAATATGGCCACAAAATCTTGAAGGCTAAAAGTTAAAAATATAGACAAATCAAGAATTAAAGGAAAACGACATTCTTGGATAGAGCATCAATGTTGTCCTGACTCCTAACTATGTAAGAGGAATCTGTCATATCTGTCATAAAGTCTTTCATCACCTTACACTGATCAAAAATAGAAGATGACAAGTGCCATAAGTGTGAGGAGTCTGTCATAGGGGTGTAAGGGAATCTCTCTCACATGGCACACCCATCCTTCAAAGAATATGATTCAACACTAATGCACCCTCTTTTTAGGAGAAAAAACAGGTCCGACCAAAAACTAACACTTCCTCTTTGCAAGGAAGGTGTTCTCCACCAAGCCAAGCTTCTCTTTTAGAATATTGAAATTCCCCTTTGCAAAGGGTTTCGTTAGAATGTTAGTGTCTTTCAAGTAGTTGGAACATAATCATGAACAATAGATCCCTTATGTACTCTGTATCTTAGGAGATGGCATTGGTAATCTATGTGCTTGGAGTGATCATGAAACACTGGATTTTTCAGAGAGCTTGATACAACTTTAATTTTCATGGTACTCAATTGTGGGCTCCAAAATCTGATCCAACTTTGCAATCAGATTGTGAAGCCAAATGGTCTCAAAACATGTTGATGACGATGTGGTATACGCTGCTTCAATTGAACAGATACCTGATCCCAAGTTGAAGCCTTAACGAGAATTTCTCTTCCTTGTTCTTTCAACTCCTGCCCAATCTAAATCCACAAATCCACGTAACAATGACTCACCATATTTCACATACCTCATGCCATAATGAACTACACACTTCAAATATTTGAGTACATGTTTGTGAGCTTTCCAGTGAATCTATCGGGGTTCAACCATGAACTGGCTCAAAATATTCACTAAAAAAAAATTTCAGGCTTGGTATTCACAAGATACATATGGAAACTGATCAATTGACCATACAAATATGGATCTACCAAATTAGAATCTAAATTAGCATGACTTTAGATTTGGCACCATAGGAGTGCTAAGGGTTTGCAGTCTAGCATTTGGACTCTTTTTAGAATCTCCATCATGCACTTCTCTTACCCAAGGAAGACTTCACTTACATGTTTCCACACCTCTAAAGTATAGACATCTGAAAAACAATGCATAATGCTAATGTCTTTTTTTTCATATTCACATGTCAACTTCTTGCACCATGCAATAAGATTCCTAGAACTACCTGCAAGAATCAAACTATCTACATACATGACTGAAACAAGAAAACCAGATTTATTATATAAATAATAAATATTCAGATCTATTGCAATATTGGTGAAGTGCAATTTCAGTAAGTACTTATCAATCTTTGAGTACCATGCACACGGTGCTTGCTTCAGCCCATAAAGGGCCTTCTTTAACCTACACACATGTGTATTTATTCCATGCACCTCAAATCCTCTCAGTGGATTAATGTACACTTCCTCTTCCTTCAAAACATTCATAAAAGTAATCTTTACATCCATTCAGTATAAAGGCCAAGTAAAAACTGATGCAACAAACATGATAACTCTAATAGAAGTAGACCTTTGCAATTGGAACTAAAGTCTCATAGTCAACTCTCTTATTTTTGAGAGAATCCTTTTGATATGAATTTGTGTTTGTACTTCTCTGTCTGTCCATCTGCTACATGCTTAATATTGTACAACCATATGTAATCTATCATAGATTTTCCCACTGGCCTTGGCACCATCTCCCATACATCATTCCTCGGGATGGAGCTATATTCACTAACAATTGCATTACATCATACCTACTTTGTATTAACCTCCTCAAAGTTGAAAGGCTTTGCATTATGATAGAGCATCAATGCAACATAAGAAGAATATCTTGTTCTTGTATTAGAACTCTCTTCAGATCGTTTTAACTCCCAACATTAAGGAAATTGATCACTTGAAGGGATAATACATATGCTAAATATTTTCACATTGTATATCATGCCAAGATAAACTCAGGGGTCCATCTTTCCCAGCTACAAAACAGATTGTTGTTGCTTTCCCGCTTGACATGGTTGTTTTTATGTTTTTGGATTGATCACAAGGCCACATTCTCATTGAATCAATCGCTGATGGAAGTTTTGTACATGGGCTTCTGATATCTCCCTGGCTTGGTCCATATGACTTAAAGAGTCGAGGCATTTGTTATCCATCTCTGGAGAACACCTTTTAACACCATATTCTTCCATGTTACTACTAAAATAAGACAATTATTCCTCTAGAAGACTTATTTAGCTCAAGACAAGCAACCACAATATGCATCACACCAAAAGACTCCTCCCTTGTAATTTAACATTGATCTCATCTTCAACAACTTTACTACTATTTCCCTCAATGGATTCTACTTTTGGAAAAGAGATAAGATTTGAGATAGAATTTCTCAGGGAGACATTGTTTTCTTGTAAATAGATCAAATTTTCAATCAGTGAAGGTCTTCTTGAATTTGATATCTTGTTCTTGTATTAGAACTCTCTTCATCTCCTTTTAACTCCCAGCATTAACGAAATTGAGAATTTGGTTTCTATGTACCAACCATAGTGATTCACACTCTGTTATGTTCACTTGTTATTGAACTGGCACCATAGTTATTGATCTATGGAATCGTGGATTGCATTCCATAGTTACAACATTGATTGGCATTATCATTAAAAGGACAAATTGTTTGGTCTATTGATTCATATATTATAGACAATGTATTCAGTGTATGCGTTGGATGTCATTTCCTAAACCCCCAAGCATTGAATCAATTGGGCACTTAAAATTGTCATTTATTGAATAGTTGGTGAGTTTAACCCCCTCCATTGAATAAGCAAATATGTATGCTCATATGTGTGGAAGCAACAAACAATTCTAGAGTTTGTTTGACTGTTGAATTCTAGCACTAAATAAATTTAAGAGTATGGTTGGCTTCTAATCATAGCAATTGTCCCCATTGCCTACATTATTGGTTGGTTCCCATTATACCATTCTCTATCTATTAATTCACTGGTAGTTATTGAGATGTAAACCTTGATATTTGACCTCAGCCATTCACCTCTATACAAAACGTGGGGAACTTCCCTCAGTTCAAAAGGTGGTGAGCAACCTACGACAACCCCTCTGAGTGTGTGTGTGCTAAAATGGCACTTACAACCATCATTTGTTCTATCAAATAGTTGTTTTAGATCTCCTATAATTATGAATCCAAGTAGAAGTGTGAAGTTCTTGTATATTGGTAGAACATATGTAAATGTATTAGTTGAAGTAAATGGACATATTGAAGTACTTCGATGGGACATATTGAAGTAAAATTACTAAACATAAAATCCAAAAGGGTTTGTAGAGAGGTGATAGTATTCCCTTCCTTATAACAACAAGCATCAAAATAAATTCAGAATACTTGGCTAGGTCCAAAGAATAAAATTTGATTTGGTCATAGTGAACTTTATATCATCAAATAGAACAAAAGGAAGATAATTGGCTAACATCATGAGTGAAAATATCCTAACACTTAATGTTCCACATAATGGACATATTGACACTACCAAAAAATGTACTTAAGTGTCTACAATATCTAACGAACAAAAAAATGGCCATTAGAAATTTTCTTCTATCCTTTGATGGAACATTAGCCATGAAAAAAATATAAAGTTATAATAAATTCTAAATGACCAAACAATGTGTATATATTGAACCATGGATAGATGGCAAGCATTTAGGACTAGGATTAGAGAATTCCTCTAAGGAAGAACAAAATACAAATGACTAGTTGGCATACTTCTAAAGCAACCCGCTAGAACAACACCAACTTCCATCTCTCCAAAATGTCCCAAGCATTCCAATGTTCAATTTATACAATTCAATATTGGGGATAAGGGATCATAACTCCATGACTCGAAGATGATTATAAGAATAGTGAACATATTCTTGAGAGAGAGAACACCACTTTTTGCAAGAATGAAGATCAACTCAAACAAAGATTTCCTTCCTGCTGAATCTACATGATAGAAAATAAGACAATTGTTCCACTCATGAATATTAAACCCTCCAAATCCAAATGGGGTAGCAAGATAAATCCCAACTAACTCCACATCCCTCCCACTGCCACAAAAGTAAACCAAGAACCTCTAAATAGGGAAACAAGATAAATCCCAACTAAGGCTACTTTTTTCCATCTTTCACATAACCAAACCAAGAACTATCTCCCATGCATCCTAGATACTTTTAAATAAAATGGATTCAGACGCCTAAAAGAGATGGGGAGTTGAGATAATGTTGCAAAGTTTTAAAGACCTCCAAACTCCGCCTAAAGGATGCACTAATGCTGAAATAAGATCTACCAAGTAATTGAACCGCCTCAAGACACTACATCACCCACTTGGTGACTAAAATACTCCCTTGAGTGGGAACATCAACTAAACTAAACCCCTTCAAGACATTGCACCACCCACTTGGTGACTAAAATACTCCCTTGAGTGGGAACATCAACTAAACTAAGGTGCCCCTCAACCTTGGGCATGGTGCAAGCATCTCATGGTACTAAGGGAAATATTAGGACAATAGATAAGCTTTCAAAATATACTTAAATTTTTTAAATCAATCCCTTTTGGGAAACTAATAGGACACTTAATAAACATGGTTTTCCTTAAGAATATGGCCAACAATAGTAAAGTTCCTTGCAAATGGAAGGCCCTTGTGATGCTAGATATGAAGCTTGGTGAGAATGCACCTCCAAAGGGAATCCCCAAATGGTGTAATAACCCCATGTTGGATATTAAACCAACAAAAAGAGATCCAATTAAATGGGGAATCCAAACCCATTAACCAAAATTTAGTTTTATGGTAACTAACTATGGTACTAGAGGTAGAATGAAATTGTCTATACAAGGTTCCCATCAATAGATTCATTTTCTAATTTGACTAAGAGAAGAAAGTAATCTAAAAAGTGTTTGTTAACCATCTTATAACCATATTTGAGAATAATTCCATGAATCTAGTTTGTTCTTAGTGAACCACATAATTTTCTACTAAATCTATTCATAATGCCAAAACCATAGCCATAATTTTATAATCAACTATGCCAAAATAGAGATCCCGTGTTGCACGTCTGGAAAAAGGGTTGCGCGTCTGGAAGAAGTGTTGCGTCTCTAGAAGGTGCTATGTTTTTGGCATCCCTCGCTGCGTGTTTGGCAGAAGTGTTGTGTTTCTGGCAGCCCTTGCTCCGCGTCTGGCAGAAGTGTTGCGATTTTGAAAAGGAAGCAAAGTAATTCGTTGCAGAGGTTTTCTTCACCAGGTCACATGTCCAGCTCATCATTAAAAAGTAAGTGGTCCACATTCATGCCACCTTTACCCTTCTTTTCTTCATTTTCTTCATACAACTTAGTAAAAAACTGTCTCCTAAGGTTTTGCGTCTTAATATTTCAACCATATTTGTCCATTTCCTGTTGTACAAACCCACATCATGTGCTTAAAATCCCTCACCTACACTCCCTAACACCAATCCCTACTCTCCACAATTTCCCCAAGAGTTTAGACAACAATTAACCACTACTTTCCCTCCATCTACCAGACTGCTCCTTATCCCATGTTTCCACAAATTATACCTTACCCCTTCCGTTTCCCACTGAAAATTAGGATTTTCACATCATGGAAACCGGAATTAGTGATACTCAGAAAAGGAGGTACAATAAGGGTGGGCAAGTGTCTAGGTATGAGCCAACACAGATCAGATAAATCATGGCCTCACCTTTCATTAAGAAATTATTTGAAGATGTTGGCTGCCTAGGGTTTCGTGAAAGAGTTCAAGAGGTGGGATGCCATTCTAAATTCACCAGCCTCTTTTCCACCAATTTCAAGAAGGATAAGACCACAATTGTAGGGGTAGACTTCACTATTTCTACAGATGTCATTGCCACAACTACAAGTATTCCCAATCATGGAGAAATCTGGTTTAAAGGAATGGATTTGGACATTGAAAATTACAAGGTTTTCCTGAAACCACACTATAAAGATACTCCAAATCATATTTTCCCTTTCATACAGTTGCTAGATAGATATGCCCCTTTGATGAAGATGATCATGAAATACTTTACCTGTGAAGGGAGATTTTCAAGACTATACCAGTATCACATAAGGTTGTTGATGCATTTCACTGCCATCAAGCCACTTAACTTGGCTCATTACTTATTCATAAGCCTGGTCAAAATGATAGAAAAGGTACAAAGAAAAGGAAAAGATCACAAAACAAATTTGTTTCATCATGGTTTGGTAAAGGTCATGGTCATCCAAAAAATTTCAGAAATCAACATGCCTTGGGAGCATCTCATCCGGTCAGTTTCTCTTATGCCTTCTACTAGTCAACCCAGTAGTCAAAACACTTCATTAGCGCCACCAAGGCCACAGGAGGTTGTCTCATCCAACAAACTGTCAACTAGAAAGACACATGTGGGAGAGATTACACAGACTTACGAGAAAGTGAAAAAAATATTTTTTCCCCTAAGAGCACCAAGAAGATGTCTACACCTAGAATGTTGACTAGGGCACAAACTAGGAAAATCCCTAAGGACAATACAGTGAAACAAGTTCAGGGAGAATTGGAGCAGTCACCTAGGCATGCAGATGACTCCCCATTGCAACATTTTGAGGAGGAGATGCCTCATGAGCAAGAGATGTTTGACCATGTAGACAAATCAACTGAAGAAATTATCAAAGAGAAACAAGCACAAATACAAGAGATAAAGGATGATATTGCAAAGGCAAATCACATGGTGGAATTACTAAAACAAGATAACAAACTTTTGAATCTGAATGCAATGCATCAAAATACCTCACCGGGTCATCCATCATCCAACAAGGCAAAAGACAAAGGTGAAACATTGATGAGTCTACAAGAAGCTCGGTTTGAGAAGAACAAGGAGTATTGTCTTGGGAAAGTAAACAAATACTTGGAGAAGCTATTGAAGAGGGCCAACAGAGACACCAAGCTGCATAGAAACATGGAGAGACATTATTTCACCAGGAACCTGATTTGAAAAATTAGGCTCAAAAACATGAAAAAGAGGCTAAGGAAAGCCCTAAAGAAGACAAAGAGGAGAGATAGCTTTGATCTCTTGGATGATGCATCATTGATTGTGTAAATCCATCACACAAGGAGTCCCAAAAACAAATTGCAAGGAATTTTGACAATTTTGGCAATTTTTTGAAATTTTTGGTATTTTGATAGTTTTGATGTACAGAAGTGCAACGTGACACACTACACTTTCTCTCAGACGATCTAAATGATGAAAAAGTTACATTCTTGGATAGATATTGAGTTGTACTTCACATATATATACTATGTTCTTTGTTCTTGTGTAATTTTTGGATGTTTATGTGTCATTTGTTTTCTATGATTGTTTGTTTAGATTTTATATGATTGTTTGTTTTGTAGTCCAAATTAACATATTTCTTGCAGTTCTCTCTTTGTGTATGAGGCATTTTATTAAGGCCCAAATCTAGCCTCTGATTTATGCTTTGGTTTTGTAACTTTTATGAAGTCCAAAATTTAGGCATTTCACTATTATTTTACTATAATTTATGTTCCTGATATCAAGAATGATAATATGCAGAGGGTGTAGTGGAAAGAATGACTTTGTTGATATGCTTGATGACTCTTTATTTTTGTCACATGAAAGAAATCGAGCACTCCTTGAGCCACTACAAAGGAAAGAGTATCAAAGGGTGTTTTATTTTGAACTAGGGAAGCTCAAGGATGAAATGTAGCTCCATTGTAATTAGTTATCAATGTCTTCAGTTATGGTTTGAGAGGTTTGAAAAATAATTTGAACAATTTAGGAGGTCTATTAAAATATCGTCATAGAGTTATAGATTTAGGATATTGGTCCAAACTCAATCTTCTTATAGCAGCATGGCATGACCTCCATACTCTTGGAAATATTTCACACTAGGCATGCTAATTTGTTTGTAATTGTGTTTATTTCACAGTAGGATATTTATATAATTCGTAACATTTTAAGGCATAAATGATCTTTTAAATTCTAGAACTTTGTTCCCAACTCTCATTTTATTTTGGGAATGTTGTAATTCATGTTGGTTTTCATGTTATGTTACTCTTTCTTTTTTTGGATCTCATAATAGAAGTCTAGTATTACCTGGTCCATATTCATTGCAATGGTTAACTGATCCATATTCATTGCAATAGTTTGGCATTGGTAAATCTATTAAGTCAAGAGTGAAAATATTTGTATCCCTTTTGTTGGTTCTCATTTTTGTTCTTCTATACCAAGGTAGTGCCATCACATATAAATGAGTGGGTATTATGATATTCTATTCCATTCAGTTGGTTCACATGTTGTCACTATAATGAATATTCTTATGGTCCTTTTGTTGTGAATTTAATATTTACTTGTTACTTTTAGAGAGGATCAAAGCAGAACAAGTAATGTTATTCAATGGAATTATAACAACTAAAGT
Organism: Picea engelmannii; assembly: GCA_009831015.1. Lineage (NCBI taxonomy): Eukaryota > Viridiplantae > Streptophyta > Pinopsida > Pinales > Pinaceae > Picea > Picea engelmannii. The sequence continues at coordinate 126,046 of ML791728.1, read as the reverse complement.
ATAAAATATAGTCACAAAATTGGAATGGTATTCAGTGTAGTTTCGACTATGGAGTGAGTTAAAAAGTGGACAAACTCAACCTTTTTGGTTGGTTTATTTTTGCCCAGTGAGGTAAAGTTCTTCCTTGATCTAATTATTGTTTTAAATTTTCGATGTCATCTTAAAATGGGCCAAAACCCCTAAGCACAAAGCTCCATAGTCAAACTTCCCATCAATCAAGTGGAATTATAACTTCCAATGAAGAATTTCTTACTAGATTTAGGAAAATAATTGAACAAAAAAAAGGTTAATTTGTCCACATGTAAATTAATCCTTCAAATCAGTACCTTCAAATAGTCAACACATGGAGGACTCCAAGTGTACATTGATGGAACTTAAGCCATTCATTTGTGTTGGGATCTAAATATGTCCTAAAATATAACCTCTACGCATCATCCAAAGGTAGGCATTGGCACAAGAGTTTTACTTGTCGCCTACGTAGGTTCTTACCTTCCATTTTCAATACTCGCCCTCCAGAGATGTTGTTGGATTACTGAGAGGGGGGGTGAATCAGTAATAACGTATTTATAATCCTTTTTCTTCAAATGTTATATCAATGTAGAATTATTATCCAATAATGATAAGTAATAAATAAACAATCACACACATACACAGTACACCAATGTTTTACGTGGAAACCCAAATTAGGAGAAAACCACAGAATGATTTTTCTTATATGTCTTGAAGAATTACATTCATTGGAAGCACCAACTTCCTTTGTTTTCCAGCTGCAACTGGAAGGAGGCTCCAACCCCCTAGTTTCTCAGGCTACAACCTGAGGGAAGCTCCAACTCCCCAAATCTCTGGCTACAACCAGAAGGAGGCTACAACCCCCAATGTTCTCTAGCTATAACCGGAAGGTGGCTACAACCACCTGTCCTTGCCCCATCCTTCCACCCTGAAGTAGAAGTAGAATGATGGAACCACTGTCACACTATCACTGTGAGATATACCACTGTAAACGTGTACCAATAAATTTGAACCATGCATCAACCATGCATCAACCTGTACCTCAACCTGTAATCAACCTGTACCAAAAAAAAGTGCATCAATCATGCACCAACCTATAATCAACATGTACCATAAACAAGTGCATCAACCATGCACCAACCTGTAATCAACCTATACCATAAACAAGTGCATCAACCATGCACCAACCTGTAATCAACCTG
>ML791728.1:105168-117001 GCA_009831015.1 Picea engelmannii | reverse complement strand
GACATAAATAAAATAACATTACTAATCTAATATGCCCCAAATGAGTAAGCCGACATAAATAAAATAACATTACTAATCTAATATGCCCCAGTTAAGGGTTAATGAGTCAATATTAGGGCTTAACATCTCACACATATTTGAGATATATATGAAAACATGTCAATTTTCTAACATTTAATCACAAATTCCTTTTTAATACTAAAATGAATAAAGTGGAAAATAATAAGGTGAAACCCAAATGTATTTATGGAAATGATGTCATGAAATGTTAATGGGGTGATGAAATGTGAAGAATGATGAAGAGAAAGGTGGATGAAAATAGGAAATTTATGAGCCCCAACAATTTGGCACTTTGTTTGTCATTAACCACACATTTGTAGTTAGACCTTATGCTCTCGTTCATAATACTATCGTCCTCTTAACAATCAAAATTGTTCCTCTAACTTTTATGAGCTCAACCAACAACTTTAGATTGTTTTCCTTGACTATTAGGAAAGGAAATTTCACTAAGGGTCGTGAAATTTTATTTTGGTTAATGGTTAATGGACTATTTTTTCAGCAACTACAGGTTAACACAAAAGGAAGAACCATGAACCAAAAATGAATAAACCATATAATCAAATCATTTAGACTCAGAACAAAACAAACAAGGCCTCTCCTAGATTTCTTCTCGACGGCAAGAGAAAGCACTCCTTCCCGAAACCTATATACAAGAAGCCTAGAGCAGTGTTATTTGTTTAGAGAACTACGAGAATTATGTATTTTGATTTCATTAAATGAGATCACTAGGTTAGTATTGAGTTAATTTTCCATGCTTCATGCCCTTCCATGAAATTGATAACTCACTAGGAACACATGCATGCTCATGTGTCTAGGAAGGTCTATATAACTCTATGAAAACCCTCCTCATCATTGGACTTATCCCATAACAAGATCTTGAGTATTTTCTCAAGAGATAGTAAGGAGATACCCTTTTATAATTCCCTAAGTTGTCCTATTTTGAAGAATATATCAAATTATTCTACAACCATAACATACAGGGAGAATGTTTGGTTGATTCTATGTATGAGTGGAGGACCCTCTTGGGAAATGTTTTTTGAAATGTTCATTTGTTCTTAATTAAGTTCAATCATTTTAGTCTCTTGTACACCCCCTTAATAAGGATATTAATGATTATGCACAATAGAATTTGTTTTATGGAAATGAAGATATTCTTGAAAGCGAAAATAGAGATTCTCCTAATCTCTTTTAAACTCTCTTGAAAAGGATATTGATCATAGATATAAGGATATTCGATATCTAAAAATATGGTATTCTTTATATTCCTCGCATTTGTTTTCATTATATGAGATCACTAGCTATATTGAGTTAATTTTTCATGCTTCATGCCCTTCCATGAAAATGATAACTCACTAGGAACACATGCATGCTCATGGGTCTAGGAAGGTCTATATAACTCTATGAAGACCCTCCTCATCATTGGACTTATCCCATAACAAGGTCTTGAGTATTTGTTCAAGAGATAGTAAGGAGATACCCTTTTATAATTGCCTAAGTTGTCCTATTTTGAAGAATATATCGAATTATTCTACAACCATAACATACAGGGAAGGCACAAAAATGAAAACATTGAGATCAAATTGAAGTGGACAATTTTATTACATCTTTCCTTGTTGAAAAATCATTGATCATGAAAACAACAAAAAAGGTATCCACAAAATTTGTGAATAATGGTTGGAACCAAAGACATTAAGAATGTTGATATTGAAATGAAATTCCACTATATCATATGAACTTAGTGAAAATGATTTCGATGATCATGGAATATATAACCAAGCATCTATCCCATTGCATCCCCTCCCCTATGGTGATGGCATTGTCCAAAATGTAGTGATATCTAATGAAGGCCATATGTCTTGATTTTTTTATTTCAAAATCATTAGGTTCAGTTATAGAGATAGAACTTTTGGCCAATATTTTACAAAACACATTCGATAAAGTGATCAAGGGTTGATTAGTGATATGCAATTGCTTCTCAATATTTGTAGGTTCACTATATGTCAAATATTTGTTTAAAATTATGCATATTTCCTCCAATGAATATAAATCTATATTAGGGCTCTCAACTTTATAGTGTTGAGATTTTGGAGTTTAAAACACAATTCAACTATAGTGATTTTGAAGTTAGCTCAAAAACATGAAAAAGAGGCTAAGGAAAGTGCTAAAGAAGACAAAGAGGAGATATAGACTTGATCTCTTGGATTATGCATCACTTATTTTGTAAACCCATCACACAAGGAGTCCTAGAAACAAATTGCAAGGAATTTTGACAATTTTGGCAAATTTTTGAAATTTTTGGCATTTTGACAGTTTTGATGTACAGAAGCGTAGCGTGGCCATGCTGCGCTTTATATCAGACGATCTAAATGATGAAAAAGTTACATTATTGGGTAAATATTGATATTTAATTTTCATATATATACTTTGTTGGAAATTTTAGATCACAGTGTTGAAGAAAAATCCAAAAAACATGATAAACAACAGGTCTCTGCCACTTTTTCAAGACCTTCACTGCTCTTCTGGGAGTAAATTTGGGAAAACATTTTTTCTATGTAAAAGGGTGTCCATTTTATTTTCTTGAGGTTTATAATGACAACTGGATACCCTCAAGGTTCCATTGAGACTTTCAGAGATGGATTTGGAGTAGTGGAAGGCTTTCAAAAGTCCTCTCCAAGGTTGGCGTTGCGTTTTTTATTGATGCTGCGTTTCTAGGAAATATGACAACATAGTGATTTTTTGTTTCATACATTGATTCTATGATCTATTTTGGATCATACCTGGACACTTTCCCACCCTTATTGTACAATTTTGGAGTTTAAAACACAATTCAACTGTAGTGATTCTGAAGTTAGCTCAAAAACATGAAAAATAGGCTAAGGAAATCCCTAAAGAAGACAAAGAGGAGAGATAGACTTGATCTCTTGGATGATGCATCACTGATTGTGTAAAACCATCACACAAGGAGTCCTAGAAACAAATTTCAAGGAATTTTGACAATTTTGGCAAATTTTTGAAATTTTTGGTATTTTGACAGTTTTGATGTAAAGAAGTGCAGCGTGGACATGCTGCGCTTTCTCTCAGACGATTTAAATGATGAAAAAAATATATTATTGGATAGGTATTGAGATTTAATTCACATATATATATACTCTGTTGGCAATTTCAGATCACAGTGTTGACGAAAAATCCAAAAAACATGATAAAAAACAGGTCTCTTCCACCTTTTCAAGACCTTCACTGCTTTTCTGGGAGTAACTTTGGGAAAACATATTTTTCTATATCAAAAGGTGTCCATTTGACTTCCTTGAGGTTTCTAATGAAAATTGGATACCCTCGGGTTTCCATTGAGCCTTTCAGAGCTGGATTTGGAGTAATGGAAGGCTTTCAAAAGTCCTCTCCAAGGTTGGCATTGTGTTTTCTATTGATGCTACATTTCTGGGAAATATGACAACATAGTGCTTTTTTGTTTCAGACATCTATTCTATGATTTGTTTTGGATCATACCTGGACACGTTCCCACCTCTATTGTACCATTTTGGATTTTAAAACACAATTCAATTGTAGTGATTTTGAAGTTAGCTCAAAAACATGAAAAATAGGCTAAGGAAAGCCCTAAAGAAGCCAAAGAAGAGAGATAGACTTGATCTATTGAATTATGCATCAATGATTGTGTAATCCCATCACACAAGGAGTCCCAGAAACAAATTGCAAGGAATTTTGACAATTTTGGCAAATTTTTGGTATTTTGACAGTTTTGATGTATAGAAGCGCAATGTGGCCACACTGCGTTTTCTCTCAGATGATCTAAATGATGAAAAATTTACATGATTGGGTAGGTATTGAGTTTTTATTCACATATATATACTTTATTGGAAATTTCAGATCACGGTGTTGAAGAAAAATTAAAAAAAAAAAAAACATGATAAAAAACGGGTCTCTGCCACTTTTTCAAGACCTTCACTGCTCTTCTAGGAGTAACGTTGGGAAAACATATTTTTCTCTGTCAAAAGGTGTCCATTTTATTTCCTTGAGGTGTATAATAAAAGTTGGATACCCGCAGGTTTCCATTGAGCATTTCAGAGATGGATTTGGAGTAGTGGAAGGATTTCAAAAGTCCTCTCCAAGGTTGGCGTTGTGTTTTTTATTGATGTTACGTTTCTGGGAAATATGACAACATAATGATTTTTTGTTTAATAAATCGATTCTCTGATCTGTTTTGGCTCATACCTGGACACTTTCCCACCCCTATTGTACCATTTTGGAGTTTAAAACACAATTCAACTGTAGTGATTCTGAAGTTAGCTCAAAAACATGAAAAATTGGCTAAGGAAATCCCTAAAGAAGCCAAAGAGGAGAGATAGACTTGATCTCTTGGATGATGCATCAATAACTGTGTAAACCCATCACGCAAGGAGTCCCAGAAAGAAATTGCAAGGGATTTTGACAATTTTGGCAAAATTTTTAAATTTTTGGTATTTTGAAAGTTTTGATGTACAGAAGCGTAGTGTGGCCACGCTACAATTTCTCTCAGACGATATAAATGATGAAAAAGTTACATTCTTGGGTAGGTATTGAGATGTACTTCACATATATATACTCTGTTGGAAATTTTAGATCACAGTGCTGAAGAAAAATCCAAAAAACATGATAAACAATAGGTCTCTGCCACTTTTTCAAGACCTTCGCTATTCTTCTGGGAGTAACTTTGGGAAAACATATTTTTCTCTGTCAAAAGTTGTCCATTTGATTTCCTTGAGGTGTCTAATGAAAATTGGATACCCTCAGGTTTCCATTGAGCCTTTCAGAGTTGTCTTTGGAGTAGTGGAAGGCTTTCAAAAGTCCTCTCTAAGGTTGGCGTTGCGTTTTTTATTGATGTTGTGTTTCTAGGAAATATGACAACATAGTGATTTTTTTTTTCAGACATCAATTCTATGATCTGTTTTGGCTCATACATGGAGACTTTCCCAGCCTTATTGTACCATTTTGGAGTTTAAAACACAATTCACCTATAGTGATTCTGAAGTTAGCTCAAAAACATGAAAAATAGGCTAAGGAAAGCCCTAAAGAAGCCAAAGATGAGAGATAGACTTGATCTCTTGGATGATGCATAAATGATTGTGTAAACCCATCACACAAGGAGTCCCAGAAACAAATTGCAAGGAATTTTGACAATTTTGGAAAATTTTTGAAATTTTTGGTATTTTGACAGTTTTGATGTACAGAAGCACAGCGTGGCCACGCTGCGCTTTCTCTCAGAAGATCTAAATGATGAAAAAGTTACATGCTTGGATAGGTATTGATCTGTACTTCACACACACACACATATATATATATATATATATATATATATATATATATATATATATATATATATATATATATATATATACTCTGTTGGAAATTTCAGATCACAATGTTGAAGAAAAATCCAAAAAACATGATAAAAAACAGGTCTCTGCCACTTTTTCAAGGCCTTCGATGCTCTTCTGGGAGTAAATTTGGGAAAACATATTTTTATTTGTCAAAAGGTGTCCATTTTATTTCCTTGAGGTGTATAATGACAACTTGATACCCTCATGTTTCCATTGAGCCTTTCGGAGTTGGATTTGGAGTAGTGGAAGGATTTCAAAAGTCCTCTCCAAGGTTGGCGCTGAGTTTTTGATTGATGTTGCATTTCTGGGAAATATGACAACATAGTGATTTTTTGTTTCAGACATTGATTCTCTGATCTGTGTTGGATTATACCTGGACACTTTCTCACCCTTATTGTACCATTTTTGAGTTTAAAATACAATTCAACTGTAGTGATTCTGAAGTTAGCTCAAAAACATGAAAAATAGGCTAAGGAAAGCCCTAAAGAAGCCAAAAAGGAGAGATAGACTTGATATATTGGATGATGCATCACTGGTTGTGTAAACCCATCACGCAAGGAGTCCCAGAAACAAATTGCAAGGAATTTTGACAATTTTGGCAATTTTTTGAAATTTTTGGTATTTTGACAGTTTTGATGTACAGAAGTGCAGCATGGCCACACTGCGCTTTCTCTCAGATGATCTAAATGATGAAAAATTTACATGATTGGATAGGTATTGAGCATTAATTCACATATATATACTCTATTAGCAATTTCATATCACAGTGTTGAAGAAAAATCCAAAAAACATGATAAAAAAACAGGTCTCTGCCACTTTTTCAAGACCTTCGCTTCTCTTCTGGGAGTAACTTTGGGAAAACATATTTTTCTCTGTCAAAATGTGTACATTTGATTTCCTTGAGGCGTCTAATGAAAATTGGATACCCTCAAGCTTCCATTGAGCCTTTCATGGTTGGATTTGGAGTAGTGGAAGGCTTTCAAAAGTCCTCTCCAAGGTTCGCGCTGCGTTTTTTATTGATGTTGTGTTTCTGGGAAATATGACAACATAGTTCTTTTTTGTTTCAGACATCGATTCTTTGATCTATGTTGGCTCATACCTGGACACTTTCCCACCCTTATTGTACCATTTTGGAGTTTAAAACACAATTCAACTGTAGTGATTATGAAGTTATCTCAAAAACATGAAAAATAGGCTAAGGAAAGCCCTAAAGAACCCAAAGAGGAGAGATAGACTTGATCTCTTAGATTATGCATCACTGATTGTGTAAACCCATCACACAATGAGTCCTAGAAACAAATTGCAAGGATTTTTGACAATTTTGGCAATTTTTTGAAATTTTTGGCATTTTGACAGTTTTGATGTACAGAAGCGCAGCGTAGCCACGCTGCGCTTTATCTCAGATGATCTAACTGATGAAAAAGTTACATTCTTGGATAGGTATTGAGTTTTACTTCACACACACACACACACACACACACACACACACACACACACACACACACACACACATATATATATATATACTCTTTTGGCAATTTCAGATCACAGTGTTGAAGAAAAATCCAAAAAACATGATAAAAAAATAGGTCTCTGTCACGTTTTCAAGACCTTCGCTGCTCTTCTGGAAGTAACTTTGGGAAAACATATTTTTCTCTTTCAAAATGTGTCCATTTTATTTTATTGAGGTGTCTAATGACAATTGGATACCCTTAGGTTTCCATTGAGCCTTTCAGAGCTGGATTTGGAGTAGTGGAAGGCTTTCAAAAGTCCTCTCCAAGGTTGGCGTTGTGTTTTTTTATTGATGATGTGTTTCTGGGAAATATGACAACATAGCACTTTTTTGTTTCAGACATCGATTCTCTGATATGTATTGGCTCATATCAAGACACTTGCCCACCTTTATTGTACCCTTTTCATTTTTTTGTTTAACTTCAAAAATGTAAAAACAAAACAATATATTTATGTATGCATGTATGTATTCATCTTGACTTTTAATTTGACATCTTTTTGGGTCAAATTTGATGTTAATAGATATATATATGTTTGAATATATGAAGTTATAATGGAATTCGATTAATTATTTCTATCGAACTTAATGGTAAATTTGATCGTATTTCTTTGCAGAGATGAACTTTTTTTGAACTTCATTGTTCCATGAATTTGAACATGAACACAAACCAGGTTACTTAGCAGCCAGGAAACATCTTGAGAGAATTCTCTAGGGGTTTCATACTAGTTTATGTAGCAGAAATGTTGTGTAGTAAGGAAGTTAGGGGGTCTAGGTTTTGGTGGCATAGGAGTATATTGAAGGGGATGTTCTTGCCTGGTAGCTAGCATATTTGATTGTTTTGTTTATGTTTTGTGTGATACTTTATGATCGAATTATATGATTTTGTATATGTTGTCATGATTATATAGTTATCTGCCAATTGTTATGAATTCAAAGGTGTGCAACTTCAATTAGAAGCCATAATTGAATCCAATATCGACATTGATATATAACGAAATGACATGAAGTTGTGATAGTGTGCCCATCATGGGAATTTGTGTATTGTATTGACATAGTTTTAAATGAAAGTAATGTACTACTTGATCATGGGGTTAGCCACTTGATTGCTCCTACATGTTATGTTCATTTGGATGATATAGGGAATAGACAATGATAATTTTTGAGGAATATGTTGATTGCAAATGACAAAGAACTTATCATTTACCTATAGGCTGTAATTGACATAGCTTGATTTCGATGTGGTCTTTGTAGGGTTCACTTGATCGATTTTCAACCATAATTGTGTGTATAGTAGTATTAACTGATTATAACAAATCATTGTAATGCTAGCTTTGGGTCAATTTGTATATAAGATTAAATATTGTCAATGATGGGGAAGTATAAAAATCTGCTAATGGGATATTGAATGTCAAATTTCTCTTATTGTTTTTTTGTTGAATGTTCAATTATTTGGTTTGTAGTATAACCTCTTAACTGTATCTTTCGCTGCCCATAACATGATCTTTCTTCCCGTGTCGGATTTTCACATTGCCAAAGGACACATTGTTGTTTCCTTCTCATGACTACAATGGCCAGACAACTAAATGTTGAATTTCTATGAAGGAAAATGTACCAAAAAAATCATCCTTTTGAGGTCCCATATTTGACCTCCATCATTTTGATTTTGATTTTTAACATGTATTGTCCCTTATTCTCTTTGTTGGATTTAATTGTAGGACTTTTCTATGTTTCTGTCATGGTCATTGTTGGCTTCCTTGAAATTTTGATGGAGATGGCTATACTGAATAAGATATACAAATAAACCAAGTAGCTACCATCATAGGTACTTGCTTAACAAGTCACATTGCCCAATCACGTTGATATGTGTGGAAGCATATTAAAATGTAATGTGGCTTAATTTATTAATTGTGAAAACAAAACAAAAAATAAACAAAAAACGAGACAACAAAACCAAAAGAATTGAACCCAATACAATTCTAGATGTGACTGAATTATACAATTCTACTTTTGTTACAATGGAGTTACAAAAGATAGACAGTGTTTCATTTGCCAATAACAAAATTAGAATTGCTTCTCTATGAAGGGAAGACAATTCAATTTTATTCCAGTAATACAAGTATCTTTGTTTACAAAATGACATTACAAGTATCTTTGTTTACAAAATAACATGCAAGTCACAACCTAATAAACACTACAATATGGCCATAAAGTGAAACATTAGAATTACATAAACCCAAACAACTGAACGCGAGTCCAAGTCTCTGAAGATTTGATGCATTTACAACCAATAAGGATATGGGAAAAGATGGATTTTTGGACATAATGAATCCTTAAGCATCTGGAAGATGGATTTCTGGACTTTCGGGGTTCAAATGTCCATGTTTTACCTACTGACATGTACAAGAGTTGTGTTAGTTTTGATACCAAAAAGAATATTTTTCTAGCTTTCCTTAAGTAATTATTTGGCACACAAAATATAAGCTTCATAAAGTTGATAAACTTAACAACTTACAAAATTATTTGGAAGAGAATACACTTATAGGAAACTTGAATGTCTTGTGGAAGGTCCCATTGATAGAGGGTCACATCTACAAAAACAAATATGATAATGAGACTTTAAAAACAATAAATTATTAAATTAAGAGGGTAGAAAAGTTAACATACAGATTGCATACCTAGCACTTGTCCCAACTCCACCTTCAGAAACATCAGATATCTTACGTTTTCTATTTTTCTCTACTGTTATTATCACTATACTAAGCTCATTTGTTTCTGGAAGGTGGTTTTTCTTCTTAAATCCATCTATTTTACGCCTATAAAATGCTTGACCCATTTGCACAAGAACATCTGAATGATTGGAACCCCCTCCTTTTTGTATGCATCTATGGTAAATGGTACGAGCTAGCTTATGTGATTTCTCCATACCCTGTGTACCACAAATGGCCAAGCTTCCATATTTTCTTGCAAACCATGGTCCATGTGAAAATAATTGATGCTACAAACATTGGCATCAATCTATCTTAGAATACCAAACAAATGTACGAAATGAAGTTAATTTACAATAAATTATGTATAGTAAAGAAATGTACAAAGGAAAGTACTAGTGGGATGAAAATTAATATGCATACCATATAATGTGTCATATGTTTGTCTCCCCAGGCTTCTATCATTGCTCTTATGAAGTCTGTAATAACTTCTTGAAAGGTTATTGCATCACCTTCCATGAATTTTTCCTTATCCATCAGTAGAAAAAAATATGAAAGTGACCTCCAAGCACATTTCGTCTTTCTAGTTGATTCACACCCTTCACTAGCGCGATCATCTTCTGCATCAATTAATTCTTCATACAATCCCCAACATCCATGTCCACATTTGTTTTCAATAAAATGGCGTGCATTGACACCTAACATTGATGGCTTTTCTAGAAGATTTCCTCATGTACTTGACCTCTTAATATATTTTTCAATTTTAACATGTCCACCATGTAAACCTGCTTTTGAAAGAATGTGCTCAATTGCCTCAATTGAATTTTTGCTTTCAACCTGTGGGGTTTTGTTCCATGCAAACAAAATATATAAATACAGCATCTTATCAACAATTCTCAAAAATGTATGCAAAGTGCACATGTGCACCCTAATCAATGGTATAGGAAGCATTGCATCTAGATTTGGATCAAGTTGATCATGGTTGGGAGGAAGGTTTTGATGACAGCTCAAAATACCACCATTCCAACTTCGATCTTTTTGTTTTTCTTCATGAAATATAAGCAACTATGCATTGCATTTGCACCATGAGAAATGTTGTACATGCACTTGAGAGTTTTTAAATCAGCTGCAAGGTGCCATTCCAAAAAATATGAACCATATCCTTCCACATATAATTTTTCCCTTGCATCATGTGAAGAAATAATTGATGGTAAAGATGTTTTTCTGAAAACAAATTTCAAGGACTCATGGGACTCCTTGTTGACACGAAAAATTCCCAACCAAAAAAGGAGATCTTTAGATTGAACTTGAAAATATTTATCACTTGTCTTATCAAGGTTTGGATCTAATGCATGATTCATGAATGTGATTGAAACTCTTTCATATTTTTCAATGTTGATAAACTCCATCTCATCCAATTTTAGGACAACAATCAATTTCCCACATGCCTCCTCAATAGAGATGTCATAGTACCTCACCATAAGCTGTAATACCCGCTCTAGGTCATACCACAAGTTATTTTTTCTCATTAATGGAATAATTTCACTTGATAATTTCTTTTTATTCTTACTTGCAACTTCATGCACTGCTTCTAATTGATATGCATCTCCCAAATAATCAACAATATTTTTGTTTCGTAGTCCACGCTCTTTTTGCACATGAAAAGGGCGAGGAACCAAAATCTTATTAATTCTGACATCCAACATTCCCTCTTTCAGAAATTTAAAAAGACTTGCATATGCTTCCCTGTTGATCCCTCTATCATCACAAACTCCTTGAACATTCTTTACATCAATTGTTAAGTTTGAAATGAATTGGTTAACTACTTATTTCCTCAAAGCATCAAATTATGGTTGTTTCAGCATTGATTTAATGTCACTTTTTTTCAACACAGTTTTGCACAAATCCACAATATCAGTACAACTTGGATCTAATATGGACTTCACCCCAAACACCCTTTTTTTATAGGAACCTCCCCTCTTTACCATACATGATAATGGTTTCAAATCTTTTGATCTATTCCTCAACCCCACTGGAGTTTCCTTTAAGGAAGAGAGTCTCTTTTGGAGACGATGGATATCATTTTTTAACATTTCAATTTCTTTTGTTGAGCTAGATTTCACTTGAAGCAGTTCATCCACATGTCTTTGATTCAACATTTCTATTATTTGGTTCAATCTTAT
>ML791728.1:69808-80828 GCA_009831015.1 Picea engelmannii | reverse complement strand
TCGTTTTACAAATCCGTTTGTAACTGAATATCGATAGTTATTCCAATTCAAAAGATAACAGGGTCGATTTAACCAACGGGCCACAACGAATTTACTGGTTGGGCTTCACATGACTGTTACGATTTGTATCAATTCACGCTATAAACCAAAACCCTTTTTTAAACATAATCCAAATCGTATTTATGTGCATCATAACCAATTCGAATCAAAACATAGATCATGTTTCAAAATTTGAAATGCAAAATGGTTTGCCTAAAATAGATGCAACAGAGCATTCAATCGTAACTAATTTAAAACAATCAAATCCAGAATATGATTACTAGAATCAAAACCAAATCCAACTAAAACTTAAACGATAACAAAATTYGATTTATCAAAACAAATCATATACAGCAGTGCATGTTTATGTAACAGAGCAGGTCAATAATGTACACAGAGTTTATGAATGCGTCATATAAATGTGTGAAAGTTATACCAGCGTGGTTGCTGAGGCTATGCCAATTTTGAATTGACAATTGTTGTAGTCGACTTGACATTTTTGAATAGAATTGAACCAGTAGTTCGCTGCTTTTTGTTAGTGGGTTTCCCTTTGATGTTCTAACTGGTGATTTTTGCCAGTTGGTCTTCCAAAGCATGGATTTTGGATTGCAACATCGGCACGTCTAGGTAGTACCTCTCCAACCATAAACCGCACTGATCGCATGGTGGAACAGTTGATCGAGCAGCAGAGGGTTTTGATGAGTCACCGAGGGTTCCACGAGGTAGTTCAATGCCAGGAAAATTAGGATCATCCCGCAGACAAGGTGGTAAATTCTTGAGAAAGTCATAAGGAGGTTTGTCACACAAGCCTTTTGAGTAAGGATACTCATTTGCGAGAAAACGTTCAATCTCTGAATCAAAATCTTCACTAAACACGATAGGCTCAGGATTGGCAGAGGGTTTCGGTTAATTTCTCGCCATGCGAGAGATTAACCGAGTGTTTTTCTTGCCTTTAGAATTAGCATTAGCTTTAGATTTAGGCTGATTGACTGCGGGTTTAGCAATTTCGACCTGTTTGGTCACAAACATGGGCAAGTTCGTAGGTGGGCCGGGTAGAGGTTTGGGTAGCAAAACACTATAAGGCATAGGGGAGATAGGTTTGCCCTCGCTCACCACAGGTTTATCAACCTGTGGTGGATTTGAGTCTTCAAATCCATTACGATTGAGAAAATCACCCCAATAGTCATGACGTAACCCCAACTCAGAAACCACAATCATTTTAATTAACCCCAAATGGAAGAGACTGGTATCGGCCTGGTTGTGTTTGAACCTTTTACCCATCTTAAATAGACTTCTATGCAGGTAGTGTGGCATATTGAGTTCAAAACCCATAAAAACCATCAATAGACGAAGGTGAAACAAGAAAACGAACCCGTACCTGCCCTCACAAGTGATGAATTGCTTGATTATCATTAGCAGGTCGTGCCAGCACTATTTTAACATTTTTACAGGCCATCCTTTGTCGCAGGGTTTCACCATTCGAGATTGGAAGAGCAATGTCCACAGGACTTCTTCCAATTTACAACTTTTCGACCACCTCTGTCCCGTAGCAGGCAGACTGGTTTCTGAGCTAAGAAATTGTTCATTAATCTCCAGTTGCACATCTCCAATTTTGGCTCGGCAGCCATCGAATGATAACGCAAATTGCCGAGCCACGATAGGGTTAAAACCATCGAAGTTCCTTATGAACGGGAGCCACCCGAATTTCTCCAAGTCACTACAAGCGCCATCAAACATCAGTAGTGCTTGGAAACCATTGGGCTCGGCCCTTACGATAGGAGCCATGGATTCTGTGCGTGGTAGGGTTTGGTTTGAACAATACAAAACGCAGGAAAAAAAACGATAGGGCTTAACAGCTGCAAGCGCTCAAAGGGGAATGAATCAATGTAATGCGTGTGAAGGTGGTGGGATTACCACCTCCATGTAGTGTATTAATGGATGGGTACAGCGTTGTTCCATCAGTAATCATAACACATTAATCGGCCAACCCAAATTGGTGTATAACCATATCAACGTGCCATCCATCAAATGTAGAATCAAAACCATATGTTATATTCATGCGCCAAGTGTATAGTTCAATCCAACATGAAATCCAACATTAACCAACGCACCATCGTATTAACTATTAAATCAAAAAAAAACATTTAAACCAATGTTATTCCAATCGCGCCAATGCATAGTTTGAAACTATGATCGTTCAATGTAAAATCAAACTCACCAAACAATGCACCAAGCAACGATTCAAACTATAAAATCGAAATCCAAAAGATTAATCAATGCGCCTTTGTAAAACTCAAACCATTTCCATTTCATATCAAATCAAACTTATAATGCATTTGTTGCATAGTCAAATGTTTATATTTCAAAGTTTTTAGAACATTGCAACAAAAAATCTCATATAATCAATAAGTCAAGAGCTCATAGCAATAAGGATCACAACATATAAGACCAAAATCAATCATGACCTTTATAGGATCAAATGTGGCCAATAAATTTTCATGCTCAATGGCTTATTAATCGACTTGTGCAATCAAAATGAAATGGACATAGTTTGGAAAGATCATTCCAACCAAATAACAAACAAAGGGTAGGTGCTTTCCAAAATATCGATGATAAGATGATAACAGTCCAAATAACGATGGAGGGGTTTTCACACTTTCAGTTGTGAAAACTGAATCAAAAACAAATTGCAATTGTCGCAAGAAATAGATAAATGTCTAGTTCAAAAATGCGACGATGACCTGTCTTTTAGAAGACAATTAGGTGTAGGTAGCTTTTTAGGGTAATTAAAAAAAATAATTGGCTGCCAACAGAACCTTGGCAAATATGATGACAGGGCTGATGAATTTATCTTCTTAGGGTATTCTACAAATAGTAAAGGATACAGATGCTATAATAAGAGGCTGTGTAAAATGGTTGAATGTATTGACGTAAAAGTTGATGATGGAATCCCAGCAAGAGAGGTGTACAATAATGAGTCTTCTACAGAGGACACGGTTGAAGCTGAAGATGAACAGGTCCAAGAATCAGAAAACGAAGACTCTGAATCATATGATGACACAGATACTCAGACAGAATCAAATCAACAGACAACTTCAAATCCTCCTCCAGAATCACTCAAAAGAATCATCCTGCAAGTCAAATAATTGGTGAAAAAGACAAAGGTGTACAAACCAGGAGAAAGATAATCAAAAACATCGAACAATCACATATAGATTTCATATCCATGTTGGAACCTAATAATTTTAATGAAGCTAGCAGATGACCATTGGGTTAAAGAAATGAATGATGAACTTGATCAGATTGAGAAAAACAATACGTGGGAGATGGTTCATAGACCTGAAGGTAAAAATATCATTGGTTCCAAATGGATCTTTAAGAATAATTTTAATGAGAAGGGACAAGTTGTCAGGAACAAAGCAAGATTAGTCTATAAAGGCTATGCTCAAATAGGAGGATTGGATTTTGATGAAACATTTGCGCCCGAGCAAGATTAGAATCTATCAGAATATTTATTGCCTATGCTTGTCATAAAAGGTTCAAAGTCTATCAAAAGGATGACAAGTCAACTTTTCTAAATGGAGATTTAAATGAAGAAGTCTATATAGAACAACTAGAGGATTCTGAACTATCTGATAACCCTGACTTAGTATGCAATCTGAAGAAAGATTTATATGGGTTAAAACAAGCCCCTCGTGCCTAGTATCACAGACTGGATATGTATCTCAAAGACAAAGGGTTCAAGAGAGGAACAGTTGACAACAATCTATATATCAAAATAGAGGATAATGATTTTCTCATCGTGTTGGTCTATGTAGATGACATCATCTTTGAATGTAATAAGGATTCATTGGTACAATGGTTTTCTTCTGCCATGGAATTTGAGTTTGAAATTTCTATGATAGGTGAACTGTCATTTTTTCTTGGTCTGCAAATTACTCAGAGGTCTAAAGGGATGTTCATTTCTCAAGAACAATATCTAAGAGAAATGTTGAAAAGGTTTCAAATGGAAGATTCTAAACCTGTGGGCACACCTATGGTTACTGGATTCAAATTAAGCAAGGATTATGACTCACCTGATGTTGATCAAAGTTCATATATTTCAATGATAGGCAGTCTGTTGTACATCACAACATCTCACCCAGACATAATGCATGTTGTTGGAATGGTAGGAAGATGTCAGTTTGCACCTAAACAGAGTCACTTGCTAGTTATCAAAAGGATATTCAAATATTTGAAAGAAACAATGAACTATGGCCTATAGTATCCTAAGAATCAAAATTTTCAATTATCAGTCTACTCAAATGTTGATTGGGCTAGCTGCATGGATGAAAGGAAAAGAACGAGTGGAGGTGCGTTCTTCTTAGGAGATTCTCTAGTATCATGGTTGAGTAAAAAGCAAGGTTCCATTTCTTTATCAGCTACAGAGGCAGAGTACATTGTTGCTGCTACATGTTGCACTCAGGTATTATGGATGATTCAGACACTTGCAAACTTGGAGGTAAAATACGCTACATCGATCCCAATTCATTGTGATAACACTAGTTCCATCAGTGTGTCCAAGAATCCTGTATTCCACTCCAAGACCAAGCATATTCCCATAAAATACCATTTTCTGAGAGAGTAGGTCACCAATCAAATTGTTCAGGTCCATTACAATCCAACCACAGAACAAATTGCAGACATCTTTACTACACCCCTAGCCAATACACCATTTGAATATCTCCGACAGAAGTTGGGTGTCATCCTGTCTCACACCTAAGAGAGTCCATCCTGTTAGGGGGAGGTTGTATTGATTGAATATTTGATACCTCAGAAAAATATTGCAACAGCTCAGGGGGAGAGTGTTTTCTTTGACATTGATGTCAAAGGGGGAGAAAAGAACAAGTCTGGGTGCCTTTGTTGCCATCAATGCCAAAGGGGGGGATTGTTGGCATGTTTTACAGGCAGCGTATGCTTGTCATTGATGGAAAGTACAACAACGATGATGGCTTCAGTACAGGCATAATGTGCCAGGCGGGCACCAGAAGTATTTTTGGAAGATGCAGCAGAGCAAGCTCGTGAAGACCAGAAGAGATAGTGCATAGGTGCATGCAGAGTGCAGAGTATGCGTGTTTGTCGTTGATGGAAGATATCATGACCAGCAGCACAACAATGATCGCATGGAAAGATCAGAAGCTAAATTCCATTTTGGGTATCAAAAACAAAGACTCCATTTCGGAGTTCCAGATACCAGGAGTTGGAGGAGTCAAGAGTCGAGACTCTTCATCACAGGAGTCCCAAAGTGCCGAAATGTGAAACACCGAAAATACCGAAATAGGCACATCAACCGGAGTTTCGGATACCGGGAGTTGGATTCAAGATTCGAGACTCTTCATCACAGGAGTCCCGAAGTGCCGAAATGAGAAAAGCTGAAAATCCTAAAACAAGCACATCAACCAGAGTTTTGGATACCGAGAGTTGGAGGAGTCAAGAGTCGAGACTCTTCATCACAGGAGTCCCAAAGTGCCGAAATGAGAAACACCAAAAAATCCCGAAACAGGCACATTGACCAGAGTTTCAAATACCGGGAGTTGGAGGATTCAAGAGTCGAGACTCTTCATCATAGGAGTCCCAAAGTCTCGAAATGTGAAACGTCTAAAATCTCGAAACAGGCACATCGAATGGAGTTTCGGATACCAGGAATTGGAGGAGTCAAGAGACGAGACTCTTCATCACAGGAGTCCCGAAGTGCCGAAATGAAAAATTGTGAAAGCGTTGTATGGATAAGCGCTTGGTCACTATCAGTGGTCACATCGTCAAAGAGTTGTAGAGAAGAGCTCGAAGAGACAAGCTCCATTTCGGAGGTTGGTACATGGATAGTCGAGACAACTCATCACAGAATCCACGAAACACGAAATGTGAAATACGTGTTCAAAATTGGCCCCTGGTCATAACCTTTGGTCACATAGATGAAGGCTCAAGGGAGGAGGTAGCACGACGCTAATCTCCATTTCGAAGATCGCGACTTGGAGAGATGAGATGCCTCACCACAGGAATGCCAAAATGTCGAAATGTCGAATTGTGAAATGGTGAAATAAGCACGAGACCCTTCATTTATGATCCAACGGTGCAGGTTATTCGGGATTATGATCGAAGGGCTACTGTTTCTCTTATTAGTTAATAGATCAGTGGTGATTCAGCTGCTGATGCAGTTTTTGGAGGTTCGCAATGTAAGTGCTAGAAACGACTGATTGTTTCTGCCAGAGGACTGGAAGATACTTCAGGGTGATCGCCCGAGAAGATGAAGAGTCTCAAGGAATCTACCAGTGGAATGAAGATTGTTCATAGAGGTGATTGATAGATGGAAGAGCGTTGAAGCGTGTAACTGCAACAGAGAGGATGAGCTCAACTGTGACAGAGAATACAAAGATTCTTGAATATTGGAGAGGCTAAGGAATCTCAGCATAAAACCCAGTGATGATGGACACATGGGTTTAATAGTTAGAGAAGTTGAAGAGTTGCAATGATGATCAGGAAGAGCACTCAACATGAAAAGCATGCAGAAGCATTGCGCATAGGGGATGCACAAGGTGCACAAAGACTATAATAATGCATAACAAAGAAGAGATGGGTGCCGCTGTAGAGAGGAATCACACATGGGGAAATAGAATTCTGTGGGAAGGAGCTAAAATACACAGAAGAGGTGTATTTCAGAGAATCAAAAGAAGACGCAGAGCATAAAGTGTAGTAGAAGAAAAGAATAGAGATGCATAGATGAGACAGTAAAAGAAGGCTGAGGTGCACTTGTAAAGAAGAGAAGAAGATCAGAAAGCGCAAGAAGATGCAGGCAGAGAGACACTGAAATAAGAGAGCAGAGCAACGTAGCAGAATAGTGATGATATTGGTAAGCCATTGATGAACATTATATCACTGTAATAAGTTTCAGTAGCAAAGATTTATATTTTAGGGTGGTAGAGAGGTGCTAGGGAGGACTGTTGTCCTCAGAGGTTCAAGTGGGTGCTTGAACATAGGGAATTGTAGCTTCCATCTGGTTGCAGCCAGAGAAACCAGGGTGGCGGGGTGGTGTAACGGAGAAATGTTGTTCTCTGTTATATAGGTTGGTGCTTGTGTGACTGGAAGTTGCTGCTTCCATCTAGTTGGTACTGGAACACTTAGGGAGTTGTTACTTACTTCTAGTGGGTGCTAGAGAAACCAGGGAGTTGGTTCTTCCTTCTAGTGGGTGCTAGAGAAACGAAGGAGTTGGTGCTTCCTTCTCATAGGTGCTAGAGAAAACAGAGAGTTGGTGCTCTCGGCAAGTTGCAGCTTTCAAAACAAAGGTTGTATCCTCATTATGAGTTGGTTCTCATAAGTATGATAATGTACAGAATGTAAATATTACTTATCATATAAATAAGAAGAGGTGTTTGCCCTTTATGGGTTTCCTCAGGAAATATCTGTCTCTGTATATTTCATATGTGTGAATGATGTTGAATGTTCTATTGCTTACTTCCCTACATTATTGTGATTGTCATTTAGTTCTCTACAAAGAGTTTAAAATAAGCATAATTGTTTAAGCTCGGTAACAACTAATTCACCCCCCCCCCACCTCCTCTCAGTTGTGCAACACTTTGTTCACCTGTTCTTCCTGTTTTTTATCCATACTTTCTTATATCTGATATCAGTATTCTCTTTCATGGAAGTATCAAACATGCTTCTACAATCACTGGCTATGTGTCCATAGTTATGACATTTGTAACACTCAATGTTACGCGTGACCACATAGGCACGGTCTTCTTGAACATTTCTTTTATAATCCCTACAATCTGCAACCTTATGTCCAAAGTTAGTACAATAAAAACAATGGCCATAAAATAAATTTGCATACCTGGGAGTGAATGATCTTCTTTGTGGCGTAGTCCTTTTGAATTTTTTCTTTGACTGATCATGATCATGATTGAAGCTTATTTGTGGCTTCAACATGGATGGTATTCTTGAAGATGTATCTTCAATAGTTTTCTTAGATTATGGTTGACCATGATTCCTTCCTTTGAGTACTTCTGCATAACTCTTTCTATTTTTTCATTCTTCTTTTCTAGCAACGTAGAATGCTTCGCTTCATTCTCTACAACTAATGTGGATGTTTTTGTCTCTTCAATTTTCTTGTTGAGATTGACGATTTTGACTCTTAGTGTGACAATTTCTTCTTCAAGATTCTCAACCTCTTCTTCTTACTTCATTATCTGAGACTTCATTACCTCTTATGTTCTCTTTGCTTCTTCAATTTGGATTTTCAATGAAATTATTTCTTCTTCCAGTCTTCTCTCTTCTTGACCAAACTCTTCCTCAAGTTGGTTTAAGTCATTGGTTCTTTCCTTGAGATGATCCATCAATATCTTTTCTCTCTTTTCTGCGTCTTCCTTTTGTGCTGCTATGTTGGCTTCTAAACATTTCTTTTGATATTCTAGAGTTTCTTCGATTCTTCTGGCCTCTTCTAGTTGAGCTATTAAATTCTTGATGACCTTCTAATCCTTTTTGGAACCTTGAACACTTTGCTTTTGCTTCATCGATTCTTTCTTGGATGACTTGTTTTCTTCTCTTTCTTTCCTTAGATATTTAATTGCACTGATCAAATTCTATTTGTAATCAACTTCTGCTTCATCATACTCTTCCTCTTCTGAATCTGTCTGACATGATGAGCATATTTCTTCTTGTTCTGTATCTTCATCTTCTTTGGAATTTTCTGAATCTGCGATGGGTGAAGAATATATGCCATGTAACTTATCCCAAATTTCTTTGGCTGATGAACATTTACCAGCCTTTTCTCTTACCGGTTTAGGTAATCCTTCCCAGATTAAATCCATTTCTATTTTTTTATTATTCTTCAATTCATTCTTGGTTGCAGTCTTTTCCCTTTTTGAACTATCGTATCCTGTAACAATTGATAGCCAAATATAATGTCCATGTGCCTGTAAAAATACTTTCGTCCTTCTGCTCCACATCTCATACTTAAAACCATTATGACCATTAAACATTGGTACTCCATTCTCATAATAATCCATGATCTCCAATACATGTTTCCTGAAGGAACCTTTCTCTGATACCAATTGTTGGATTACTGAGAGGGGGGGTGAATCAGTAATAAAGAATTTTAATCATTTTTAACCATATAATCCAAGTGTTATATCAATGTAGCATTATCATCCAATAACTACAAAGTAAATAAGCAATGAACAAATGAACAATCATACACATACATAGTACACCAGTGTTTTACGTGGAAACCCAAATCGGGAGAAAACGACGAAATGTTTTTTCTTATATGTCTTGAAGAATTACATTCATTGGAAGGACCAACTTCCTTTTTTTTTTAGCTACAACTGGAAGGAGGCTCCAACCCCCTAGTTTCTCGGGATACAACCTAAGGGAAAATCCAACTCCCCAATTCTCTGGCTACAACCCCCTATGTTCTCCAGCTACAACCAGAAGGTGGCTACAACCACCTGTTTTTGCCCCATCCTGCCACCCTGAAGTAGAAGTAGAATGTTGGAAATACTGTCAACCTATCACTGTGAGATGTAGCACTATAAACCTGTACAAAAAAATATGAACAATGCATCAACCATCCATCAACCTGTACCTCAACCTGTAATCAATCTGTACCATAAACAAGTGCATCAACCATGCACCAACCTGTACCAAACAACCTGTAATCAAATTGTAACATAAACAAGTGCATCCAACCATGTACCAAGTATGTACCAATCATGTGTCAACTAATCATCAACTATGACTCATCAATATGTACCAACGTCATCAACTATACACCTCATGTATGTGCCAACTCATCAACTACTTGTCTCAACCATGTACTCAACATGTATCTCAATCAAAAGCCCTCATCTATTTCATCATACAAATATGATTTGTAGCTTTTTAATAGACCTGGTGTATATGATCACATTCCTACAAACCTTCCTTAACTTTAACAACAAGAGACTAGCATTTTCATCAAACTTTTCTTTAGTCTCACATGCCTAGTTTTGGATTAGTCAACAACCCTAACTTGAAGTAATCATAACTTTGAACCTGTAATGTATAAAGATATGAAACTGATATGCAATGTTCTTCAGTGTGTTGTATGCAATTCCTCCATGTTTCACTACTTGGAACCTCTCATAAAAGGAGTTATAGCAAAAATGGCATACCTTGCTGAATTCTAGCTTATTCTAGAGAGCGATCTTGTAGAGAATGCCCCACACACAATATTTGTTGAATCTATCTGAAACTATTACACATCATACTAAAGATGGTACTATAACCAAAACATTTGGTTTCACTGAATTTGGATCTGTTATGAAGACATTATGATGTTTTTACCCGAAACACCTATTTTTGACTAGTTTCAGGACTAGCCACAAACCCTAGTTTCCACGGAGTGTAACTCCAAACATAAAAATACCCACAAGCTGAATTTGTTACCACAGATAATTGGATATGTTTCCTCAATGGAATAGACATGTCAAGGTCTTAATCATTATATAAAAAACGTTATGGAGAAAATAGTGAGATGACCTGAAAAAAAACATACCTTAGAAAGCACCATCAAAAGAATTTATCCTTCCTTGCATTTCGGCCTTCTTTTCTTCACCTTCACTTAGAATTATGGTTTAGATATCATTGGTTACCTCAGAAACCTATATATATTCAATATGCTCAAGTGTGATTAAAATGAGAGAGACTTGCCTCTTATTTATACTCTCCAAGTAGCTTCCTTAAAAACATCTTCTAGGTCACTTGGCCTGACTTTCCTTATTTTAGGGTTAACCCACTTCTAATTTCTCCATTAAATTTATTACTAAAATAATTTATTTTGTATTCACTTTGAATTATAATACACTCATTACTTCACTTTATTATTTACCTTTTAAAATCTCTTAAACCACTTTGACTACTTTGACCTTTTGGGGCTTCTAGATGACATATGAGGGTCCTCCAACTT
>ML791728.1:59648-69758 GCA_009831015.1 Picea engelmannii | reverse complement strand
TGAGGAGTTATGTGACGTTCCACATATCACCGGAAATGGAATGAAAATAACTATCCATATAGGATAGTTTAACTAACAAATTCATTTTCCTTCATCTCCTTATTCCACAATTAAGTATGGGTTCTCTTACTCCGCAAAGCGTTTTCCCGTGAGAGCTTTCACCATAAGTGGACCACTTTTGAGTTCATCCATATTTACTTCTTATCAACCATGACAAGACAATAATGAGTCATATTTACATCAAACAATCTTGGGTCCATTACCCAAACCTTTGTGCTTCAGGGCTTTCTTCAAGGGTTGACATCAATGACAACCAACCTTAATCAACATAATATGAGCATTTTCTAATTAGTCAGATATATTTATTCACAATAATCAATAGACTTCTAAGTTTTTGTCATTAGAACAAAAATATAATCACCAACAAAAGTAATAGATGGATTTGTCAATGAAGCATAGAGTATGAAAGGTTCCCTTTCATATTTGTCTCCTACATTGTGAACCCAATCCCTTCATCTCCTTACACCTACTTGAGAAATATCTAAAGTATCTCACCACAGTTTTTGTGAAATCCAACACTAAAACTGCCATTTTTTGCAAATTTAGGTGATATCCAAAAAAGGAATATAGTTGTTTATTGTAGAAAAATAGCTCGATGCGCTGAATTTAAAATTTAATCTTATTAGAATCTGGTAGGGCACCAACTTTTAACACATGTGGTAGGGGATGAACACATCCTTTAATTCTATTAACTGGAATAGGATGCTAATTTGTTTAGTCTCTTATGATGATATGTTCAAACTGGATTACAACCTTTAGCTATGAGGACAATGGAAGCTTTCACGGTGCCTCATAGGTCATTGGACACACCTGTTCTTGAACCAGCTAACAAGAAGGGATCTATAAAAAATAATGGACTAGTCGTTGCGCATAAGCCATCTAATGTTAAATCTAACCAAAATAAGAAAATCAAAGAAGCTCCATTGGCATCACTAGAATGTGGTGCTAGAAATCTTTCCATTTCCAAAAGACCCCCAAAACCAGCTGAATCACTGCCTATTGAAGACAGGCCTGCAAGTTATAAATTGTTTGGGTAGTAGCTATTTTCCTCTTAAGATACTTGTACCTCACCTGAAATGGTAAGACTACATGCCAACATATTTATCTATTTATTTAACACAACTTTTATTTATGTTGACTGAAATGTGATGCTAATTGTTTTATTCTCTTGTGATGATATGTCCAGATTGGACTACATCCTTCAACTACGAGGATGATTCCACCTTTGACGATGTCTCAAGTTTTATTGGTCACACCTATCATTAACCCAACCATCAAGAAGAGGCAAAATAATGGGCTAGTCAGTGCCCAGAAGCCATCTAAAGTTAAAGACAACCAAAGGAAGAAAACCAAAGACAACCCACAAAAGCCCATCTCACTTATAGAGGAAAGGGGTGTGGGAAGTTTTTGGGATCTAAGTGTCCAGAAGAACTCCCAGAGAAGGACTAGAAAGCAAACTCATTACCATGTTATCTGAGATGGAAACAACTTCAGTTATGATGAATTGAAGACTCTGATCAAAAATATGTACTATACATTTGCAAGATGCACAAAGCTAGTATCTTTGGCTCAGCCAGTTTATTATGCAGATATTGTAGCACATCCAGGGAAAATTTACCTTCAAATATTAGCATTTTCAGCCTCTGAGACTGCATCCACTTCTTTCTCATCATTGTCCTCGTCTCATCTGAATTTTCCTAAACTTCATGATGGAGTCAAGAACGCCATGTTCTTTTGTTGATTAAGGTTTTGGTATTTCACTTAAAATGATTTATTGAAAATGGGTCTCTACATGCCAAGGATGGCTCAACAATGGCTATTTTGATTGGTATTTTCTAAAACTAGATGGGAAATATCCTCTTGTTGTTGGAGCAGAAAATGCAATGTGTTATCCTCATTCACCAAACTCATCGAATTTTTTTGTTTTGAGAGTTGAAAGGATGTTCCAGTAACATTCTCAATATAGGTTGGGCATGATGTTGCATTTCATATTACTCAGGATCCTTTTGATGGGGTGCCTACAAACCCTATGGAGATAACATGGATAGCAGAGCAGAAAGACACTTGACCAAGTCTTCTATCAGTCATATTATAAAAAGAAGGTGGATTCGTATCTGGAATCTGGTCTTGAGAAAGAGTTTCCTATTTTGGTTGTTTCAAGCCTACAATAGGTTATACTTCCTTGACGGGAAGATCAATTAATAAAATTCAAGGAAGAGCAACTTTACAAGGGATTCTATGTTACTTTTATGTCTTCTACAGGAAGTAAATGGGGTATTGTTATGTCCCGAAATGCAGGGTTTAAAAATTAGGTTGGGAAGACATTAAGTGCACTAGATGAAGATTCAGGATGCCCATGTGAATTCTAATACATTCCATTTGTTAGTTCATGTGGGACTGAAAGAAGACAAAGATGAAACTTGTGGACATACAGAGATGGGAGTTTTCTTAACAGAAGTTTAGGAAGGTTTCCCAACAGTTATGAAGTCAGATCCTAAGAACAAGAGAAGAAGCACATTCCATTTTGCAAAACATGTTGAGTGTATTGTATAAATAGCATCCACTAATGAATGCTATGAGGTCGCAGCTCAATTTGCTGAAGATTGGGTTTGGGTATCCTCTGAAATATGGGTGAAGAAGAAGCAAAGATGATAGTATCCTCTACAACGGGTTTTATGAGGGCATTCAAGCATGGCATATTCATCATGCTAGCAATAAACTTTATCCTCTTCTGCAAATTCTTTTTGCAGTGATGGAAGTTTAGGCAGTTTAAAGTCAAAAGCAAGGATTTTATTGCAAATTGAATATTTTATGGCAGCCTTCTCGAGTTTAGAGACAAGTGGTAGAGGATAAAACCAGATTCGAAGTATTCTTTTCCATAAGTTAAAGATCATTGCAACTTTCAAGTGACAGTATCAGCAGTTGATGGGAATTTATGGCATTCAGTTTTTAGCAACTAGATCCCAAATTTCCAGGCATGAAATCAGTAGGCAGTTCCAGATTTCAAGGAGTGGCCATCAGTGATCGAGTATGAATAACAAATGGATTACATGTGGCATTTATTTCCAACTAATTTTATCATTTGAGAATGCTTTTTAGCCTGTTCCATATTTATTGATTTTATTTTTAGTATGTAGAATAAAATGTGTTTCCTAGAACTTAGAGATAGTTATCGACTTGTTGTTATATATATGTTAAATTGTAATAGGAAACAAGAGCAGTCTCTCTAAACTGTAGTTTTGAGAAATAGAGAGGACAGACCTGAGAGGTCCTTTGTAAAATTTTCATGAAATATCAATGAAGCAGCAGGGTGATTGAAATATCTTTCTAAAAGACTTGTACTACTTTCTATGCAAATATTTGGACAGTCCAATTTAGTCCTTGGTTAGTATGTAAATTTTCTACAGTTAGTTCACAGTCTTGTTCATTCATGAATGCATTGTAATTTCTATATCGTATATGGAAAATACTTTTTATGCTAAGAAGACTCCCTTAAGTGTTTTATGAGAGTTTTTACCATTACTGTATTCATTTTGTGTTTAATCAATTTGGAAAGGGATTTTCTGAGTTGGGTTAGTTATTCAGTTGAAAGTTTCATCCCAAGGTCCATCTTGTCTAAAGGATGAAACAATCAACCCTTCTCTATATCTTCCATTCACAACCTCATATTTGAAACAATTAAAAAATTGCTAGCCAATGATTCTATTGTCTCCATTTTCTACCCATAGACTGTTAGTTTGGGGTTATAGTTTTGTATGGACTCCATGCCCAATGGCTTCACTGCCATCTTGATCAAATTTACCACTCTCTTGGTTTCTTAAAACCCAAGTAACCCAAATCAAATCCTATCATTTTAAGATGTGCTAGGCTTGCCCTTGAAGCAGTCCAAGAGCAACTTCTAGCGCTAACACAATGGACACCTCAGTTCTATCTATAAACCAAACAAATTTAAGGATATTAGTGGGAATGGTTGACAATACTTACAATAAAGCACCTGTTGTTTGAGCTTGGTTCAACAATTCATCCGATACTACATCTACATTAGGCTTTATTTTATAGTAGTTTGCATGGTACTTCAACATTTTCTAACTTGTAGCACTCTACCAGGGAGAAGTTAGCTTGCTTTCCAATTCAGTTCCCCTAAGCTTTCCACATAAATAATTTAAATGACCATTCCCTGTGAATGCATCCTTCATGTCTCCTTCCTATACTATTCTTTCCAAAAACCCAGTAAAGGACAACTAATGTTCTCTTGTTTGATGTTGACGATGCTGGAACTGCCAAAATTATTTAATCATGGAAGAGGAATGTCAAATCAAATTTTTTCTGAATCAAAAAAACTTATTGTCTTTCCTTCATTCACCCCGCGGTGTCTACAAAATAGAGATGAAGTACCAATTACACCAAACAAGAAAATAGATATGACACTTGTCTCAAAGCTTCTCTCCTCAAAACAATGTCCATTAAAATCTGAATGAAATGTATCTAGCAACAAACATCAATTATAATTGTAAAGGATATATAGGGGTTACCCAATATTACCATGGAAGCTTTACCTAGGATTTTCTTGACAAGGGATCTTCGAACCAGTAACTACCTTTGGTGTTCTATTTGTAATTTTGTATAGGCCTATAAAATATTTACTCACTAGGTCGGGGTTCTTCTATTCTTTTGAGATTACAAGGATTACCATTTGTGTTTGTAAAACACTAATAGACCCATTTTCCTCCACTTGATAGGTCATTGATCATTAGGACATTCTCTTCCTATTCGAATGCTATTGATTCCAACCATCGACTAGCAATGGATCCCAATCACCTCCCCTCACAATAAGTCATTTTTCCTCTTGACAATACCAATGGTAGTCTACCATGCATTCAAACTTCAAAGGAAGCCTTTAAAATTTAAATTGGCCATTAGAAGCACCAAATATCAATCAGGTTGCAACACAGTTGATTAAATTTCATGGAAGCTATCAAAAAAAGAATAGAAATGACCATTTAAATGTGGTTTATCATTTTTCCATGCTAATCTAACTCTGTCATAGACCTATAGGAAATATTGTGCAGAGTAGCTTTTAGAGTAGTTGGATTCTCCAAAATAGCAGTAAAGGGCTCTAATAATTCCAGAAGTTCGTAAATTGTAGGTGGATAAATGAAGGAATTAATATCATTCACAAAAAAAAATTCTTACTCCATTTGATCAAGATGATTGGCTTAGGGAATCAACTAGGTGTTCTCATTATAGGAAGATAGCATACTCAATTTTCACATCTAATCAATGATATCAGTAAACCTTCTTATTTATACATCAGATGCTTTCAACTGCTCTTGTAAAAACATTAATGTTTTCTTCTTAAGGATACTTTTGGCATCAATGGACACCTCAGTTCTATATATAATCTCAACAACTTTAAGGACATTAGTTGGAATGGTTGGATACTTCCAAACGAGCACCTGATATTTGACCTTGGTTCAAGACTTAATCCCATACTTCACCTACATTAGCCTTTATTTTATAGTAGTTTTGATGGTACTTTAATATTTATTAACTCGTAGCACTCTGTCAGGGAGAAGTCATCTTGATTTCCAACTCAATTCCCCTAAGCTTTCCACATAAATCATTTAAATGATCATGCCTTGTGAATGCAGCCTTCACATCTCTTGCATGTTGTAACTGCCAAAAATATTTACTCATGGAAGAGGAATGTCAAATGAATATTGTTTCTGAGAGAACCGAGGTGTACATTATGATTCATCAAATTTATTTTTCTAATTCAGAACTGAGGTGTCTAGTAATGTGTTCTTCCTAAGGATACTTTTGGCTAATCTAACTATGTACATGAAAAAACACATTATTACACATAATACACCATACCACCATGGATTCTTGGCTTGCTTACTGGTTATACAAAACATCCTCAAATCCCAAGTAGTTTCCCCCTCCATCACTTAAAAATGAATTGTAATTTGCAAGTTGGATATAATTTTCCAAAGAAACAAAATAAATAGTGAAAGAACAATAACAAGCATACCTATTAGAACAAACACGCCATGTGTTTGAGAAATCTATCAATTGGACCAAAGAATTTTGTACATAACAACCCTTTGAGTTGAAATCGGCCAAAAACTTATCGCTTTCTGAGTTGAAACAGGGAAAAAAATGCTCCCTTCCAGTTGAACACTGAATAGAATGACCACCATGGAATGAAATGGGGTTCAAACCAAAGGTTAAATAAAATTCAAAAATAATTTAAACCCACAAAAAATTGATCATTTATCTCCAAAATCTGAAATTTGAGGTTTTCCATTTCCGCATTCGTGCCAATTTATGTCATCAATGAACGAGGAACCAGATTTGGACATAAATTTAGAGAGATCCAGTCGAAACCATGAAATTTGGATGGAGTTTTGGAGATATCCATTAAAACACATGGATTTTTTAAGAGAACTAGGGCCATCAATACACGTTCAGCTGAATTCAAAAAATAAATGCCACGTTCGACTGAATTCGAAAAATAAATGCATGATAAATTGAAAACATGACTAAAGGGTTTCCACTGCAAATCCATTCGCGCCCGTTTTTGCTAATTATGGCCGATAATATAAAGGTGAACAGTGGAGGATGAATAGAGCGAATTTTTGTGAACAATGGCAGATGAAGAGCGCAAATTTGTGAACAGTGGTGGATGAAGGAGCTCTCGTCATTGGTTGTCACTTCCCTGCATCTCTGGATTTGTCTATGCACCTACAACCTGTACTAACATAACACGTCAAGAAACTAATGCCATTTAATTCCATTCATCCTCTTATTGTTCCAAAGGGAGGCTAGGTGCCTCCTCAAATACTTTCTGTCTTAAGATCTGTAACGCTTGATCCACTATAGGATATTGGCTTTCAAATAAAAAGGTAGTTACAAATTTCTAGGTCATACCTTCCCAATCTACAGTGATGAGGCACAGTTCTGCTTAAAGATACCAGTTGATAGGGGTTGTGTGAAGTGTGTTGATGAATTTGTGCACCCACTTCTCTTGAGGAATGATGCTTCAAGATTCCTCACAACTTCGCACATGGTCCTACGGACAACTTCTACCTATGTACCTAACTTCGAAGCCTTCTACTTTTTCTGAAAACTGCATTTTCATCAAAGTGTGACATTGTACCAAGTCTGTAATATTGTTTCTGTGTGTCCCCCACCATCTTGCCATGGTTGTTTTCAAGGCCTCATCCATTGCCAACAATATTTTTTGTGTTGGTACAATTTCTTCAAATTCTAACAAGAATGCTTCTAAATGATTCAGACCATCAAAGGTGGGCAAGTTACTTATTGTTGTGCCAATCCAACAAACTTCTCGGGTTAATCTAGCACATCTCCTTGTAGATACTTCATACATTTTGTTCTGCCATTTCTCCAGTGCTTCTTCTAAGTCTGATGAACACGCATTGTCACTTCACCAGCTTAGGTTCCCATCTGTCGTAGGATTAATGTAATCTTGTTGTCTGGCTGTTAATTTGTATATGTTTTCTAGTTTGTATGCACGGTCTTCTTCTCTGATGGGTTTTGTGTATCTTTGACCTTCATTGGGATCCAACTGTGCAATGACCCTAAGGCCATCTCCTTCAAACGTCATTCTTCTTTTCTTTAAATCAACCACAGTGGAATTATTGAAATCCCAATCAATTCCTAACAACATAGGGTAAGGACAACTATCATCAACTATCTCAATCACCTCAAAGTCTACAAACGTCCTTACTCCATCGATGTCCACTGGGACATGTTCCAATATTCCAAATGAGATTATGGATTGCTAATTGGTCGTCCTAAGCCTGATAGGGGAATAGATCAACTTAGGTTTTCCCATCAATGCCCAGGTCTGCTTCATCATGACATTGACCTCCAACCCTAAGTCGAGGACTACATAGTCTATATCATACTCTCCAATTTGAGAATTATGGTGTAGTTCCTTATTTTGACTTCTCTTTTTAGAGACTTGGTGTACTGCTCGATTCAGCAAGGGATCTATATTTCCTACCTCGTACTGTCTGATTAAATTTTGTATCTCTTGTACAACGCTTTCATCCGGAATCAACTTAATACAAGTATATAAGAATTCTGTGAGATTTATTACCTCTTTTCCTTCTCCTGGTAGAGAAGACTGGTCGAATTCCAGAGGCATTCCACATTCTCTTACTTCTGGTCATTTCTTCAAACCTTGGTCTCTCCCGAATTCTTTTCTTTCCTCCTCAAATATTTGTTTTCTTTCTTTTCATCAAAAACTTGTGTCTTCTTTGTATCTTTCCTGACTCTTGATTCTTCTATAGTCTTTCCTTGGGTCACTCTATCTTCTCCTGTAATAGTGCCTCCTCTAGTGATAACAATGACTATAGGGTCCTCTCCTTGAGGTTCAACGTATATCAATTTCACTTGCGAGTTCTTCTGAGGTCCTCATCTCTCCTGAAGTTTGGCTAGCACCATAAGACAATCTTTGATAACATGTTCGAATGAGCTGTAGTAGTTGCAAGTGGTATAAGGGTTCTGACAGACCCTTGCTAAGTGTCCTATATAGGCATAGTTGTAACAGATGATATGTCCTCGACCTTGACCCATACCTCCTCCTCGTCCTCTTCCTCTGAATCCACTGTGAGGGTTGACGTTTCCTCTTCCTAGAGAATTATACTGTGCAGTTTTTCCTTATTGTTGTACTTCGCCTTGAATTTTTTATATATCCCTCGACCTTTCATGTATGAGGTCATAAGCCCTATAATCACTATCATCATGTCCCACCGACTTACAAAACGTGTCATACATATTTTTGGGTGTCTGGACATATTTTTGCATGCAGTACCATTCACGAGGGTGATGTCTATTTCTACATACCTCACACCAGGGTAGGTTAACATGCTTCAAAGGGATCGGAGCTCCAAAATCCAAGTATTCATGAAATAAGGGACAGTGTTCCTTGTCATGGCCTTCTGATTTTCATCTGATACACCATATGTCTTATCTTTTATCTTTTCCCTTGTCTTTCTTCGTATCTTCGACCTGTAGAGATAATCTAGTCAACTGACTCAAGATTTGACTCATACCTGAGATGGATTCTCCCATAGGGGATGATTCTAACTTCATGGCAATCTCCAATGCCTCCGCATGCAAAGAAATATTCTATTGCATCAGAGGAAATCTGATGTGCAGTAAGAGGGAAACAATGAACCATTCCTTGTTCTTCTCATCTGGGATATGAAAACTCAAATGGCCTGTCAAGGTCTTAAATCTCTGATCAAAATCCCACACAGGTTCATCTATTCTCTTCTTAATTTATTTTATCTCTGTAATGCACTGTGATTATGACTTAGGTTTCTTGAATTCAACAATTAGCACAGTCTTAATGACATTCAACAGTTTCGGTGCAGCTCCTTGGACAAATTTCATGTACCACCTCAGTGCGCGATCTCTTAGGGTAGTACTGAGCTGATCTTGTTTAACAGCTTCGTCGATGATATTATTAATACTCCATACAACTTCACATAAAAAATAGTGTTGATTAGGATCTTCAGATCCATCTCCTATGAAAGTGGGTAACCTCATCTCATATGCCATAGGTCTTCCTAGGTTTCCTGACTAAATATGTGGTGGACTACTAGTGACAGTGCTATGAGTGCTCTGGTGACTCTGATTACTCTGGTTTCTTAATGTTGCTGAAACAACTGGAGGAATAATAATACTTACTTCAATGGTCGGCGCGATTCCTGAAGTTTTTGGCTCTTCCCGGCGAGGTTCTTCAACTTTCCCTTCCTCTGCCCTAGCGGATTCTGAATGCTCTTCATCTGTCAGATCTGCCTCTTCTCCACTGTAGAAACCCTCGTCCCTGTAGTTCTACTTAAACAGGTTCACAAGAGGGACTTCTCTGAATGCTCTCCCACTGTGCGTATGTCCAGCTTCTGTGTCACTGTCACTATCCAAGTTATTGAACATTAGCCTCTTCCAATTTGAGCAACTACTATATCTTCAAGATGTTCTTCTCATGCAATAGCATCTTGATCCTCAACTTCA
>ML791728.1:35250-45994 GCA_009831015.1 Picea engelmannii | reverse complement strand
CAACATACCCCCCAACTTAACTTGTTGCATGTCCTCATGCAACCATGCATGGATCTTCTCAAGAAATTTTGGCATCTGAATGTTGGCTTTGAGTGATGATAATAAATGTTTCCCAGGATGGGATTTACATGAGTAACAACTGAAATTTTCTTATGGTTGGTCCTTGTGTGACAACCATGAATATAAAGAATGTTGGTTCTTGTGTTAACAACATTCATTTCGTTACTTGTTCTCTTACTGTTATGATAATAATTTACCCATAATTTTAGTTTCCAGTAACAGTTGATATTCTCTTATGGTTGGTTCTTGTGTGACAACCATGAATATAAAGAATGTTGGTTCTTATGTTAACAACATTCATTTTGTTATTTGTTCTCTTGTTGTTATGATAATAATTTGCCCACATTTTTACTGGAAAATGTATACTATCAATGTGCATAAGGAAAACATCACTGAGTATAAGAAAGCCCCTTTGTTTTGTATATTTTTGAATCATGCCAATATGTATATCAGTGCTTATGAAGTAAAGTGAAACATAGTATCGTTGGAAAATAAATGTTGGAAAAGAAATGTTCATAAATGGTAAATGAGACGAAAAAATGGAATGATGGTAGTGGAAAAGTGGAGTGATGATAGTGAATAATGTCTCCTACCCCCCAACTGAACTTGTTGCACGTCCTCATGCAACGTGGCATAAGCCGTAGAAGTGAAAGAGGAAAGGGAACTGAATGAGGGAGTTTTCCAAATTATTCATTGCTAGCATTTGAGGAATTACATGATTAAAGTTTAGAAAATAACATACCTCCATTCACCCAAAATGTTGTTGAACTATGCAATAGGAATATGACTAATGGGACTGCTAGAGCATGGAAGATGTCACTACTACAAGATCATATGAAAAGTGATGATTGTTGTCGCTACGAATGCCATCGTCGGGATCAGAGAATGTGAAGTGGAGGGATCTGAACTGATGCTGAATGAATCATGGAAAAGAGAAAGTGTGAAAGTGGAACTGTGGTAGTCTCATATGGTTGAAGTCATGCTACTGTAACTGCAGATAGAGTCATGAAAAGTGTATAGTATTCACCCACTGCTAAACCTGATGGTACAATTCTAATAATGCAAATGAATGTGTCAATGTCGAGCATGAAAAGAAGTCATTGGATTACCTACCAATGATGAATGTCGTTAACCAATGCGAGGCAACTCACCATTGATGTCAATGAGTGCCAAGGTACCCGAGTACATCTGGCAAAGTGAAAATGAATGAGTCGAGGTCGAGCCACTTGCAAGATCTGACGATCAAGGGACATTTATGTATTCCCATGATTGTCAACGAGAGAACTTGCCATTAAGGCATGCAAGCCTCCAGGTACTCAAAAATGGACTCTAGTCTATATCCCAGATAAGGTGTCGAGGTTGATGGGGCAAGACTGTTGAAAGGTGGGCCTTAAGGAATCCCACATCAGTCAACACGAGTTTATAAAAAGAGTGGTAGGACTATAGATGTAAAGATCTCAGTAGAAACAAGGGTTATGGCAAGGAAATGTAATCATGGAAAAAGGGAGTTTGTTTTATTCAGAAGGAAAACTGAAAAGGAAAAAAGGTACTAAAAATGATAAAGGAAATGATGTATGCAACTCAGAAAGATAGGCATTTGTGAAGTCATGAAAGTTAAGGCAGTGGAAGATGGCTTCAACACCAGGTGACTAATCAACTTTGAAGGAGAAATGGGGCGGTGTTACAGCATGAAATTGGGAAAAATGTGGAAGTATGGGTATCACAGCATGGTGTATCAGCAAATTGCTTCTGTGTATCAGCAAGTTGTCGCTATGTAACAACAAACGTCATGATGTGTAACAGCTTATGTTTAGTAACAACTCCTTCAAGCTATCTAGCAACATGGTTTTCTTAAAGATTATTGTGGCATGGAACATGAGCGTCCTGTTCCTGCAATCAGTCTTTAGTACTAATCCTGCAATCAAAACTTCGTGAGAGCAGTAAAAAATATAAAATGAAAGAGATAAGTACAGATGCGAGCTAATTGAGATGCAATTATACCTATTGTCTTCACTTATTCACTTCGTCATTGATTTCCACCAAAGTGACTTTAAGAAAAATAAATGAATGTTAAACATGAAAACATGAATTTATTATTGTTTTCAAGAATGTTAAAAAAAAAACTTCCATTTGCAATTTTTATATATTTTTCCAATTTTTATGTTTGTTGTTTGTGTTTTATAATAAAACAAAAACATATATATTTTTTAATTTGTTAACAAACAAAGAAATAAATGTTGTTTGTGTTATTTAACTAGGCATTGTTTTTCAAAGTCAGCGTCCTTGGTACTACAAATAAACTTCACCAGTTGAGTCGACGAGAGATCCTCATAACCTAAGATGGCACGGCTTGTAAAGGACTCCAATTTATCAGTCACTCTATCATCAAAGTGAACACCAAAAGCAAGCAATAGATTAGCTTTATCTACTGCATAATTGGCATAAACAGTCCCGTGCATGACCAAAATCCCCAAGTTTATCTCATGCTAAGATTAAAGTACGGGCCCATTAAAGTACGGGCCACCAGAATGCCTATATTATCTATAACTCTCTGGGTTCCTGGCTAGCATTGATGCACTCAGGGAGAAAACTGCAAGAAAGAAATATGGGTAATGCATTCTATTCAAATTCCTTGAGGTAGCTTCGAAGGATGAATTTAAATCTTTGTTTATTGCGACGAAGTCTGTGCTACATCCAACATTCATATGACCAACAAATGAGCGGATATAAGTTGAGTGTAGATTACAAGAATTGAAACTGCAACCCTTCCATGATTGTACACATCCTGAGATGATTAATATGTTAATATAACGGATTAAATAATTGAATAAATGATCAAGGATAAAGTACATCGATGTAAATACACATGGAATATGGAATCTACTTCCCCGATAGTGAAGTCTCATAAAGAAACTAGTCGCCTTCTTCGATGGTTAGTTTGTAGATGCATTTCTTAAGAAATTATGCATAGATGCAGCCATAGCTTGTAGCATATAACTGTGACTCGAAATTGAATAGAACGTGGTCATTTTCTTTGGTGCCCATCGTTAAAGAGATGGTGTATCAGAGGCATGAGATCTCGGCAAACCAGGGCAGATGTTGTGAATGCCAATCCTATTCCTAACCCCAGTCCCCCTACGAGGAGGCCTCTGAAATCCCTACTTGAATTTGAATGGGAGGGAGGAATCTTGTTTACGCAATAGAGAAATATTAGGCAGCTTGATATTTACAAAGTGATTATATTTTGTAATAATGAGAAATAGGTTGAGAGAATAGTGGATCTGTAATAGTGACAAAATATCAAGCTGCCTAATATTTCTCTATTGCGTAAACAAGATTCATCCCTCCCATTCAAATTTGAATAGGGATTTCAGAGGCCTCCTCGTAGGGGGACTAGGGTTAGGAATAGGATTGGCATTCACAGCATCTTCCCTGGTTTGCCTGGATCTCATGCCTTTGATACACCATCTCTTTGACGATGGGTGCCAAAGACAATGACCTCGTTCTGTTCAATTCCAAGTCACGGTTATATGCTACAAGCTATGGCTTCATCTATGCATAATTTCTTAAGAAATGCATCTACAAACTGAGCATCGGAGATGGCGTCTGTTTTCTTTATGAGACTTCACTGTCGGGGAAGTAGATTTCATATTCCATGTTTATTTACATCGATGTACCTTATCCTTGATCATTGATTCAATTATTTAATCTGTTATATTAACATATTAATCATCTCAGGATGTGTACAATCATGGAAGGGTTGCAGTTTCAATTCTTGCAATCTACACTCAACTTATATCCGCTCATTTGTTGGTCATATGAATGTTGGATGTAGCACAGACTTTGTGACAATCAACAAAGATTTAAATTCATCCTTCGAAGCTACCTCAAGGAATTTGAATAGAATGCATTACCCATATTTCTTTCTTGCAGTTTTCGCCCTGAGTGCATCAATGCTAGCTAGGAACCCAGAGAGTTGTAGATCATACAGGCATTCTGGTGGTGTGTACTTTAATGGGCCCGTACTTCAATCTTAGCATGAGATAAACTTGCGGATTTTGGGCATGCATGGGACTGTTTATGCAAATTATGCAGTAGATAAAGCTAATTTGTTTCTTGCTTTTGGTGTTCACTTTGATGATAGAGTGACTGATAAATTGGTGTCCTTTGCAAGTTGTGCCAGCTTAGGTTCTGAGGATCTCTCGTCGACTCAATAGGTGAAGTTTATTTGCAGTACCAAGGACGTCGACTTTGAAGAACAATGCCTAGTTAAATAACACAAATAACATTTATTTCTTTGTTTGTTAACAAATTAAAATATATATATGTTTTTTTTTTATTATAAAACACAAACAACAAACATAAAAATTGGAAAAATATATAAAAATTGCAAATGGAAGTTTTTTTTAACATTCTTGAAAACAATAATAAATTCATGTTTTCATGTTTAACATTCATTTATTTTTCTTAAAGTCACTTTGGAGGAAATCAATGACGAAGCGAATAAGTGCAGACAACAAGTATAATTGCATCTCAATTAGCTCACATTTGTACTTATCTCTTGCATTTTATATTTTGTACTACTCTCACGAAGTTTTGATTGCAGGATTAGTACTAAAGACTGATTGCAGAAACAGGACGCTCATGTTCCATGCCACAATGATCTTTAAGAAAACCATGTTGCTAGATAGCTTGAAGGAGTTGTTACTAAACAGAAGCTGTTACACATCATGACGTTTGTTGTTACATAGAGACAACTTGTTGATACATAGAAGCAATTTGTTGATACACCATGCTGTGATACCCATACTTCCGCATTTTGCCCAATTTCATGTTGTAACACTGCCCCATTTCTCCTTCAAAGTTGATTAGTCACCTGGTGTTGAAGCCATCTTCCACTACCTTAACTTTCATGACTTCACACATGCCTATCTTTCTGAGTTGCATACATCATTTCCTTTATCGTTTTCAGTACCTTTTTGCCTTTTCAGTTTTCCTTCTGAATAAAACAAACTCCCTTTTTCCATGATTACATTTCCTTGCCATAACCCTTGTTGCTACTGAGATCTTTACATCTATAGTCCTACAACTCTTTTTATAAACTTGTGTTGACTAATGTGGGATTCCTTAAGGCCCACCTTTTAACAATCTTGCCCCATCGACCTCGACACCTTATCTGGGATATAGACTAGAGTCCATTTTTGAGTACCTGAAGGTTTGCATGCCTTAATGGCAAGTTCTCTCGCTGATAATCATGGGAATACATCAATGTCCCTTGATCGTCAGATCTTGCAAGTGGCTTGACCTCAACTCATTCATTTGCACTTCGCTAGATTTACTCGGGTACCTTGGCACTCATTGACATCAATGGTGAGTTGTCTCGCATTGGTTAACGATATTCATCATTGGTCGGTAATCCAATGACTTCTTTTCATGCTCGACATCGACACATTCATTCGCATGATTAGAATTGTACCATCAAGTTTAACAGCGGGTGAAGACTATACACTTTTCATGACTCTATCAGTAGTTACAGTAGCATGACTTCAGCCATGTGAGACTACCACAGTTCCACTTTCACACTTTCTCTTTTCCATGATTCATTCAGCATCAGTTCAGATCCCTCCACTTCACATTCTCTGATCCCACCGAAAGCAGTCACAGCGATAGCAGTCATCACTTTTCATATGATCTTGCAGCAGTGACATCTTCCATGCCCTAGCAGTCGCATCAGTCATATTCCTATTGCATAGTTCATCAACATTTTGGGTGAGTGGAGGTATGTTATTTTCTAAACTTTAATCATGTAATTCCTCAACTTCTAGCAATGAATAATTTGGAAAAATCCCTCATTCAGTTCCCTTTCCTCTTTCACTTCTATGACTTATGCCACGTTGCATGAGGACATGCAACAAGTTCAGTTGGGGGGTAGGGGACATTATTCACTATCATCACTCCACTTTTCCACTACCATCATTCCATTTTTTTGGTCTCATTTACCAGTTATGAACATTTCTTTTCCAACGATACTATGTTGCACTTTACTTCATAAGCACTGACATACATATTGGCATGATTCAAAAATATACAAAACAAAGGGGCTTTCTTATACTCAGTGATGTTTTCCTTATGCACATTGATAGCATACATTTTCCAGTAAAAATATGGGCAAATTATTATCATAACAACAAGAGAACAAATAACGAAATGAATTTTGTTAACACAAGAACCAACATTGTTTATATTCATGGTTGTCACATAAGAACCAACCATAAGAAAATATCATTTGTTACTGGAAACTAAAAATATGGGTAAATTATTATCATAACAGCAAGAGAACAAGTAACGAAATGAATGTTATTAACACAAGAACCAACATTCTTTATATTAATGGTTGTCACACAAGGACCAACCATAAGAAAATGTCAGTTGTTACTCATGTAAATCCCATCCTGGGAAACATTTATTATCATCACTCAAAGCCAACATTCATATGCCAAAATTTCTTGAGAAGATCCATGCATGGTTGCATGAGGACATGCAACAAGTTAAATTGGGGGGTATGTTGGGGCTCAAAAATGTCCTATTCTCATCCACCTTTCCCTTCATCATTCTTCACATTTCATCGCCCCATTAACCTCTCATGATATCATTTCCATAAATATACTTGGGTTTCACCTTATTGTTCTCCACTTTATTCATTTTAGTATTTAAAAGGAATTTGTGATTAAATGTTAGAAAATCAACATGTTTTCATATATATCTCAAATATGTGTGAGCTTTGTAATGTGTAGGAATATGAGAAGGATTAATTCAAAGGACTTCTCGAATAATTCCTCCACCATTTCAATATTTGAGGAGACAATTCAAGCCCATTCCAAGGAGAAGATCATGGAGATTTGATTGGAATATCTTATCTAAGATATATGAGAGATATGTGTGAGGATTTAAAGGGATTATATTTTGTAATAATGGGAAGTAGGTTGAGAGAATAGTGGATCTGTAATAATGATATGGTTATCTTATCTTCAAGGCTCTCATGTATAAAAGAGAGTGTTCTCTCTTCATGAGAATTCAATTAGGATGTAATTAGAATTAGAGTAGTCATTAGGATTCAAAAGAGAAAGGGATTCTTAGCTTTGATTCTTATTCTTTCATTGTTATGCTTTCATGATTGTCATTTGATTGTTGTTATGTAATTCAAGATATCTTTATTGTGTGAGATCACATATGTTATTTGTCATTAACTCTTCACATGTTGTATTGTTTTTCCTTTATGCAATTTCCTGCTTTCCTAGATTAATGTTTCCTGCTTTCCTAGATTAATGTTTCATGCTTTCCTAGATTAGTTCATTTCAGCAATTTAGATTAGATTACTTCTACTTCAGTCCTGCATATATAGTGTGTGTACTTCGTAAGCCTACGAACCTTGGATTGAAAAATTAAATGGTTGGGAAAATACTACAACAGAATTAAACGACAATATTTCCGCCTAACAATGGAGTTAGTAACAAAATTACAACAAGGTAAAATGCAACAGAATATTGAAGAATATAAATTGGGAAATGATGAAATTATTTTGTATAGGAACATAATTTGTGTACCCAATTATCATGAATGGAGTAGTAAAATATTGAAAGAGATGCATAACGTACCTTATGCTGGACACCCAAGATATCGAAAAACAGTTGCAACAGTCAAAAGCCAATATTATTGGCCATGCATGAAGAAGAAAATTGTTGAGTACATTGCTAAATGTATGGAGTGTCAAAACGTCAAGGCTGAGCATAGGCATCCGACTAGGTTGTTGCAGCCATTTCCCATTCCTGAGTGGAAGTGGGAAGTGGTGACAATGGATTTCATCACCAAATTGCCCAGAACGAGAAAGAAACATGTTTCTATCATGGTAGCGGTGGACAAGCTTACTAAAGCTGCCCATTTCATTACAATGAAGATTACTCACAAGACAATCAATGTTGTTGATATTTATATGAGGAAAGTAGCATGCTTGCATTGCATACCCAAGACAATTGTGTTTGACAAAGACCCAAATTTCACCTCAAAGTTATGGAAGGGATTATTCAAAGGGTTTGGAACAAATCCTAACTTCAACACAACTTATCATCCCGAGTCTGATGGGAAAACAGAAATGGTGAACCAAGTGATAGAGGATATGATAAGAATGTACGTGATGGAAAAACCATCTAAATGGGAAGATTATCTACAGTTGGTAGAATTTTCCTACAACAATGGGTACTAGGCATCTTTGAAGATGAGCCCATTTGAGGCACTTTATGGAAGAAAGTGCAACACACCAGTAAGCTGGGACAACCCAACAGATAAAGTAGTAGTTGGGCTAGAATTTCTTAGGGAAATGGAAGACCAAATGTCAAAGATAAAATAGAATTTAAAGGCTACCCAAGACATGTAGAAAATCTATGATGACAAGGGAAGAAATCATAGGGAGTTTAAAGTGGGTGATCATGTATTCTTGAAAGTGAAGGCCAAGAGAAGTTCCTTGAAGTTGGGAAAATGTTCCATGTTGGTAGCTAGATATTGTGGGCCATTTGAAATCCTAAAGAGGATTGGACCAATAGATTATATGATTTCATTTCCTGCATCTATGACCATTCATAATGTATTTCATGTATCATTGTTTAAGAAATATATACCTGATGCTAATCATGCTATTGATTGGAATGTGATTCAGGTGGAGAAAGAAGGCACTTTTCAAGTGCATGTGGTACACATTCTGGACCAAAAAATCAAGCAGCTCCAGAATCGAGCCATAGAGCTTGTAAAGGTCCAATGGACCCGGTACGGTCCTGAGGAATCAACTTGGGAGCATGAAGATGCTATGCAGGTAGAATACCCACATCTTTTTGAAGATTTTGGAAATCTTGTTGATATTATGTAAAGAAGATGCATCAAGGATAGTTCATAAATAAAGGGAGGGGATTGTAATACCCCAAGGTCGAGACCCTGCTGAATTGTGTAGGCTGGTGAGCCGGGTGATTATAAGTTAGGAGGCTTATGTGATGCTAGGCCAGTGAGCCTATTTTTGTATATGTAATTATGAATATCATTAATATAAAATACATCGTTGTGTGTAGACTGACCATGAAGAAAGAGTTATGGGGGACTAAAATCCACTAGGTGGTGGAAGGGGATAAGAGGCTAGGAAAAAAGGGGCTAAGCTTGAGGGCTTAACCCCAAGGAAATATTATAATATATTTTCCTAAAAGACTAAGGTTTTTGGAAATAACTCATGTTATCCTAAGTTCTTGTGGGAAGGGAACGAATTATATGTGGAGCTCATGCAACTTCATGGATACAAGTGTCTGATTTAAGACATGAATTTTTATGTGGGGAAAGCAGTTCGTTGTGTGGGTTCTCTCCCATTCTTTCCATTCTCCCCATGTGCTCACGAACTCATGCACCAATCATTTTCTCCATCGTTGAACCTCCTCCATCGTCGACCTCTGTAACTAGAACATACTACTCACTTGAGCCCGTACCCTTCCTTAACATTTTCTGTTGCTGCCATCGCCTTTACCTGTTTGACTTAGCAGTTGGAAAAAAGAAGCAAGTTTCCAGACATGTGGTTTGGAGAGGCAAGTTGTCAGGCCGATGGATTGAATAAGCAGGTTGTCAAGCCTGTGAGAAACTCTCTCCATGTGAGAGAGATTTCTGTGGAAGTGAAGTCTGACGGAAGGAGCCCAAGAACAACTACAAAGCTCTGAGAATTCTTGTTCGGCTTGTTGTTGAATCCCTGGAAGGGAAGTGGAGCATTCGATGGACTGTTGGAAAGAGAAGGTGTATACTTCTCAGGGTGGGATAGGCATGTGCGAAATGAGAGTCTATGAGATGTCGGCATAAGTTGGCTCATGGGAGAGAATCCTTCCTGTTGTACTGTGTGACTTCCCGTAGTCTCAGCCTAGCCTAGGAATCCCTTTCCCAGGTGGAGTTTAATCTCAGATTGGGGGTGACCCG
The DNA here is from genome assembly GCA_009831015.1 of Picea engelmannii. Classification (NCBI taxonomy): domain Eukaryota; kingdom Viridiplantae; phylum Streptophyta; class Pinopsida; order Pinales; family Pinaceae; genus Picea; species Picea engelmannii. The sequence continues at coordinate 35,941 of ML791728.1, read as the reverse complement.
CTGCTGAGAGTGATGAGTAGCGTGGTCTAAGGATGGGAGGTTCATGGAAGGTCTACACGCAGTTGGTGGTCTTATCATAAAAAGATAAGTGCCATCTCTATGTTAATTTTGATGTTGTGTATCTTGTGCATGTCTTGATATTTATAAGAATTGCATGTGTTTGTTGCATGTATGTTTTACTGTTAATTCCACAAGGATTTGTGTTGTAGCAGGATGTGTATGTCTATTTAAATCTGCATTATAAATGTATGTGAACAATAAGTAATTGTTGTTTTTAATTTATTAAGTCTAATTTTTTCCGCAAATGAAAGCAAGTGGTTCTACGAGGTAGCATGGCCTGACCTGGTTGGTTGGGGCTATTACAAATTCATATCAAAGCTTGAATTTAGTAGCTAGTTGTTGGACACACCTACCACACTTAGAGGGGGGGTGAATGAGTGTGGGTCTCTTTTCCCAAAACCTCCCTCTTGCACAAAAACTCATCAATTAGCATTCAACATTTATTCATTACCCATTGTTGTCATTTATAACCAGTTAGATGTGAGCACATATCAACAACATATATCAGCAATATATCATCAACAAGTCATCACCACAATGAACACAAAGAACACAAGATGTATGTACAATTTTCTTTTTATTACGGATTACAATCCTTGGGGTTTATCAACAACAACTGAATAGAGTACAA
>ML791728.1:0-19998 GCA_009831015.1 Picea engelmannii | reverse complement strand
TGTTGTGAGAGTTTTGTTGATTAATGAAAGGTGGAAAGATAAATGATTGTCAATGGATTGAAAATCCCTTTATGCATATGTGCTAAAATCATCCTTCATTTATTAGTTTTCAATCTTAAATTTAATATGTGTTTAAAATAATTCTTAAAGTAACATGAGTAATATTTCCTCACGGTTCCTCCATGCAACAAGGTTGATATTTACATAAGAAGATGTCTTTTGACATCAACCTATGTTTTCTTTATTTTTTATTTGCATTGGTGTTGTTATTGCATATATATAAATATGGTGGGCATAAAATTGACAAAAGTGGAACTGATATACTAAAAAATGAATGTGGGTGCACCATGTCGTAATGGTGGCATAGTAGTTCAAAATTTATATGTTATTGTAGGGGTAGGTCAATGGAATACATAGTCTCTATAAATTAGGATGAAATTGAGAGATAAAAAGAGACTGGAATTCGTATGAAGGAATCCATTGATTCATTTAAGCTCAATAAGAGAAAATTTAAATTTTGCATTAAGGGGTCCAATTTTGAAAACTTACTGCAAAAGCATGTGGGCATTTTTTTCATGTTTGTAGTGCCAAAGCATGATTATTGGAACTTGTGGAACTCAATTCTACTGCTTGATGCGGTTTTGTGGATTGAGGACCAAATCATCATGTGTCCTTGAATGGCTTTAGGAAGCAAGTTCAACTCACCATAAAAATGAAAATCAAGAATCAGATTGATGAACCATCAATTATATTGTACTCATGACATTATATTACCATGAGGGAATCCCCCTCCCATGAGTCCCATGGCTCAAAGATTGTTTTATTTGATGATTACTAAAACTATGGTTTTTCTTAATACGAGGCACTAGAAGTTTCAATTAAGGGGTCATGTTTTGAAAACTCTACCTCGTGAGTGTGTGGATAGCATGGTCATGTTTTTGTCTCCTAAACATGCTTGTTGGAACTTACAAAACTCAATTATGATTCTCAATCTATTTTTTATGCCCCCTTGAACCAAATCACCATATGTCCTTGGATGGCTCTAGGAAGAGAGTTGGAATCCACCATGAAGTGAAAAGTAAGACTCAGATTAATTAATCATCAATTCCATTAGACTTGTGACATTGGATTACCACTGGGGACACCCCCATCCTACAAGTCCTATGGCCCAAATCTTGTTTTATTTGACAACTCCTAAAACTAGGATTTTGACCCTCGAATCCAAAGTTGTAAGGGTTTTTAACCCCTGCATCATGGTAGTTTGTGAGTTTGTGACTTGTATTTTGCGCATTGGTGTTAACTGCTTGATTTAATTACAATGTGATGCTCATTATTTTGATTACCATGACATTGAAAGTTGAAGAAACTATTATTGTCTATTTCTCTTTAGTTGCACTTTGTATCAATAAGTTTTTTGTTTTTTATTTTCTTTTCAATGCTTGGCCATGATTTCTTCTAGTCAAGTGTAGTGTAATTATAATGACATGCATTATGAAATGAAATTAATGGATGTAGTATAAATTATTGGGTAGTGAAATTATTAGGAGCATCATGGTGTCAAAACGATCCACAAGTTAGTATGAAAGGTATACAATATGGTAACAAATTTGGGCTCAATCCAATTTACATTGATCTTGATGAATATAACATTGCACGTGAGAGTATAAAAAAATATGTTTTTTTTTAGTATTGTATGGGTTGAGTTCCCTCCAAGAACATAATCATAGCCATGTATCCCATGGATGGTATGTGTGTTCCATCCAAAGCATAGATAAATGTTTTTTTTAGTACAAGATTCAACACACTATAACAATGTAATTAGTAGGAAATTATGGATTTGTGAAAATTCCTTTATAGTCTTATCATATTGGACTAGGATTTCTTAGTCGATAAAGAAAGAAGTTGACTTATCTTACATGGGTTGAATTTATGAGTTTTCCTTTGCAAATTTTCTCAATTTTGGAGTGGTGCATCCAACCCATTCAACAATTTGTTTTCCATGAACTACCCCAAATGCTTAAGCCTAGATTGAATGGGTGCATTTGTGTTTAGGTCACCTATCTTAGGTTCTCAAAGAGTGTTGAAATTTTGATGGGAAGTAATAAATTTAACCAACATGCACATGCATCAACCCCTTGAATATTTCCTTTTGGTGGCTACTTGATCACTAGATTAAGGATTTCTCATTGTTTTTAAGAAATGTTGACATTCAACCTTTAGATATAGGTTTGCAAGCCCCTATAACAAAATATCTAGGTTTGGTCATGGTGGTTTAAGAAACAATCACATGCTTTAATTATAGACCTAAAGAAAGCAAATATATATCAATTAAGGAGGTAAGGTTGTAGAAGGGATAAAACTTAAATTTCTAGTGGAGACTAAGGATGACGTTAACCCAAGCTATCAAGTTAAAGATACAAGGTTACAAAAAATAAATAATGGATAACTCATTGACCCTTTCCACTCTCACTACTACGAGATTCATCTCCAAATACTATATTCATATTCTTAGAGGTTGAGCAAGCTCGGTTCTTTGCATTGAGGAGTGGTACACCTTTTTGGAGACTGTAAAGGACACACTATTTATATAAATTATTTTTCACAATTTTATTAATTAAAAACAAACTCACTAAATACAATTATAATTCCATATAACAAAAATCACCGCATATTGTATTACTAGTATTGATGGTGTTTTCCTCGTCCATGACCCAAGCCTCTTCATGATGTCTTCTTACAATAGTTACAAGAATCAATTAATGAAAAATTCAAAATTCCTAAAATCGTTTCCATATATTCTCAATAAGAACTCAATCAATTAATGATATCACCAAGAATATCTTAGGAAATGCTAGAGATTAACCTTCTTGGATAGGAGGTGGAGTCGTCAGTCGAACATTCAAAGAAACAACTATATAGGCATCAACTATGGATGCAACAACCATAGTTGTAACAATTATAGAGGGTAACATTGGTGGAAGGAATAGATTCATGTGCAGGGAAGATTGAAGTAATGGAAGAAGGTGCCCTCAAACCTGTAGTGGGTGTAGCAATAGTATAAGGATTCCATTGAATAACTAGTGGTGGTGGGAAACGATAATTTTTTAAATATTTGAAGCTTACAATGGATAAATATGTATAGCATTCTAATTTTCATGCCATAAATATGCATGATGTGGATGTTATTACTAGGTATTCTTGGATGGAATTGGTGGGTACAGTTAATGTCAATGTGCCAAAGAAGTTTGTGAAACTTTGGTACAAGAAAAATAAAATTACACTGTAGGATATATCTATTAGTAAGAAATAAGGACCCCCAATGGAAGCTAAATAAGTTCTTGAAGAATCTGAAGTTGAATTAGAAGTAGAGGCTACAAAAGAACTTGAAGAAAAGTGCTAGGATGGGCATAAAAATGAAGAAGAAGCTAAGGAACCACATGTTGAAAATTCCAAGTAAGCAGAACCAAGAGCTAAGGTTGATGTATATCACCATCCACACCACATAGAGAAACAATAGTCATTCAGTCAAGGGAATGAGCATCAACACATTGATTATGGACCAACATGGTGCCAGAAAGGAAACCAATCAAGAGGTGCATGGATAAATACTCGCACACCATGTCTATATCAGGATAGAGAAACAATCCCATGGCACGAAAGGCACCATCAGGATCAAGCTCAGGGTGGCAAGGAAACAATTGGACATCATGGTCATCTTCCATTAGGATGGATGGATTCTTGTAATTGGTACCATTTGGATACTTTTTTATTCAATCATATTGTATGGTTTGTTCCCATGTTTTGAGGATGAAACATGCAAAGGGGGATGTAATGTAGTGTAGCTAGAGAGGTAATGGGGGGACCAAAGGGCCCATAGTGATAATAGTGGAGGCCATTCAATGTAAGGTGGACTGGGTCCACTATATTATTAAATAAGGTCCACTATGGTAGTTACATATATTGTAGTAGTGTGAACATAATAAATGTGAGAAGGCTTTCTAGAAGGTTCCTTCTCTAGAATGTTCCTAGGAAATAGAAAGTGCTATATAAAGAAGTGTAAGAAATTGAATGAAGCATAGTGGAGTATATTGTAAATGTATCAAGCATTGCTTGAGGAGTGTATTCCTTCCATAAGGAATAATATATGGTGTTACCCTACCTCAAGGGTTTTATCTACATATCTTGTGTTGAGTATTTTGGTGAATGATTTGGTTCATTCTTGTGAAGTTGGGGATTTATTTTCCAGATTACATTTTCAAATCTCAGGCCCATAAAAACCCCCTTTACTCACACATGTGGGGATATTCATGTGTGGACCTTCAATATTATTCTATAAGGTCCAAAACCTAACACTGATTGATAATTGAGGTATAGAAAAACCCTAACACTAGATGACTATCAAGCTATGTTAAATATTGGGCTGGTAGGAAGAGAGGGGATTCCTTTACTTTAGCATTGTACTTGTTTCATAGTTAAGTAAAGAATCTATAGAATGGGATTTGAGATCATAACAAAGGAGGTAGAAGATTCTATAGAAACCATTTAGGCCACAATTTCATAAACAACTACATAATGAGTGCCCCTTTCTTTGTATTTTCATTTTCATAACTGAAGAAAATAGAGAAGAGCATAGGCCTCACCTTCTAGTTGCGTTTTCTCCCATATCGAGTTTCCCTGGATACAACTTGTGTTTTGTGTGGATGATGTGTCCATTTTCTTGTTCTTTCATTTTTTTTCATAAATTTGAGCATTAAGCTAGTAATAACAAATTTGGAATCTAAGGAAATAAATTGAATAATAACATATTTCAGAATATTGCAAGATATGTTATGACAATTTTTCCAGTGGAATATCCATGGTATTTTATATATCATATAGGTATGAGAGTAGTTTCCTTTGGGGTATTTGTGGGAAGTTATAGGATCCAAGAATCAGCTTTAGAAGGAAGCCACAAAACCCTAGCTATGATAGATTATTCTAGTCATAACATCCATTGAGATACAACAGAAGAGAGTTTTGTGAAGATGTCATGGAATTTTTGGAAATTAAGTTCAGACCTTTCAAGGAGGTTGGTGGATCTAACTTAAAAGTTGGATTAGAAGAAACTAGGAGATAATGAAGACCTAGAAAAGGAGTACAAAATGATCCTGAGAAAGAGAAACGAATTTCTAGTGCCATCACTCCTTCACAGTCTTTGTTTAAAATGGCATCAAAATTAGACATCAAACCCTATCAAGGTGAGATCAATGTTTTAAAATTGAATCATTGGTTGCAATAGTTAGAAGTATATTTTAGTGTCCATAATATAGATTAAGAGTAGAAAAAATCATTTTCCCAACTAAAACTAGAATGCACTAACTTGGTGGGAAAGACACACAAAGACACTTAGGCTAGAGGGTGATCCACTAGTAACTAAGTGGGAGGTGTTCAAACCCCCCTCAAGTACCATTTTTACCCTATTGTCTATGTAGAGGACTGATTCTTCTGTTGGTATCACTTAAGGTAGAGGAAAGTGTAGACTGTGCAAGAGTACACCAATGAGTTCAAGAAAATAACAATCATGTTGGGTATCTCTCCCAAGAAACTAGACATAAACTTCAAGTATCTAATGGGTCTACATAGTCATTCTTGAAATCAAGTGATGCTATTAAAACCAAGGACCAATAATGAGGCTTGCGTGCAAGCACAATACCTAGAGAACATAGGCCATAAGAAATGATGGCCAAGTGGTTCTAAAATGAAATACCACCGGGATGCTTCCAAAGAGGGGAAGAAGAAGTGGAAAGGAAAATATAAGAAAATGAGAGCTATTGGAAGTTAGTGGAAGGATCCAAACAACCACTGCAACCATTGTAATATGCATAGTCACACCAAAACTAAGTGTCAGATGCTACATCCAGATATTAATTGAAAGAGCCATAAGAAGGATGCCAAGAAGAAGAACTTGCTAATCATAGATTCAAGCAACCTGGTAGAGAGAAGCTCAGATGTGGATGAGAATATTGACTGCTCCTCGATGTAGGAGAAGGTGAATCTGAGTATCCTTCAACACAAGGAAGAAAAGGAGATGACAAAACTCTTCCATATTAAGATCTAAGTAAAAAATACCAAGGTAGATGCTATACTCAATTTGTTTTCATAGTCCAACCTCATAGCAGTCAATCTAGTCAACAATCTTGGGTTGGAATTTCATAATCATTAGAACCCATATCCATTTGAATGGGTGACTAAGGATGTAGATCTCAAATTCACTAAATAGTGTAAGATCAATTTTCTACAAGTGCATATTTTATTGATGAAGTGAAGTCAGATGTAATACCCCTTGATGTGTGTGGTGTACTATTTGGAATTCCCTATGTGTATATGAGGGATGTGGTCCTCACGAGGAGAGAAAACCAATATCACCCAATCAAGGATGGGAAATCATCCATCATCAATGCACAAAAACTTAAATCAAATATCTCTCTGGTAATTGTCAACCAAACCAAAAAGTTGATAAGTTCTAGTAAGAAGTAAATATTTATTTTCTTAAGAGAGAATTGGTTGGGAGATGAATTAGTAAGAGTAAAAACATCCTTGGAGGGATGTACTAAAGAGTAGAAATGTCATTTGGAGGAGTTGTTACAAGCATATAAATAAGTGTTCTAGTATCCTAGAGGATTTAGACCTAAGAGGGAAGTGGAACACAAGATATAATTGATGGTTGACTCCCCAATACCAAATATTGGGATATATAGGTAGTTTATTCTTGAAGAAAATGAAGTAAGGAAATAGTTGTAACAGTTGTTGGATCAGGGAGTAATTTGAACAAACAACTCAACTTGTGGGTTACCTATCATCATAGTACCCAATAAGGGTGGGACTTGGTGAATTTGTATCCACTACAAACCCTTAAACAATATCACAATCAAGAATCAATACCCTTTTCCCATGATTGATGATTTTTTAGATCAATTGCAACATGCCAACTACTTCACCAAGTTGGATCTTAAATTAGGATATCACTAGGTATGCATTAAAGAAGAAGACACGGGCTAGGAGACCACCTTTTTTTTCTTTGGAACACTCATGGGAAAACCCACTGGGCACTTCCCCTCATTTCAAGGATGGTACCAAGGGTAAACTAGATTTTGTAGAAATTCGAGGATTTTTCGATAATGTGCTCATTTTAAGAGCTCAACATGTAACTTGCGAGAATTGAACCTAGGTGGGGGAAACACTCCTCAACAAAAACCACTCAGGATACACCCAATTGATAAGAGACCACCTTTAAGACAAGGCAAGGTCTATATGAATGATTGTTTCATGCCTTTTGGTTTATGTATTGAAATAACTACATTTATGCAATTAATGAATGGTGTATTGTCCCCCTATTTAGATTAATTTTCCATAATGTGTTTAGATGAAATATTAGTTTATATCTATACCTAGGAAGAACACATTTCACATCTCATGCAGGTGTTAGAGACTCTGAAAAAGAATCAATTGCTAGGTAACTTTAATATATGCAATTTTTCTTAGTAGACATTGGTGTATTTTGGGTATGTGATTGGTGGAGGGGAACTCAAGATATATTCCACGAAGATGGAGGCCATCCTCAAGTGGCTAATTTATATTAATGTTACTAGATTTAATACCTTTCTTGGGGTAGTGTAGTACCTACAAAATTTCATAGAATCCTTTGTAGTGGTATCTCTTCCATTCCATGCCATAACAGATAGTGGTAAAATCTTCCAATGGGGAAAAAGTTAGAAGAAATATTTTGATTAGATGAAACAAAATATCATTCAAGAACTATTTCTTGCATTACCTAACTTGCATAATTCCTTTGAATTGGATATGGATGCAAGTGGATATGCCATGGGAGTAGTCTTAAACTAGCCTACATATGACAAGGAACTCTATGACCTTATTCAAGTTTTTAAGAAATGGAAGCACTATCTGATGGGAAAGGAAAAAATTATCCACACTTATCGCCAACCATTGTAGTATTCAAAGGACAAGACTAAGCTTCAACAAACTACACATCACAAGTGGATAGGTTTTTTGTGGAAATTTCATCTAGTCATCAAATATACAAAGGGAAGCACTAACAGATTATGTCTCTTGCAAGTTAACATACCTTGTTGACCACCATGGTACCAAGTGGATGCCACATCAACCCCCATTACTCACACATATGCAGCTAGTCATGTGTGGACCTTCAAGAAGATCCTTGAAGGTGAATAACCTAACATTAATTGATGGTTGAGGCATTAAAAAATTCTAACCCTAGATGGATACCAGTCTATGCTAAATACTATGCAACTAGAAAGAGCCCTAGGGGTTACATTATTTTAGCATTGTACTTGTTTTGTAGTTGAGAAGATAATTTAGAGAGTGGGATTTGAGAGCATAACAAAAGAGGTGGGAAATTCTGTAGTATCCATTCAAGCCACATTTTCATAGGAAATTCCATAATGAGTGCCTCTTTTTTTGTATTTTCATTTTCATAACTAAAGAAAAGAGGGCAGATCATAGGCCTCACCTTCTAGTTGGGTTTTCTCCCATATCAAGTTTCCTAGGATACATATTGTGTTCAATTTTGTGGATGGTGTGTTCATTGCTTGTTCTTTCATTTTTGTCTTTTAGTTATTTTCATAAATTTAAGCATTAAACTAGTATCTAAGGAAATAAATTGAATAATAAAAGATTTTAGAATATTGCAATATCTATTATGACAAATTTCTCTAGTGGAATATCCATGGAAGTTTACAAATCATATTGGTATCAAAGTAGTTTTCTTAGGGGTATTTGTGGGGAGTTTCAAAATCTAAGAATTGGCTTAAGAAGGAAGTCATAGAACACTAGACATGGTGAATGAGTCCAGTCATAACAACCCTCAAGATGCAGCAAAATGGAGATTTGAGAGGCTAGAAGATCAAGTCGCTAATATCTCTCACAACATGGACCTCCTCATGACAACTCTGGTGAACAATTTTAGACCTTTCAGGGAGGTTGGTGGCCCTAACTTAGAAGTTGGATTAGATGGGAAACTAAGAGATAGTGAAGACCTAGAAAATGAGTTAAAAAAGTATCCCAAGAAAGAGAAACCAAGTTCCAATGCCATCAATCCTTCACAATCTCTATTTAAAATGGAAGTGGAAGTGTGCATGGAACTCTATCAAGGTGATATCGATGTGGTTATGTTGAATCATTGGTTACAATACTTAGAAGTGCATTTCAATGTACATAATATAGACAAAGAGCATAAAATTTCATTTTCCCAACTAAAAATAGAGTTCCATGCACTAACCCGGTGGAAAATCCACATAGAGACACTTAGGCTAGAGGGTGATCAACTAGCAACTAAGTGGGAGGTTTTCAAAACCCTCATCAAGAACCAATTTTACCATATTAGGCATGTAAAGGACTAGTGGATCTATTGGCATAACTTCAGGTAGATGCAAGGGAAAAATGTGCAAGAGTACACCAATGAGTTAAGTTAAAGGGAAATCATGTTGGGTATCTCTCCCAAGAATACAAACATACTCTTCAAGTATATCAGGGGTATACATAGTGATTTGTGAAAGCAAGTGATGCTCTTCAAACCAAGGACCAATGATGAGGCTTGTGTGAAAGCACAATACCAGGAGAGCATAGGCCATAAGAAAGGATAACCAATTGTTTCTAAATAGAAATACCACCAAGATTCTTCTAAGGAGGAGAAGAAGTGGAAATGAAAAGTCAAGAAAACAAAAACTACTATGCATTAGTGCAAGGATCCAAACAACCACTGCAACCTTTGTAATATCTATGGCCAAGTTGAATTTAAGTGTCTGAAGCAACATCCAGAGCTAAATTAAAAGAATTGTAAGGATACCAAGAAGAAGAACTTGGTATCCATAGATTCAAGGAACCTACTAGAGAGAATCTAGGATGTGGATGAGAATATTGTCTACACCTTAGTGAAAAAGGAGGTGAATCTAGGTAGCCTTGATCTCAAGGAAGAGAAGGAGATGACAAAACTCTTCCATATTAAGATCTAGGTCAAAAAAACCATGGTAGACACTCTATTCAATTTTAGTTCATCGACCAACCTCATATCAATTGATCTAATCAGTAAGCTTTGGTTGGAAATTAATAATCATATGAGCCCATATCCATTGGGATGGATGAATAAGGATGTAGATCCCAAATTCACTAAACAATGTAATATCAAGTTTTATATAAGTGTAGATTTTATTGATTATGTGGAGTTAGATGTAGTACCCATTGATGTTTGTGGTGTAGTGTTTGAAATCCCCTACATGTATATGAGGGATGAAATATTCATGGGGATAGAAAACTGGTAATACATGATTAAGGATGAGAATTCATTCATCAAATATGCACACAAAGGTAAATCAAAGAGCTCTCTAGTAAGTCTCATCCAAGCTAAAATTTGATCAGTTCAAGTAAGAACTATGTATTTATTTTATTAAGAGATAATCATTTGGGTGATTAATTAGTAAGAGTAAAGAAATATATGGAGATATGTACTAAATATCATAAACATTAGTTAAAGGAGTTATTGCAAGCATAGCGAGGAGTGTTATAGGAGCCTAAAAGGTTATTGACCAAGAGAGAAGCAGAACATGTGATACAGTTGTTTCCTAACTCTCCATTACCAAATATTGGGATGTATAGGTAGTTTGTTCTAGAAGTAGATGAAGTGAAGAAATAATTGTAACAATCGATGGAGTGTAGATTTTAACCTTGTACAATATTTACTGCAAACATATTTTTAGTAAAAAAACATAAAATGTACAATGGAAAATACAAACATTACATAGAGATTTTTCCCCTAGAAACCCAAACCGGGAAAACCAACATATTCTATATTCATTCATCATAATACATTGTTTACAATACAATATACATATAGGATCCAATGACATTCAAAACCCTAGCCCAATGACCTGGATTAGTCAACAACCCTAATTCCTTAACCATAAATAGAAAACCATACGCAAAAAACCATGTGCCGAAAAACCACCTAAATATGTGACACATTTCCCGAGGTAGATTTTTTTTTTGGGGGGCAGCACCCCCGAACCCCCGCACCCCCCCCCCTAAAACCCCCCTGTGCACCCAGTGCAATGCAGACACTACTACTTGTGCAAGGAATATAACACATACCCAACATTCTCCCACTTGTTGTTCTCTTTGCATACAGGGGGTTACAGGGTTACATAGTCAACAATCTAGGGCGACAATGCCCATGGATCCTGTACACCAAGAGAACTTCTCAGTGCTCACATATTTTGTTAATGAATTTGCAAAATTATTCAAAGTGTCCACCTTCATCAATAGTACTTTATTTTCTTCAACCATGTCTCTCACAAAGTGATATTGAATATAAATATGTTTTGTCTTTGAATTATAAATCAGGTTCTTCGCCAGAAAAATTGCATTCTGACTGTCACAATCTATCCTTACAACTTGTTGTACCAACCCAATACCTGAACACAATCTTTGTAACCACATTGCTTCCTTACTTGCATGAGTGGTTGCCATGTATTCAAATTTTGTAGTTGAAAGTGCCACTAGACCCTGTCGTTTGCTCATCCAACTTATTGCTCCTCCAAACAGATTAAACACATACCCACTTGTAGATCTCATAGGATCTAGATCTCCAGCCCAGTCTACATCCACAAAGACATGTATATCCACCAATCTATCCAATCTCGATCTTCCTTCATAGCACAATCCATATCTAGCAGTGCCACGCAAATACCTGAAAACCATTTTTATTGTTGTCGAATGCTCCTTCTCTGGTTTTGACATATACCTGCTAAAAAATCCCACTGCATGTGCAATGTCCGGTCTAGTATAGACCATTGCATACATCAAACTATCAAATTCACTCGCATATGGAACATGAGACATGTCCTCTTCCTCTTCCTCTGTCTTGGGACACTGATCCACATATAACTTTAACCCAACATGAATAGGAACCTTTATCGGTTTACATTCCTGCATATTAAACCTCTGCAATATTGTCTCGATATATTTTCTCTGATTTAACCAGAGTTTCCTCTTTTTCCAATCTCTTTTAATTTCCATGCCCAAAATGAAATTTGAAGCACTGAGATCCTTCATGTCAAATTTAAAGGACAACCGAGTTTTCACATCCTGGATAATCTCCTTGTTGTTTCCTATTAGCAACATGTCATCCACATACAGGAACAAATAAATCAACTAATCACCAATTAATTTAAAATACACATAGTGATCCTCTTTGCTTCTTGTGAATCCAAGTCCCATCATATAAGTATCAAATGTTTTATACCACATCCTTGGTGATTGTTTTAAATGATATAGGAACTTTTTCATCTTGCATACCAACTCCTTCTTTCCTTTCACAACATAACCTGTTGGTTGCTTCATATAGATTTCTTCTTCCAGATCCCCATGTAGGAATGTTCTCTTCACATCCATATGTTCTACTTCAAAATCAAATGCAACAACAACATATAAAAAAAATCCTATAGAGGTTAACTTGGCAACAAGAGAAAAAATCTCACCAAAATCAATTCCCTCAACATGGGAATAACCCTTTTCTACTAACTGAGCTTTGTATTTCTCCACTTTTCCTTCTGCATTCAACTTCTTTTTAAATACCCATTTTCTGCCAATGGGATTTCTTCCAGTCGGAAACTCCACTAGATCTCAAACCTCATTCTTATCCAAAGATGTCATTTCTTCGTCCATGGCCCTTTTCCAGAGATTTCCATCCTATGAATCCACTGCCTCCCTGACAGCTCTATGATCATCATCAGTAATAGACAAAGAAAAATTTGAACAGAAATCAGATGGAGTATAACTTTCTGGTATCCTTCTTTCTTGAACTGATCTCCTCAATACTGGAGTATGAAGATCTTCTTCTTCTTATTCATGTTCTTCTGTATATTTTGACTCATCATCATTTAAATCAAACTATATTTTCTCTGGTTCTTCCTTACTTGGTAGGACTTCTTGTTTAAAAACATCCTTCATTTCTTTAAATACCACATCTAGACTATACACTACCTTCTTAGTTTCTGGGTTCCAAATCTTATAACCTTTGAGACCATCTTTATATCCAATAAAGATACACTTTTTAGCCTTCCTATCTAGCTTATTCATGTTTTCCTTTGGAACATGAACATATGCATCACAACCAAATACCTTCAGATGTGTGAGAGAAGGTTTCTTACCAGTCCATATCTCTTGTGGAGTCTTGTCATGCAACGCTGATGAGGGTGATATGTTGACCAGGTAACATGCAGTACCCACTGCCTCTGCCCAGAATTCTTGTCCTAACTGGGCACCACTGAGAATGTACCTTGATTTTTCCATCAGTGTCATGTTCATCCTTTCTGCAACTCCATTCTTCTGATTTGTATATGGAGTAGTATTCTACCTTGCTATATCACACTTCTTACAGAATTCTTCAAATTCGTTCCTATAGAACTCTCCACCATTATCTGTCCTCAACACCTTAATTATTTTCTCTGTTTGATTCTCAACAAGAGCCTTAAACTCTTTAACATGTCAAAGACTTCAAATTTATTCCTGATAAAATATATCCATGTATTTCTCGAGAAGTCATCTATAAATGAGATATAGTGCACGGATTTTCCCAATGATGGGACCGATACATGTCCAAAAGCATCATTGCAAACTAGCTGTAAAATTCCTTCTTCCCTCATTGCTTCAAAAGGGAAACTTACCCAATTCTGCTTCCCATATACACAATGTTCATAGAAATCAAAATCCAGAGAGAATTTAGACATACCTTCAACCATACCTTTACCGTGTAGTAGTCGAAGACCCTTCTTTCCGATATGCCCATAGTATTTGATGCCACATCATAACCTTTTCTCTAGAGACTGTAGGAGTTCTTTCTTCTTCAACTCAAATATCAGGAACAATGGAACTATTACACCCATCACTAATAGTGTTTCCTTGCATCTTATACAGAGTTCCAAACCAAACTCCCTTCAATAACACCATTGCTCCACGAACCATCCTATAGGTTTCCTTTTCAAATATTGTTTTTACCCCTACAACATCCATTTTTCTTACATAAATCAATTTTTTGGCCAAACTTGGGATGTGAAAAACACCAGGAAGTGTTCTAATCCTTCCATCTATGAGCGTAAACTTGAATTTTCCTCGTCCTATGATTATGGTTGTCGAATAATCACCTAAGAAAACATTTCCTCCATCATACCTTTCATATTCATAGAACCACTCCCTGTGGGGAGTCATATGAAAGGATACACCTAATTCAAAAAACCATGCCTCATGAGATACATGTGTGCTTGAAGAAGCCAAGTACACATCCCCTCCTTCTTCCTTGGAGTAATTTTCTTCTGTAGAAGGAGATTCTTCAAATCCCTTCTTTTTCTCAACTTTGGATCTACATTGCTTTTTGTAGTGCCCTTCTTTTACACATATCCAAAATACCTTTACAAACTTTATGGGATATTTAGATATACCCTTAGACTTAGATCTCCCACTTGAGAACTTAGATCTATTTCTTTCTTAGGAATGTCCTCTTGTAAATAATGTGTATGTGCTATGTCCTTCCATATTCTTGTTAGAAAAACAGGACCGCGGAGCAATAAAATAAAACAAATGCGGAAACAAAACACAGAATATACACAATAGAAGAGAGACACAAATTTGCGTGGTTCACCCAGTGTGGGCTACGTCCACCAGAGAAATTTCCAGGTCCTTTCTTTATTATTATCCATCAAAATGAAGGGATACAACCTACAACAAAACTCACTGTAACTTCCTCTTCTTTCTCTCACAGTCTCCTCCCTCAGAATACAGTACTCGCCAACATACATAGCCGAAATACATTTCCCTCATAAAAGAGGGTTGCCTTCTAGGGAAAAAAACCCTAACATAATCTCTATTGTTAGATCTGTGACCTTATAATGAACGGTCTAGATTTACAATGAAATTACAATATACTTTTACAAGGTAATTTTTGCTTCGGGGGCTTCGCCCTCGAACCCCCATCAGGGGATGTTGCCCCCGAGCCCCCGCTGGGGGCCCGCTTGCCCCCGGACCCCCCAGTCGGGGGGATAGCCCCCTCGGACCCCACAGAGGGGGTACGCCCCCTCTGCACTCCCCTGCGTGGAAGAGTGTACATACTTCTGGGGTGTAAATACTTCATGGGGTATAAACACGGCTGGAAGTAAAAGACCTCTAAATCAGGAAGATAATCAGGCTCCACAACCAAGAATTCTTCTGTCTCATTTCCTTCAACAACAAGGATGAGACCACTTCATCAAAATTCAAAGAAATTGTATTAATACCTATGGCCACAACCAGACTATCCCATGAGTCTAGTTAAGAACAAAATAAATTGATACATTTATCTTCATCTAAAATTTTAATCTCAACAGATACTACCTGACTTACCACAGTATTGAAGGCGTTCAAATGCTTTGCCACCGAGTCTCCATCTCTCATCCTCAGGTTATACAACTTCTTTCTCAGGAATAGTTTATTTACTAGGGACTTAGACTGATACAACTTACCCAAATTATCCCATAAATCCTTGGATGTAGCTTTCTCTGATACATTCAGTAATACTGAATCTAAGAGACACAGTCAGATTGTGCTCTTTTTCTTCCAATCCCAATTTTTCCAATAATCTGCTAAAGTTCTTGTAGGTGTAGTACCTGGATATACCGTGATCCACTGATCTTTGTCTACCAACAGATCTTCCATCTTGAGCTTCCACAACTCAAAACTTTTCCCATTCAACTTCTCGATCTCCATCTTTGAATTGCTTGCCATTTCTTTTCACCTGAAAAATCAATACCACATATCTCCCACTGTAATAAGGCTTATCACAATCCCGAGCCAAACCCTTGACCACAAATTCATCCCCCTACAGCTAACAAAGATCTGATACCAAATGTAGATTTTAACCTTGTACAATATTTACTACAAATAGATTTTCAATAAAGAACAGAAAAGATACAATGGAAAATACAAACATTACACAGAGATTTTTCCCCTGGAAACCCAGACTGGGAAAACCAACATATTATATATTCATTCATCATAATACATTGTTTACAATACAATATACATATAGGATCCAGAAGCATCCATAACCCTAACCCAATGACCTGGATTAGTCAACAACCCTAATTCCTTAATCGAAAATAGAAAACCATT
Source organism: Picea engelmannii (assembly GCA_009831015.1). NCBI lineage: Eukaryota > Viridiplantae > Streptophyta > Pinopsida > Pinales > Pinaceae > Picea > Picea engelmannii. Next base: position 3,786 of record ML791728.1, on the reverse strand, counting down.
GGCAAAAAATTGTGTGTTGAAAAACCACCTAAATATGTGACACATTTCTCGAGGTAGAATATTTTTATCGGGGGTGTTCGCCCCCCTCAAACCCCCCTGTGCACCTGACACAACACAAACACTACTACTCATGCAAATAATATAACACATACCAAACATGGAGCACATAGTAATTCGATCAAGAACCTCCTTATGAGTCACCTATCATCATAGTACCCAAGAATGATGGGACTTGATAGATGTGTATCGACTATAGAGACCTAAACAAGATCAAACTTAAGAATTGGTACTCTCTGCTTAGGATCAATGATTTGTTAGATCAGTTGTATCATGCCAAGCACTTCACCAAGTTGGATCTATGACATACCACTAGGTACACATTAAAGAAGAAGACACGTTGAGGACCACCTTCAAGACAAGTCAAGGTCTATATGAATGGTTTGTCACGCATTTTGGTTTATGTGATGCACCAAATACATGTATGCGATTATGAATTATGTATTTTATCCCTATTTAGATTCATTTATAACAGTGTATTTAGATGGCATATTAGTTTATAAATCTACCTATGAAGAGAACATTTCACATCTCATGCAGGTGTTAGAGAATTTGAAAAATCATAAATCGTGAGATAACCTTAAGAAATGTTATTTTTCTAAGTAGTCATCGAAGTATTTGGGGTGCATGATTGGTGGAGGGGACCTCAAGATAGATCCTTCGAAGATGGAGGCCATCCTCAAGTGGCAAGTTCCTACTAATTTTTACTGAAGTTAGGAAATTTGTTGGGGTAGCATAGTACCTATAAAAGTTCATAGCATCCTTTTGTTGGATTACTGAGAGGGGGGGTGAATTAATAATAGAGAAATCTAATCCCTTTTCACCAAAAATGCAAGTGTTATATCAATGTATCATTATCATCCAATAGTTACATATTAAATCAACAATGAAAATATGAGTAATCACACACATACACAATACACCAGTGTTTTTACATGGAAACCCAAAGCAGGAGAAAAACAAAGAATGCTTTTTCTTATATGTCTTGAAGAATTACATTCATTGGAAGCACCAACTTTCTTTGTTTTCCATATACAACTGGAAGGAGGCTCTAGCCCCCTAGTTTTCCAGGCTACTATGTGAGGGAAGCTCCAACTCCCCAATTCTCCGGCTACAACCAGAAGGAGGCTACAACCCCCTATGTTCTTTGGCTACAACCAGAGGGTGGCTACAACCACCTGTCCTTGCCTCGTCCAACCGCCCTGAAGTAGAAGTAGAATGATGGAACAACTGTCACACTATCACTGTGAGATATACCACTGTAAAACTGTATCAATCTGTACCATTGACCTGCAGCCAACCTGTACAAATTCCTTGTAATCAATATGTACATGAACTGAACATGTATTAACAAAATACAACAGGTATGCCACATGTAGTGATGCATCAGGCGTATGTACATGCCCTATTTGTTATGCAACCCACGTATGTATGTGACCAAACTGTTATGCAACCTACGTATGCCTTCTGAAAATTGGGTTTTCTTTCTTCTGAAAATTTCTGATCCTGTGTAACTTATTTCACATAGATCTATAACTTGTCACTATATCCAGACTGTATATATAACCTGTGCATGCATCCTCATACATATATCTCTCTATTCATGTGCCATAAGTGTGTTTAATCATGAATAAGTATAATAGCCCTCACATGATCTAGATTTCAAACCCTTTCTGATATTCATCCCCTCAATACATCAACTAATACAATCTCTCAACCATATACCAAAACAATCCTTGGCCATATGCCAAGAAATACAAGATGTGCCTCAACAAGAAGTATCAATGATAAATATGCCAACACTATATTTATGTAGATATGACTTATGCAGAAGATCACATGAAGCCACTAGTCTCTCTAGGGAGAATTCTCAAATCTCCATAACCATTTTTCATGCATACATCAAAATCCAACTATTCATAGAAATAAGACATACCTTTTGAACCAATAGATAGATATGATGTATCTGAGCACTGTAGACCTTCCCAGGAGCTTGATCTCAGAATATAGAACCTCTGCATATTCATCTTTCTCAAGTTTCCATAGCTTTACCAACACGTACACACCCTAATACACTTCCATCCCACGTACGTACACACCCTAATACACTTTCAACCCGCATATGCCTCAGTATGTATGCACCCTATTACAGTTTCAGCCCGCATACGCCTCATAAAGTAGGGTTTTTTAGTATTTGTTGTAATTCAGATCTTCTTTTTGTCTTATTAAATGATCCTTACTTGGTGATACCTCGAAACTCCATATTGAAATGAGTAATATTCTTTCCTCCGCAACCTGTTCTATCACCTCATCAGTAAAAGGTGTTGGGAAAGGGTCATGCACACATGAAAAATTAAGGCTAATGTAGTCTACACAAACCCTAACATCCTTTGTGCCTTTCTTTCTCTGGATGACTATTGGGCTAACCCATTCTGCTTCTTCCACTGAAAAAATAAGTCCAACTTCCAACATCTTGTCTATTTCCCTCTTAACCTTTTCTTTCACTCTGGAGTTAAGGTGATATGGTCTATGACTTATAGGATTTGATCCTAGTTTTAGTTCAATTTTAATCTCTCCCATAGCTCCTTTAATCCCTTTTATCTCTGAAAATGTCTTTGGGAACAAGTCCTCATACTCTCGCAACAAGCTATGTATTTCTTGGCTAGTTTTCTCATCCCATTAATATCCTACCATAGCTATCTTAGGTTTCTATGTGGTCCCTATATTGACTTTGCGCAACTTCAATGGATAATTATAAGAACCATCAGTCTAGATGGGTATGATGTTCTGGATTTCTCTGCTTCCTTATGTTTCCTTAATGGCTAAGTTTCTCAATTCTTCTAAATCATCTGGGCTTTCCAAATCCTTCTCAATATTATAGCATTCTATAGGTCTCTCGTCCAAGTTTAGGCTAGATGGGTATGATGTTCTGGATTTCTCTGCTTCCTTATGTTTCCTTAATGGCTAAGTTTCTCAATTCTTCTAAATCATCTGGGCTTTCCAAATCCTTCTCAATATTATAGCATTCTATAGGTCTCTCGTCCAAGTTTAGGCGAAGGTTATATTGAATTTATTGGCTATGCTTTTCACATACCACTAGATCTGATTTCCGTTCACCAGTATCTGTAAAAAGGAATTCTTTAATTCTTTGCAGGACTACTTTAAGCTTAAGGTACTTACTTGTAAACGAGAAGTCCTTGCAAAATTGATCTGCCAACGTTTTCCAGTCACTAGTCTGTCTTCTAGTTTCTTCATGTATGTACCAAGCTTTTGGAATTTAACCTGGTGTTGAAGGAAAATCTCCCTGCGGACAGATAGATCTCCTCTTGAGAGCTAGACTCTTAACTCTTAAGACAAAAGATGCTTATCATGGACACTAACTTCCTTTTAGATCTAGATAAACTAATGTGTGAGGAGGAAGGATAAAAGAAGTACCTTTTACCAGTGTTTGTCCCTGCACGATCCGAGTTGATCTTCAATCTTACGCTCCTTGATAAGCCCTGTAGATAAACAAAAGTACAAACAACTTCCTACTCTACTGAGATTAGTTCGAAATAGATCTATCTATTAGAGACAAATTCATGTGATATCAAACACAGAATTGAAAGAAACAGGCCAAGCATATTATATTGATGAGAACAACAATGAAGGAAACTTACAACCGTAGATGCAAGTGTAGCAGCTTCGTCAAGTTCCCCTTGTCCAACCCTTGCTTAAACAGTCCACATG